>CM057449.1:1495382500-1495712500 GCA_016271365.2 Neoceratodus forsteri | reverse complement strand
TATTTTTTTTTCAAACTGTGATTTGTAAATAGTTTGGAAATGTAATCATATATAGTCTTGAATTGTTATATTGTTCCATTGGAAATGAGCATTGCTCCATGGAATTATTCTGGTAAAACAAATAAATGCAAATACATACTGTATATGTTTCAATTAATTTAGCATTCCTCATCGTAGCCCCCCCCATCACATCTGGGAACGAGCTTTGATAGATAGATAGACAGATAGATAGATAGATAGATAGATAGATAGATAGATAGATAGATAGATAGACCAACAGACAGATTCAAAATGACATGATTTGTGGATGCAACTGGTTTGCTTATTGAGAATGAGCACTTGAGCATATATCTGACACATTAACATTTTTTAATAGTAAATGTGGACCGCAGGGCGCACTGATGTTCTTGAATAACTGAATTTCACCCTTGTAACCATCTTATTTATAAGCTGGTGGTTTGAAAAAAAAATCAGTCCAGTCTCAAACGAGCACATTTTAAGGATCACGTTTTCTATTCCTTTTTTTTTATATATCATGTGCCTCTTCTTTGTCTCATGAATTGTACATCATGCATCTCGACAGGCCAGAAGTAACCTAATACATTAACGTTTTATTTAAATAAGTACATCTCTGATGACTTTATCCCATTTACTTCCCAATAACCTTGCTGACAGCTCTCTATTGCTATTGAAAGAGATGTCGGGTAAAATCAATCACATATTGTCATCTTCAAGGAAGAATGTTTCATAACGCATTTCAGAAGCCCCAATCAGGAATACTGAACTTGACTTAAAACATTTCTTGAACAGGTAATATAGTAAATGGATTCTCACCAGAGAAATTTAAAGTTATGAAGACTGGGAACCTAAAACGGGGGCCGGGACAATTTCTGACCATTCTCTGAATAGATTGCACACACACAACTCTTCATTTTTACCTCATAACACCTTGGATTTCTCCTGAGATGCAGGGCTAAAGCTGACTGGTTGTCACATTGCCGCCCTCTGACAGTCAGCTCGACTCCAATGGTTCCTTGAAAACACACACACATGCGCGCACTTACACGGCCTATGTAATTTACTTGATTGGATATTTTCAAACATCGAATTAGTGTTCATTTTAATGAGAAAATAACCTGTCTCATACAAAACAAACAAATAAAAATAAATAATATTAAGCACAACCTTGGGTTTAACTGCAATATGCAGACCTGTAGCAGACCCCTCCCACACACACACACACACACACACACACACACACACACTCTCTCTCTTCTCAGAGTCATGGTGCAAATTATATACTGCAGGAAAGCACAGGGCTGAAACACAGGGAAATCAGTCAGTCTGCAGTTCACGACCCGACCTGCGGTATAGAAAACTTCAAAGTATAGAGTTCAATCACTTTGTTCTGACACACAGTGTAGGGGAAACCAAAATGATACTGTGGACAGCAGTGTTAAAGATCACTGCCAGGTAGCTTTCAGATGACATGATTGACTTTATAAATAAAGAAAACTGTAGGTCTGTTTAGTTTGGCTGCCTCTCTGCCCTGTCAACTGGTCAACAAAACTTGGTCAATGGATTTAATTGTAGAAATATATGGCCGGGTGGCCGGATATTTGCCATATAGTAGTGCCCTATACAAGTTACTTATTTATCCCCGTTAGTTATGCTGCAACTAAAAGGGAATCAGATACCTGTGATTCTAATTGATCTTTAACTGTATCCTGAACATATAGCTCCCAGTCTTCAACCTGAGCCATGACCCTGAACACTCCCTCCCAGCATCAAGAACGCAACTTTCAGCACAACTATACACATCTGCAATGGCATATCATATCACACGGTTGTCAAGTAGATATATTCTCCACCTTGGTTCCTGAATCTCTAGAAAACGAGAACCTGGCATTATAAAAAAATAGGAAGAAGCAGACTTTGTCATCAGTATAGCTGAGTAATTAATGATCACTTATCAAGTCCCACTTCCAGTACTCCATTTATATTTGCCCGGAAGCAAAAACAGTCATTCTGAAGCTGTAAGTCGTGGGTGCTGATGTTCAAAATAAGGTCATGATAAATAGAATCTGTTATATTGCATATTGCATTTAGTGGCAATTTTAAAGGGAATAATAGACACTCAAACGCAAATGAAAATGCAAAGGATAACGCACATGGTGGCATAGCGGCAACGGTAAGTGAAATTGAAATTGAAATCGCAAGCTGAAAGGGCAACGGTGTGTAATATACGTAAGCACACAGGCTGGTTTTCCTAAAAGGTGCATAGAGAAAGACAGTGAGTACAAAGAATGTATGCATAATAATGGGTATCGGAGCAGAAAATGAGGACTTGGAATACTAAATAGGTTATATCTCAGGAACCGTACGACGTAGAAAAAAAATTTAAAAGTCATATGATGTATGACTGTCCTGGCTAGTTTTGTACTTAGCCCCTGCTAGGGGGCTAAGTGTTTTTCTGCTGAAAAGTCCATATCTTGCACCATTTCTGCGATACGGGCCCTGAAAGGCGCGGCGAACGCCATAATGTTATCCTATGGGAAAAAAAGAGAAGTTCAGAGCACCATAACTTTGCCTCCCTGTAATATTTTTTCACCAAGCCACTGAAAGGCACATCTGTGGGCTGTTGGCTGTCTTCTCTCCAAATTTCAGGAAAAAAGACCAAACCTTTATTTTGCAGCAGGGTGCCAAAGGATTCCTGTAATGCGTCGAGCGCTGTAATGTTATCATATGGGAAAAACTGTCAACTTTGGAGTGCCGTAACTTTGCCGCCATGTAATATTTTTTCAATACAACACTGAAAGGCACATCTGTGAGATGTCAGCTGTGTTCCCTCCAACTTTCAGCCCCAAACCCCAACCGTTCTTTGGCAGTGCAGTGCCAAAAGAATTGCTATCATTTTCCCACAGACTAGAAAACTACTGTCGTAATTTGCGAAAGCTGTAGTAATTTGTACTTTTGGTGAGCACGAAAGTACTTTTGGTAAAAGTACTTTTTCCAGAAATTTGGAAAACATATTTCTTGGGTGTTTTACTCCAAAATAAAGACATGGCTAGCATCCTCAGGGTCCGACTAGGTGAATACAAAAAGAATTATGTTGCTAGAGGGTCCCAAATTTAAATGCCAAGCATTTTTCTGTTTACCAACTGAAAACAAAATGGTGGATTTGCAGAAGTAACAGGCCCATTTGCGAAAGTAAAAATGCATTTGCAAAAGTGTTGAACTTTTTGTTAACTTTTCCTATTGACTTGTAATGGGAAATTGTTTTTTGAATAACTTTTGAACCGTTTAATATTTTTTCACCAAATCTTTGAAAGGCACATTGGGGACCCTGGCCACATGTTCCCTGAAGATTTTGGGCTGGTCGCTCAAACCGTGTGACCTGTACGCGTGACCGTAGAATTCCAGAAAAAGTGTAAACGTATGCGCAGATCACGCTTAATAACTCCGCAGCTGTGTATCCGACTGGTACGAAACTTGGCAGATGCCAAGGCCTATGGTCCTTGATCATGTATTCCAAATTTTAGGCAAATCCGTCAAACAGTTGCAAAGTTATTAAGGTGCAAACTTTTGGGGTTTAACATAGAAATGGCTCTCAACCTAACTATGGTAGCACTACTGCTACCATAATATATATATATATATATATATATATATATATATATATATATATATATATTCTATGAAAAACTGTTAATTCTTCAATTAGGATTACAGCAAAAAAGTCAGGAAATGAGACATTAGGGTTTAACCACTAACCCCCCCACACATCCCACCACGATCCTCCATAGGCTGACAGATGCCAGGTTGTGTCACTGGGGTCATGAGGCCCATATCTCACCCCATTCCACATGTAAGCATTTTGACATGCTACAGTAAAGGATAATAGGGTGAGACTTAATCCTCAGGACCCCAATAACACACCCCAGCATCTGCCAGTCTGTGAAGGATTGGTGGAGTGTGTGTGGGGGGGGTAAGGGGTTCAACCTTAATGTCTCTTTTTTTGACTTGTTTTGCTTTAACCCTAAATGAAGCATTAACATTTTTTTGCATAGAATATATATATATATATATATATATATATATATATACTGTATATATATTTACAGTGTGGCCAACTGGCCAGCAGTGGTAGGAGGGAACCTCTAGACACCAGGGATTTGGCACATAACTTCTTCTTGCTTTGTTTATTTTTTAAAGTGAAATTTGCACTTAAAAAAAACATAAAGGCAAGGCAAAGTAACAAATTGTGCAGTTTTAGTGAAAGCTACAATTTTGCAAATTGATTCGTGGATGTGAATTTTGCGACTGCTAAAACTTCAAAAGTGGAGTGAAATGTCGCTGCATCTCTATATGTATAGCAAGCATGAATCTCATGGGTGATGCAACACAAATATGTTTTTTACCAAGAGATATAAAATTTCAGTAGAGCTCTTTTAATGATTTACAACCAAGTTTGGAGGAAGTTTTCCAGTTCTAGAGTGAAGGAACTATGGAAAAACTGTGAGAACTTTCTTCTTTAAATTGCTTGCATCCCCTTCATGATACACTACAATGTCAAGATTGGGATTCACCCCAAGTGTTTTGTGTAGGGCTAGAACCCACAACCTTTCGATCTTTTGGACATACAGGTGAGTGCATAACCTGCTGAGCCACTGACACTGATGGCATGCAGCACTAACCATAATCTCAATTAACACTGCTGTAAATACAATATCTGGAAAATAAAATGCAACCTGGTAATAGCAGTTAACTACATTTACATCCCCCAAACAAACAGTTTGTGTCTTATATGATGTTCTCTTTTTTTCTTAACTTGATATTTTTCCCTCCTCTGGTCTCCAAGCACTGCACCTTCAGAACATGCTTGTGGTGTCTGCCCATGCTTCCTCGCCTTACCTGGAGCCCTGCTGAATCCTCATGTAGCCATGAATCTGCCCTCCAGGCAGGGACGAGGTGAGGCCCGTACACTCTGAAGTTCTGTGTCTGTGTTGGGTCAGCTGAGGGACAGGCAGGCGGGATCTTCAGGGTCTGCACCAGGCACTCCATCTACCCAGTGCCTGGAGACCTATTTTTCCCTTTTTCCTGGTGTAACATGCACCCTGATGTCAAGGTGTCACCACTGACGTCCATCATGCTCATTCCCCAGCAACATCAGCTGGACGCTTGCCATACCCCAGGCCTCTGCTTGGGGTTGGTGAAGCTCCAAGCCACAACCCCATCCCCAGAGAAGGCGAGCAGTCTGAGTGACACTAAGCCTCCTTCCCTGGCTAGCCCTCCAACTCCCCGTGCTCATTCCAGAACCTAGGTCATCGATATCACAAACTGTAGCGCTACCATGGCACTGATGAGCCAGCATAACTTACATGATGTTCATAATTAAAAATATCTGTACAATGTGTCAGATTGTATAGAATGTTGACTTCTTGGATGGTATGCCTTCCTTCAATATCATACCATTAAAGAGCAGCTGGTGCCTTTCTGGAAAACTTTGGAAAATCTAATATTTAGATACAAGTCAGATTGCATTTGATATACCATGTACGGATTTCTCCTCTCCATTATTTAATATTGAAGAAATTCCCACAAAAACAAGATATTCAAGATATTCATCCCTTAGAGTTCATCTGTCTCCTTAGGTTATTCCCTGCTTGAAATCACAATGCCCCGTTGTGACATCATAGTCTGCTGCCATAGGAATAACTGTGATGTCACAAGCAGACTATTATGACATCAGATTGGGAAGAAGCAATATGAGCTGATGGATCCTCAAGAAACAACTACCCTGTTTTCAAAGCATATGACTTCAGAAGTAAGTAATGGGGATAAGAAATATTGAGCCAATTAGAAATATAAACTGCTTTGTGTCCAAATATTATGTTTTTGAAAGTTCTTCTTGAGATGTCAGTAGCACTTTAATTTTAATAACAGAACACCTACATTTGTGCAATTTATAAAAATCCAATTGCCATCTCAAACCCAAGTCAAACTTTGTATTTGTTTTTAATTAGTATTACACTTAGGGCAGTCTACCACTATTATGATCCTTTTACTTCAAACTGAGTTTTTATAAGAGTTGAATGGTTCATCAAGTTTCCCCTTCTAGCCACCTAAATGGCTGAAGACTGAACTGGAGGAAACTGTTGGCAGCACATGATTTTTGAGATGGTGATTCATTGGTTAATGTTTTACCCTCACTGCAAAGTATGTACTTTCATGTGTCTCACCTGTCCATTTTTCCTCAGGGTAGAGCATGCACATTTTTCTTGGTACTTGTTTTTGCTGGGACTTTGCCTGCCTTGTGGAACATTGAGTTGTGTGACTTGAATTAGAATGGCGTCACCCTGCTTACCTGGTTGTCCTTTTCCAAAACAGGACTTTGGTGCACTTTTTACCTCACAGCATGTTGGAAAAGGCTTTTTTGGTAAAATGGACAGACTGCTCTTTTAACAGAGTAGGTATAAGCATGTTTTTCTTAGCTGCAGCTCCCAGATCGACGTCTTGCTTTTGCAAGCTGAGCGAGGAAGGATTGCAAAGTGCAGCAGGAAGGGACTGTCTCAGCCCCGATTTGCATTTTAGTCATAAATTGAAATTTTTTAAAATAGCTTCCGCTATAATTTTTTATCTTTAGGTTGTGCATTCGTTGCTTTCGGTTTCAAGCAGTGTACACGGCTATTTTGTGGCTGCCATGGAGCCAGTGGGCAATTTGCAGACAGTTCATTTACTGCATTTTGGGGGCTCTGTAGATCTTTCATCTTGGAATACATTTAAAAAGTTTGTCATGCCTGTGTACAAGAGAATAAATCGAGGTTTCATGTGGCATATGAAACAAGTCTGAAACACCATAAGCAGAACAGGGATGCTTTTGTTATACTGGAAAATGACTTAGCACAGGGCATGAATTGTTTCAACAAGCACTCAAATGAAGAGGGATAGAGAGACCTTATTTATTTGGGGTAACTGAAATAAGCTCTAGTTCAGTTACTGAGGGGTTCTGCTTCTAGTCTGCTTTACATAGCAGTGTGTGTTGGGGTGGGGTAGGGAAATCATAGGGCATTCAAGTGACTTACTTGAGGAGTCACTGGTTGTGGTGGGATTTAAACCTTCGAACTCTTGATGCACTTGCCATTGCTGACTGTAACCACAGGGCTGGCTGCCTTCCAAAGCTGAATGAAATCCAAGCTGAGAGTGTGAGAACAACAAAAGTGTACCGCAGCATATTATAAATGCTCATTAGTCTTGAACATATCAAACATAGACAGTACAGCCCAATGGTACAGATCACAGGTTTGAGGGACATAAATCTCAGGTTCAAGTCCTACCAGAGGCATTTACTCACAGCCTGACCCTGAACAAGTCACTCAGCAATTAAGTCCACCCAGTAACAGCAGGGACCCACTGCAAATTTTATATCGCATCTTAGAATGAAAACTGAAAAAAAAATGATTGGCCCTGCTACTGTGGGCACCAGTTAAAATTTTTTTGTAAATATAATTTTATTAAACTAAAACAACACACAAGATGATATGCATCACATATTTATGAATACATCCAGGGATTCTGTCATTTTGTGAATTTATCAGTAAGGAATTAATAATACACATTTTGACAAGAAGCAATCAATGCTACCCTTCGCAGTATGGGAGCCGAGCCTCCAGTCCTTGTTTCAAGTTCTTTCATGTGGGTTTTACATTCATTAACCAAGTAATGACAGACAGAAGTGGTAACCAAACAACTTAATGAGGTTCATTCCTCAATCGGTGCGGGAGGAGGGGGCTGGGTGATCCCCAGGCCTATGATCTCCCATGTTTCTGCTTGTTTGGAGGGTGTCTACCATATGATGGTGACACTTATTCCCGCCCTCTTCCCAGACTCCCAACTGTGGGGTCTTTTCTCTACAGGTACATCCAAGGAAAGGGCACCCTAACAATTAAGGAACAAGTGTAAGGTCATGCTGCATTATAAATAGGACCCATGAGGTCCACATACAGGTGTGCACCTCAATTTTGTCATTTAAACTGAAAGTGATTTTTTCCATTATATATATTTCATTCACCGTTGCTCTCCATTGTTTTGCTGTTACCTATTGATTGGTTAACCATCTCCAGGTTTCACACTTCTTAGCCGCTACCACCATTATACTCAAGAGGTACTTAATATGGCTTTCTTTGACTCCCCTAGGATAGATATGGAGTAAGTATATCTATGGTGTCACTTGTATGGGGACATGTATCACCTCTCCTAAGGCCAGTTCTAGTTCTTGATAGAAGGACCTTAGTCCTGGACAGGACCACAAAATGTGGGTGTGATTGGCCTGAGGTTCCCCACACTCTCTTCAACATGTAGAGCTCCCTTGCATCCCATACTTCCCTGTGATGTCTTGGGTGCAGAAGAATCTGATTAGATGTTTCCAGGTGTACACCCTTTAGACATGTGAGGATGTAACTCTACCAGTCATAAAAACATCCCCTCTCCCACGCCATCATATTGACATATATGCCTGTCTCTTCCTCCCACTTCTGAGCTACATACACTGTCCAGTGCTGGTAGGTAAGTTGCAGAGCCTTATATATGTGAGAGATAAGATCTACAGAGTTGTGAGCGTTAATATGATTGACCATGGCCACTATCAAAGCTGCCCTTTCTCCTTGATATGTGACTTGAGGGGGCAGCACCTGGCAGTAATGCCTGATCTGTAGGTATCTATAAAAGTCCCTACATGTTAATCTGAACTGCAGTTGCAGCTCTGTGAAAGACTTCATAAGCCCCGGTATGCACATTTGGTGCAAGTATTTTAGGTTTAAGTTTTTCCAGTCTCTAAATGCTGTGTCTAATCATTCCCATGCAAAATCTGTAAGATATGCAAGGGGACAGATCCAGGGAATTTGGGTCTATAGTTCTGTATCTGTGAAGGCATGGCTCCATACCTCCCTCACAAGAAGAATCCAGGGGCTTGATACCTCCTGATCCAAAAACTCTACCCTGGTGCCATATATAAACTGAATCATCATGTCTCTAAATGGGAGTGGTGCTCTTTCCATGTCTAGCCACTTCAGTTCTGTACCCTGGGAGTACCAGTGAAATGAAATGCGTAATTGTGCTGCCATGTAGTATAGGTGTAAGTCTGGCAGGCCCAACCCCCCTCTATTTTTGGGAAGCATTAGTGTGGAGAACCACACTCGTGGCTTGTGCCTTGTGCCCCCCCCAGATATATCAGGAGACTGCCAGTTGTCATTTTTTCCATTCTTGCTTCGACACTGGGAGTGGCACCATTTGAAAGATATATAGAAAGTGTGGGAGTATTATCATATAGACTGAGTCTATTCCATTTACTAGCATGAGAGGTAATGTCCTCCAGCTTTGTAGGTGTAACTTTAGCTAATGAAATAGGGGAGTATAGTTCAATTTGTAAACATATTCCAATCGGCAAGGAAGTCTGATACCTAGATATTTGAGGTATTGCAGATCCCAAAGGAATGGGTAATGTTTCCTCAGGTTTGGGTTGGAGGTATAATAAAATACCAAGGCTTCCGTGTTGATTGTGTTCAGTTTATAAGCTGATATTTCACTAAAATGGGTTAAAACCTGGAAGATTGTCGGATCTGAGCTCGCAGGATCTTCCATATATGTAAGAGGATATCATCCATGTATAATGCTACCTTATGCTCAGTGTCCCCCACCTGCACCCCAGTATAGTATCTATTCTCATGAATGACCTGAGCCAGCAGTTCCAAGTATAGGACAAAGAGTAGGGACGATAGTGGGCAGCCCTGATGGTTGCCTCTACCCAGGGGAAAAAGGATAAGAGTTGTGGCTATTAACTTTAATGAATGCCAGCAGTTCTGTATATATTTTTTTCCATATACATTTTGGTATTTTTCCAGTTTTACTCCCCAAGGCCATAGCGTACACATGCATGTGCATGTGTGGAGGTGCATGTACATGCCAGGATCCGGTGGCCCCTTCCGCCCCTCCACAGACTTATGACACTGCTTCTTGCCACCTGTACATGCCAGCAGACCTTCACCCGGTCAGAGCAGAACTACGGGGGAGTGTGCATCCACCCCATAGAGGGAAAAGATGCAGGTTGTGGCTCAGTCCTGCTCCAACCCACCCCCTCGAGCCAGCTAGCTCCCTGGCGATCCGAGTTCATTCCCGAACCCGGGTAGCTGGCGTAGCATGAGATAAGGCACCAGCACCTCAGCCCTCAGCACCACTGGGCCGGCCAGTTCTGTATATATTTTATGAAGAGCTGTTACAAATCCCTCTGTATATCCCATCCTGGACTGTGTAGCATACAGATAAGGACATGAGACCTTATGAAAGACCTTTTCATCATCGAGGCAAAGGAGCACAAAGGGGTGGTGGTTTGTATGAATATCATTCAGGACATGAAGTGTCCTGTGTATATTATCTCCTGTCTGTTAACACCACATAAAGCCTGTCAGATCTAGGTGCACCAGAATAGGAAGTATGGTTTTGAGGCGGAGTGCCAAGGCAGTTTACATTTTTTTTACCACTGCTGATTAATATTTCCAGAGCTCTATTTTTTCCCAAGCTCAGGTACAGTGTACAGGTGAATATATTTTTTAGCAGCTGGCATTAGGATCTATTCCCATATTAACAATAACTAACTGGACCCTATTGTTGTCAACTGGTGCAAAACAGGCAACAAACAGCGACGATCTTTTCAAGCTCAGCTTGGTAGTCCATTTCCTTATCAGTGTTGTATCTGGCCATTTTGTTTCTTAACAGAGTGGTCGTAAGAATTTATTTTCACTGTTACAGCCCCAGATTGACAGAAAGTTTACAATGCGGTTGGGCAATGCATGGACAGACATAAGGCAATTATTGTGGGGGCAGGAAGATATAGGCTGTTGGTTAAATAGGATCTGCGGCCCATCCTGTAGGTAGGGAAATGGGCAGACTAGATGGGCCTAGCGGTCCCTATCTGCCGTCAAAGTCTATGTTTCTATGTTTCTATGAAGATATGCTGATCTAAATTCAGAATTTATTGATGCCAGAAATTTTGGCCTGAGTCCCTCTTTAAGTAAGGTGCAATCATGTTGTGCTCAAACCAGATAGTAACCATGCTTATTAGTCAATAAAATCTATATCCAAAGTAGACAAAAGTAGCTGTGACCAAGAAAAAATTAAACATGTAGTCTCTTGCAGCCAGTGACAAACCTGTCATGATATTCTGGTAAAAATTTATCACTAACAAGCAGTAGTGAAAAACAATGAACTTGCAACAAGGGAGAGAACTGAAATAATTGAAACTATGCAGTTCTTAAATCATTTTGCTCCATGCAACTGCATCACAAATCAGAATAAAACAACAGACTGAGCAAAACACTTCTTTTCAGACTGCACACTGCTAGATACTGAAATCAAATACTTGTGGTAGGTCTTTGAGACAGCCACAGAGTGAAAATTTTATAAATATGCTACTTGTTGTAGTTCCCCACAGTTGTTTTTTAAACTCCTGCACTGCTCCCTGCTGCTCCCTGATGTGCTTCTCAAACTCAAATAGGCTAGAAAAACAATTCTAAAATGAATCAGAGTAAACCAGAGTAAATCATAATCTTTTTAAAATAAATCAGAGTTGGATTCAGAACCAGGCAGCACCTTACCTGCCCATCCCTAGATGGAATCATACCCCAGTTGTCTTATAGAAAATGCACCTATTGTCTACTGATCTCTGTTAGAGATGTCATCAGAATGCAGGATCACTAGACCCCATACACTGGTTGAAACTCACCCTTGCAAACATTTGCTCACAGATCACAACATTCTGCAGCAGAGTAGTTACAGAGCATGTACCACAATATCCTACTTTCTGGATCCTGGATGGGCCAGTTCCATGGAACCACTAATCGCCAAAGACTAGGCATTGACTTCTCCTGGCAGCCCTGGAAGTCAAAAGGCAGCTACTCCTTAAATGGAGATTGGATTCTCCACCTATAATATTGGATTGGATAGTGGCACTTACCAAACTAGTGGAATATGAGCACCTATCCTATCTTGCAAACCACAGTCTTCACAGGATTCTAGACATATTGGGCCCCTTTCTTATGTTGCAAAACCCATAGAAGGTTACATCGTCAGATCTAAATTATTTTTAGTAGTCTATTTTTATGCTTGGCAATCCCTTACTTTATAGAATTGTTTTTTAGATTCTAGAGTTTGTTCTTGAGGTTTACCAGTTTTAAAGTCAGAGGTCAGGATTTTCAGATTGTGGCACAGGGCTTGCATCCAGCCCTGCACCACAGCACTTAGGTTCTGATGGCACGCCAACCCTTTTGTTGTGACTGCATACAATTTTACAATTTCAGGTGCAGTTGCAATGGTTTCCATGAATTATGGCAGCTTGCACCAAATATCTGGTGCAAGCTCCATAAAATGGTCCCCAGGATTGCCACAAGGTAGACTAGAAAAAGTTGGTCTTCCTTGCAGCAATTACCGCATGGGAAAGAAAATCCCTGCACCAGGGTTTTCGGCAATCTAAAGCATTTGAAATTCCTGCCCAGAGTGTTTTGGTTTCTATGTTAATGAAGTTTGCTCTTTAAGGGGCAGACCAAGTTGTTCTGGTGGACCCCTCCCCTTTTTGCAGAGATGGTTTGCTCAGAGGGGAGGATGGGGGGAGAGAGTGAGTCATAGGACAAGGGGCAAGTCAGAAGGAAAAGGGGAGGAGCCAAAGAAGGGGAGCAGGATAGGGACTGGTGAAATGGGGGGTAGGAGGTACAGAAATACATGGAATATAGGAGTCAGTACAGACAGAGGGATACAGCCTTTTTTGCCAAAAAATATTGTTGGTTTTAAATCATCAGAACTGCAGCACATCGGATTGGCTTTGTGATCTGGTTTGACGTTTTTTTTGAGGCACCAGCCTGGGCTAAGTTTTGTGTACCAGGAGCTACTTGAGAAGGTAAGTCAAAAAAAAAAGAGAAAAAGAGAGATATAGATACGTGTAGCAGAAGCTGTGGAACAAGCGTGAGTTGCAAGTGTTTGAATAAGCACAGCAGAGCGTGTGTTTGAAAAAGTTGGTGGTTTTGTTGGGGAGTCTTTCTTAGCCTGCAGATATGTGAGCTGCTGCTATGGGGAGTGCAAAGTTGTTTAGTAACAGGCACAAAGAAGTTGGCAGGAGCAGCGGCTGTAAGGCATTGACTGAGTTTGGTTTAGAGTGAGAGGCTGGGGGCAGTGGAGATTGATGCGGCAGAGTGGACCTAGCTGGGGAGTTTGCACAAAAGGTATGTAGCTGAAGACTGGAATTAGAATGAGGAGTTTGGGGTTTACTCATGCAGGTTATTTTGGCTGAGGTCCAGGGGAAAAAAGTGTGGTGCCTGGAAGTGAGTGAGCTGGGCAGGGAGAGCGAAAAGAATCGGGGTGATCTGGTACATTTTGTTCATTTTTGGGTGCAAGGAGAGAAGAGTGAATGATGAGGGTCAGGCAAGGAGAGGGCCAATTACAAGGCCCTGCCTGGGAGTAGAGTGCACTTGTTCCAAAAGGGAGGTGAGGCAGGGAGAGAGTTCCCAATTGATGTTTGCTGAAATGCACCACAGAACCCTCTAAAGTGCTGGGTTGTAATGATAGAACCCTGGAATTCAGCCCACAAGAAGGGCCAACAAGGGAGGCCACATGATCGAGGAATGGTATCTGATGTCACACCACATGGCTGTGCTAAGTGAAAGACACAGGGCTTCGAAGGCTGTAGGAGGCAATGGGGTTTGGAGGGCAGCTTTTCTGGTGTTTCTTCATATGGACAGGTGAGTTTACAAATGGTAGATGTCAATGAATTTAGAGCTGTTTTGAGGTTTTTACCCGTAATTGCTACAAGGTTTGGTGGGAGACTATCACGGTCAACTGCTCTGGTGAGGGAAGTGCAATTAAATTCTACCTGGACTACCTATGATTTGGCTGGCCGGCATCAGCCTAGGGGGCATTATTTTGTATTATGCATAAAGTGCAAAATGGGGGGGTGAGCAGAAGCCATCGTGGCAGGTGGCCCTGGCATGTGACATCACGGCAAGTGGTGGGCCTGCCTTTTGCAGGGACACACAGCAGTGTTTGTGTGCTTTTGATGGGGATTTTCCCTGGGGGCATTGGGGGCCCAAGCTCCGGAAGGGAGCGGATGGGCAGGGGATGGGGTTTCAAATGATGTGGGCAAGTTGTGGGGAGTGGGGGGATTTTTTGCTTTGAATAATAGGGAGGAGCATACAGAAGTAGATGGTTTATCAAAGGATGGGGGGAGGAAAAATGCTTCTCACAGTTTATAGGGCATGGCTGCATGGTGTGGTGTGAAGGTCTGGGACTGGCAATAACAGCTGCACCTTGTCAGTTTTTATCCACAGTTTTGTGCAGGCAATTTTGAGAAAGGATGGCACTGAAGAAGAACACTCCATTGAAAGAGGAGGCTTATAAGGTGATCATAGATTTGGCTGAGAAGGCCAACGTGATGTGGCAGCTGGTTGAATGGGAGGAACTGGAGAGGTCAGGGGAGAAGAGAAAAATGGAGAAAGGGAAAGGAGTCAATGGGAAATGACTGATGGGGAGGCCAAGGAGTCCAAAAAGGCCGCAGCCTCCACCAGTGGCTCCTCCTTGGGTGGTCAGTCCAGTACCACCACAACCCTGTTTACCAGAGCCATTAGTACCTCCCCCAGAGCCGGTTGTGTTTCCAATGCCAGAACCCAGGTCAGAGCTTCAGGCCATAGTGGTCTCTGCCCCCGATGCCTCAGCCAGTGGTCCCCCACAGAAATCCAGACTGGCCCATCCCAGTGACATCAGGCTGCAAAGAGCAGAAATGCCTGCAGGTAGTGTATCAGGTTCCATAGGTGGTAGTATCAAAGAGTACATTGGGCAAATTATAGTGGCTCTTGGGACAGGTGGGTTAGGGCAGATGGAAATCGCACTGGCAGAGATCAGGTCGGATAAGGAAATGTTGGGGGTGGTGGAAAAGGTGTCAGAAGGAGTGGGAAAAGGAACAAGGGAAATAGGAACCCCTGGTATGAGAATACGAGAACACATGCTGCTGGCCACAAAGGAGAAAACATGGAAAAGAGAATATGTGGACATAATTGCTTTAGTGAGTAGAGAGGTGGCAGCCAAATATGAGGAAACAGAGAGTATAAGGAAGAGTGAGATGGCAGCGGCTGTGGTTTTATTGGGCAAGAAAGAGGAGGATAAGTTTACAAAAGAAAAGACGTTGGATGGGTGGTGCATGGGGTTTGCCACATATTCAGCCATAGTTATGGAAAAGAAACCAGAGTTGGACATCCCACTCATCACGTATTTCCTGATTATATGGCAGGCAAAGGCAAAGGGGGGGTGGGATGGATATATTATGACAAGTTCTTCTGCCAAAGGATGGCAACATATGGGGATGTGAGATGGGACACAAAACAGTTGGATTTGTGGATGGATTATGTTACCGATCAATTCACACTGGAAGAGGAGATGGGAAGAAGGGGGACTACCCCAGAAGTGTTGTTGGGGATATAACAGGGTGTTTTGTTCATGGCCTCAATGTCAGTTCTGACATGCATGCTCAAGATGTAGGGGGTCCCACCTGGTGGCAAGATGCAGGACCACATGGACCCAAGGGTCCCAAGCAGGGGGAGCACAGGGTACAGGCCATCAGCCCTTTGTGAAGGGCCAGGTTACAGGGGGCAGGCATGGAGTAGAGGGATGAGAGGCAGAGGTTATGGGGGTAGGGGGCCCAGTCTTATTGAGGAGAAGAGGGAAGGAAAACAGCCAGGGGGGTTAGTGGGGTTTCGGTGGGTGGAGGGCATGGGGGTAAGAGAACAATTCAAGGCTGCAAAAATACCCATCTAGATAGAGGCCTGGGAAAAGTGGCTTAGACAGTATCCGGATAGCAGGATGGTGGAAGCTATAAAAGGGGGCTTTAGAACAGGTTTTCCTCTACAGTGCAAAGGTCTGAGAAAGGCAAGGGAGGCTATTAACTTAGGGTCAGTCAGGGGAAAGGAAGATGTTTTGAAAAGGAAAATAGAAAAAGAGAAAGCTACAGGAAGGATGAAGGAGCCATACCCAGTCCCTACTTTAAACAACCTGAGAATTTCCCCTTTGGGTTTGGTCTCCAAAAAACAGAAAGGGGAGTACAAGGTGATTCACCATCTTTCTTTCCCAGAGGGAGAGTCAGTCAATGACTTTATAGGGGAAGAGCACAGCAGGGTGACCTATGCCATGTTGGAGGTTGCAGTGCAGATTATCCGGGCAACCCCCAATGCATAGCTGGCCAAGACAGATATAGAATCAGCTTTTCTGTCGCTCCCAGTTCGAAGGGAGGACTGAGAATTGTTGGGTTTTAAAACTGAAGACCAGTATTACTTTGACAAGGTTATGCCTATGGGTTGTTCCATAGCTTGTGCTATATTTGAAAAATTTAGTACTTGTCTGCAGTAGATCTTCCAACAAAAAAACAGGTTACAAGGTGGTCACACACTATTTAGATGACTTATTGCTAATAGGCAGTGGATGCCCAGAGACAGTGAGGATGCTAGCTATCTTTCAAGAACTGTGCAAGGAACTCTGAGTGCTACTGGCACTGGACAAGACAGAGGGACACAGTAAGGTAATGGAGTTTCTAGGGATTGAGGTGGAAGCGCTGGAGGAAGTATTTTGGTTACCAGACAGTAAAGTTCAGAAGCTAAAGGGGCTGATTCAGGCACATACTAGCAGGAGGTAGATGCAGTTAAGGCAGGTGCAACAAGTATTAGGGCATCTAAATTTTGCTTGCAGGGCAATTGGGCTGGGAAGGACATTTACAAGGGGTCTGGCAAGGGCCATGGCAGGGGTAGTAAGACCACATCACTGGGTGGATATAACAAAAAGGGGTGAAGGAAGACTTCAGGGTGTGGGAGGAATTTCTAAGCAGTTATAATGGCCATTCTTTTTGGCAGTAGGAGTGGGTTTATAACACAGACTTAGAATTGTATATGGATGTGGCGAGGGAGCTAGGAATGAGGGAAGGGGTATTTGAGAGGGAAATGATTTGCAGAGCCATGGCCAGCAGATTGGGCAAGAGAAGGAAGGATGAAGGACATCACATTGCTGGAAATCATGCCAATTTGGGCCTGCACCCTGGTATGGGGAGAAGCATTGCAGGATCAGAATGTTACATTTTGGTGTGACAATAAGGCAGTGGTGGATGTTCTGAACAACAAGGAAGCTAGATCCGATACAGTCATGCTGGTGCTGAGACAGCTAGTACTAAGAGGCTTGCAACTGAATATGTCATTCAGGGCCAGGCACATAGATAGGGTGAGAAATATCCTAGCTGACAGCCTTTCCCATCTGCAGCTGGATCGTATCCAGGCACTGGTACCAGCAGCAGAGGAGCAGAAAACATCCATTCCAATAAACATCTGGGACATTAGCTAGAGGGAGCTGAAATGTTGTTTCACAACTCATGGGCACCACAGACCTTGAGGACCTATGAAGGGGCATGGCAGGCATTGCAAACATTCAGGGAAGTACACCATATGGAGGTTAGTGGGCCAGTTAAGGAAGAGCAGTTAGGAAAATTTATGGTAGATCAGTGGCTTAAAAGGGATGGCTCACACTACGATGGGTGTGTACCTAGCAGGGATCAGCTTAGTTTGTAGTTTGAAAAAGTGGAAGGACCCCAATAAGTCAATGCTGATAAGGAGGATGACGCAAGGTTGGAGTGGGTTAAAACTAGGGACCAAGGATAGCTGGCGTTTGATAGCAGACCAGCTGTTAGACAAATTAGGGGGGATACTGCCTGCAATCTGTAAGTCTAAGGATGAGGCACAGCTTTTCCAGATGATTTACATAGTGATGTTTGCAGGAGCCTTAACAGTGACTGAAGCAGTGGGACATGGCAGGAAAGGAGAGGAAAGAGGATTGGAATGGGGGGACAAAACCTGGGGAACAAGGGCGATACAACTCATAATTAGTAGGTCAAAGATGGATCAGGAAGGGAAAGGATGTGTTGTAACCATTAAGGCACACCTTGACGGGAACCTGTGCCCGGTAAAGGCTTTGTGGGCTTACATTGCAGAGCATTGTAATAAGGAAGGGCGACTACTTGTGCATGGAGACAGGAAGATGGTGACGAGTTACCAGGTGATGGTCATACTCAAAAAAGGTATGGAGTTTCTGTGGGAGGACCCAGATAGGTATTCCTCCCATTCCTTTAGAATAGGAGCAGCATCAAAATGGGCGGCAGAAGGGGAGTCAATGACCAGAATGTTGGAAATGGGACACTGGTGGTCAGCCAGTTACAAGAGGTACGTTTGGGTTTTAAAGGATTGAGATTAGCATGTCATCTGCTGTTTTGTTTTGCAGGTACAGAACCAGGAATGGGTTGGGGGGATAAGGGGACTGTGGGGAATAATGGGACAGAAGAACGAGCTGGAATAAGACGGTTTGAGATAATAAGATATATTTTGCTTGATTCAATTGGTGGAGGAAGGATAACAGAAGTATGGATCTGTGGGCACTCCTACATTTACTTGGCAGAAAGGAGAACAGAAAAGAAGGCAGGGGAAAGCAGCTTTACCAAGATGTCAGACAATGTAGGCTGTTATGGCGTGGCATTTGAGGGATGGAATGGAGCACAGTTACTCCCGACCCTGATAGAGACTAGAGACAGGTGACCCTCCCCAGATTTAATTATTATACATCTTGGGGGCAATGATATTGGGGGGAAGCCATGGGTTGACACATATTTATTAGTCAAACAGGATCTTGAGAAAATAAAGCAATGGTGGCCTGGGGTGAGCATGAAGTGGTCAGACATGATACCAAAGAGGGTGTGGAGACACAAACCCAGCCACGTAGAGGTGGATAGGGCCAGAAGGAAGATGAATAGGAGGGTGGGGATGTCGGTAAAGAGCATGGGAGGGCATGTAATATTGAGGAGGGTGGAAGAGTGGGTAGAGGATTTTATAGATCAGATGGGGTGCATTTGTTGGACTTAGTGATAGACTTGTTCAGTAATGAGATGATGGGTTTTGTTGAGGCCTGAAGGAGACAAGAAAGAAGATAAAGGGGAGAGAGTGAAAGAAAGGGGGAAGGCCAATTATCCAATGCAAGCTGGAGACAGGTTATGGGGAAAACGGGAAGGGAGGAAGGAGGAAAGGGGGAATGATAAAGGAATATGAGGAGGAAAAGAAGAAGCAGCAGAAGGAGAGAAAATCAGTCTTGGTTTTCACTGTTACCTACAAGAGAAGAAGAGAAGAAGAAGTCACCCAGGTTTTCAACTGAGGAGGCAAGAAGAAGAGGAAGAAAAGGGATGGATGGATAGATATTGATATGTATTGCAATATAAAAAAGGATCTTTTGTAAAGACAATAATGAGGAATGGTGATGGAATTTGTAAATATAAATGTGAAATAGAATAAATTGATTGCCAATTGGAGCACAACAACACAAGTTGTCTGTCCTGTTTGGGGGAGGGGGAGAATCTGGGCAATGAAGTTTGCCTTTAAGGGCAGACCAAGTTGTCCTGGTGGACCCTCTTCTTTTGCAGAGATGGTTTGCTCAGAGGGGGGGATGCAGGGGGAGAGTGAGTCATAGGACAAGGGGCAAGTCAAAAGGAAAAGGGGAGGAGCCAATGAAGGGGAGCAGGATAGGGATAGGTGAAAAGGGGTAGGAGGTACAGAAATACAGGGTATATAAGGGTCAGCACAGAGGGATACAGTGTCTCTTGCTGAAAAATTTTGTTGCCTCCCACCCACCCATCAAAAAGGAGGAAGGGGAGCTGGGCTTGGGGGCTGGGTGTGGTCTGTGATGGACTTCCATATGTGGATGGCGGGGGGGAATGGGGATGATAAAGGAATATAAGGAGAAGAAGAAACAAGAGAAGGAGAGAAAAGCAGTCTTGGTTTTCACCATTACTTACAAGAGAAGATAGATCAAGAAGTCAACCAGGTTTTCACCTGGGGAGTGAGAAGAAAAGGAAGAAAAGAATGGATGGATAGATATTGATTTGTATAGCAATATAAACAAGGATCTTTTGTAAAGACAATAATGAGGAATGGTACTGGAATTTGTAAATATAATGTAAATAGAATAAATTGATTTCAATCTGAGCACAACAACACACAAGTTGTCTGTCCTGTTTTTTGGGGGATTTGGGATAATGTAGAATGCATCATTACACAACAAGTTGTTTATTTAAATAATTGTATTGCATTGCACCAAACATTGTATTTTTTAAGTTATCAAAATTGCAATGTATTTGTATTTTGCATTTGTGTTGTATCTTATCTTCTGTGGTGTTTAATAAAAATTAATAAAAAAAGAAAGAAGACACAACAGGGTGCAGGTAGTAGTGTGATCCCCGCATGTCCAGGGGCATAGTGAGGCATGAGGCCACAGGCAAACACTACCACCCAATCTCTAGAGTGTCTTATTGCACTTGACACCACACTTAATGAACTCAGATGTACTCGTCATACAGTTTGTCAGTCAAAAGTAAACTGGTTTTCTGTGTTATGCTTTGCTTCTGCTTTCCTTTGATGTTGTAATTTTTTTTTCCAGGACTCGGAACCTGCAGTAACTGGGCCTCACAATAGTGGAGGAAGTAATAATGTGCATCCAAAAGTCACTGATCCAAATGAAAATGACACTTTCATACTGATACTCACAGAAAAAAATGACCCATCTAACTGTAACCAATGCAGTGACACAGTTGTAGTGAATACAATGACAACAAATGAAATGACAGATGTTGAACTGCAACAAATTCGATGACATAGACAATAAACTCAGTACAAGTGACACCCATGCAGAAAGCACAGATAGCATGCATGCTGTTCAAAACATAACCAGTGTACCACTAATGCTGTCACCACCTGTCATTCCACTTGTCCCTAACATGTCAGGTAGTATGAAACAGAAAATCATCACCCCTGGTGCCCCAGTCATACCAGTTTCTGGGATGGAGCCTATGTAAACTAGCAATAATGCTAAGACTTACCAAATATTGGGAAAAGGAACTCAAATATAAATACTATGACAGAAAGTGTCACATGCTGAAATGGTACAATTCTGTGACAGAGACAGTAAACTCAGTACAAGTCACAAGCATGCAAAAAATAAAGATAATATGGACACTGTACAAAATATAATCAATGTACCATGCATGCTGTCACCGCCTATTATGCTACCTGTCTCTAACATGTTTGATAGCATGAAACAGAAAATAATCATCCCTACTGCCCTAGTCACTCCAGTTTCACTGTCGGAAGCTGTGACAAGCAGCAGCAATGGTAAGAATTGTCAAATATTGAGAACCCAAGCTTCAAACTCAGGTGAATCTGATCCAAAAACATCATCCAAAGAAAAAAGTGACCTTCACTTAACACCAACAATTGCTGAGTTAGACATTATAGAAAATGGAAAAATGAGAAAAATACTAAGAAATCCACAGCATGGACAAGGAGGGTGTTCAATGACTGGGCACAGCATATCAACATAAATGTAAATTTTAGAACCACCCCCTTATGTGACATCAATGAAATTCTTCTCAAATTTTATGCAGAAGTGTATGATTCTGCGACAACAGTATGACATCACAACGTTCACAAATCTACGTGCAAGAATCAACAAATACATGAATTCAGCAGAACTGAAAGAGGTGCCAGCATCATAAGTAAGAAGCATTCTGTTTGAGTAATAATGTGCTCATTTCAATTATTAAACAAGAGCTGATAGGATTACAGGAGAGGAATATGGGTTAAAATATTGAAAATTGGTATTTTTTATGTTTTTACACAAAATGTTCAACACAGCCTTATGATTACCCTGCCTCGTAAAGAAGGGCAGAGAAAATGTTCAACTCCAGGGCTAAAGGTGATGTTGTGCAGGGACTGCAAAATCAACTTTTGAGTAGCAAACACACATTTTGGGCAGGAGCTGAAAAATGACAGCTGTCATATTCATGAGTTGCTGTACCAAAATGGCTATGTTGAAAATTTGTGGTAAAAATGTTGACTATTACCAAAGTTATGAGCCTGCATTTGCAAAATTCAACATAGCATCATAACGTAATAGGTGAACATATTAGAATCATAAAACACAAGAATGTACAAAGTATCATACCATCCCATATTAAATGTATTCAAAGCCAGGGAGTGCATTGCTAGTCTTTTTTCGTCATTGAAAAAGTTTCACTTCATCCACAAGGAGGAAATTTGGATACAGCTTTACTTAATCAAACCATAAATATCATGATATCAGGGCTGAAAGAGAATTAGGGTGCACTCAGATTGAAGTGAGGATAAGGTCAAGAAAATGTATTGTGGTACTATACTCTATAAAGACCCTGCTGAAAGAACGGAACACGTATGTCATGCAGAGAAACACCATCTTGGTAAAGATGCTGAATTCTTTGGTGTGGTCTTATACTGCAGCAAGATAAATTGTGTTAGTATTCATTTTTGAGTGGGGGGTTGTGAAGAATGTCAGATGGTTGTCAATTCTGATCCACCTTTTTTCTTCCTTGATGGCAAAACTGCTGCTTTAAGAAAATGGGCTCTGTAGACCATTTTGATACATCATATTTTCAATAACCTCAACTTTTTACATCTTGTGGGTCACTGTCCCACATAGGAAAACTGACCTTCTCACTCATCTCTGAGTGCAGACCAAGCCCCCTTTTTGTGTTGAAAAATGTACCATCCCATCTGCTACTTGCTTAGTGGCAGTGAATTTATGCAGCATTTTTTAATTTTGCATATCTACTGCATGCAGTCACATAAAATGCCTACTGACATTTTTTGTAAGCTTCCCTCTATCAGTTTCTTCATATTTCCTCCAGTGTTTACTTTTACTGCAGCAGTAAAGAGAATGCGTTTGGTACTAAAAATAAAAAAAAATGCTGGTGGGCTTTCTGTTTAGATATCACTGTTAAGCAGAAGCCACATTTTCAAAACAGGAATACCTGGAAGGATCTATCAGATAATATCCACATTTATGTTTACTAGTAGTTGTTACTGTCTTCTCCCTGTAGAACAACAGGCTGAGATGGGACATGATCTCAGGCTTCACATTCTCAGGGGTATTGGCAGGATTGAATATGGATATGTTCTCTAGCAGGACACAGCAGGACACAGGGTCATGCTGTGAAGGTCACAGATGGCAAGTTTGGGGTGATATTAGGAAGCATATTTTGTCCCAGAAGGTGGTGACCTTCTAAAATGAGCTGCCAATAGAGACTGTAGACATGAAGATAGTAGAGCGGTCCCCAGTGTTGCCCATCCTTAGCTTTTGCCAGCACTGAAACCATCAATGTGAGAACCCTACACTGTCCCTGCCTACGCTGTACCTACCCATGTAGATAAACAGAGACTTCAGCTCTAGTGCTGTAAGTCTGCCACCATTCATCAGCACTATATCTATTACAGTGCAGAAACCCTGCAAAGTCTGTTCTACAATGCATCTGCCCCTGTGGATTTATAGAGGGCTTCAGTCTCCAGTGGTGCCAGTCCCTTACTGTTCAACAGTCACACTTTGTACCTGTTACTATAGATAAACAAAAAGCTTTAGTCCCCAGTTCTGTCAGTCCCTCACCATTCACTAGGACTAAATGCAGACAGTGTGGAAACCAAGCACTGTCCCTTCCCCATACTGCAGCTGTCTCTGTGGATTAGTCAGTCCCTCACCTCTTACCAGCACTAAATCCATCACAGTGTGGGTAAGATTGCACTGAGCCTGCCCCACATGGTACCAGTGGATAAACTGAGGGCTTTATTCACTTTTACAAGCACTGATTTCATCACAGAGGGTAACTGTTGGGGGCTAACTGTAACTATCCCTGTGGATAAACACAGAACTTTAGTTTACTGTCCAGTGCTGTCTGAACTGTACCTTTTATGAGCATTAAATACATCAGAGTGGAGAAGTCAGCAGTAAATCTGATTCTGTGGATAAACAGAGGTGTTGTAAGCTCCCACCTTTCATTCATACTGGATAGCAAATATACAAAGGTTGAATAGAAAAAATATAAAAAAGAGAAGAAAATGGTCTCAGATCCCAATCCATACCTCTCAACTGATCCTGATGTTCAGGGATGTCCCTGATTTTGCCTCAGAAATTTCTTCTGTCCCTTCTAACTTTGTCATTTCTGTCACTGAGGAGTAGGGATTTGAATCACAAAATAATGCCAGCAATTGGTGTTACAGTCCAGTTCTCATGAAGAAAATGCTATTCACACTAAGGCGCATGTTGTACACAGCTGCTGGAACTAATATTATTAATTTTTCAGATGTGTCCCTGATTTTGGTAATTGGTCCGTGATCATTTTAAGCCTTGTCCCTGATCTGTGATGAGGGAGGTTGAGAGGTATGAGCTGGACAGTCTGTAATTTGACACTATAGTGTGCTTAATGGGACCCTGACTGCTTCAGTGTTTCAGTAAGGGAAATTACAGTATGTTTCGAGATAATGAGTTATTCCCTAGGCTGCTGAAAGAACTAGAATGAATGTGTTTGATTGAGCTGGACAGATGCTCCTTGTGCAGCCATGCAAGGGCTAAATTGAGGGGCTACATAGCATCCCCTTCCCTTCAGATGCCTTTAACTCAGAGCAGCAAATAACAAAAATCAGAGGAGGAGTGCACTATTTTACAGTTGTGGACAGATACTTCCAAAAGTCCAAAAGATAGTTCCATGGTAAGCCATTTTTTTAGAGCTAATGCAAGGGGGCTGCAGGCTCCGCTTACCTGCAGCCCTAAAACTAATGAAGAGAAAACAGAGATGTGGCCATGCATCATCTGCCATTGACCTCTGATGATCTCAAAAAACTCTGCAACTCTCCGACAGTATCACCACTGAGTTGCAGGTCTAGTCAAATAAAGTGTGGCTTGACATAAACTCATTATGGCCAGATGTGGAAGAGAGGAGATCAGAGACTTAAAACCACACAGTATTGAAGTAAAAACTGATGAGAGTGTCAATGAATATGTGCCACTGATATTCAATCCACAACACCAAGAACCATTGCTCCAACAATGACATTACAAGCAGCTCAACAGAGGATTTACCTACACTATTCCTGGCAGCCATCTGTGTCCAGTTGTAAGCATTAAAATATGCCTTCAAGATACCACCACATGTACCTGCATTGTAACTGCACCGCAAGAAGGCACCCTCAAACATACATGGACACAATGCCTGTATGATATACAAAAGAACCAATGGGCAGTAATTATCTATCTTTCATGATGCCATCTCTCTGCAAGGAAGCAGGTATCATAACAAGGTTCACAAACCACTCTATAAGTTAGGCAGCTGTGCCTCTGCTTTCAGATGCAGGTTTGGAGGCAAGACACATATAATGATAGTTACTGGCCACTGCTGTGAACCCAGCAAGGAACACAAAAAAAGCAGGCTCCACACTCTGATGTGCCATCCAAACAGGAATCAAAGTATCGCAGAAAATAAAGGCACCATCCAGCGCTCAGTATCTGTACCACAACATTTTATTGCACATAATTTCAGTAAAATAATAAATGCAGTGAAAAGTGTCATATAGTGTTGACCCCACTCCTAAGGCCTGACCAGTTTCGTGCATATCGCGTTTCTCAAGGATGCCCTTGCACCTCTAGTGAGCACAATTTCTCCTGTGCTGATTAAAGTGACAGTGCATAGTGCTCATGATATTAATCAAAACCAAAATAAAACATACTACAAAAGAGGTACAAAAACCACACTTGGTATCAAAACAGGAGGTGCATAGGAATATACTTATATACTTATATATACCTCATTATATGTTACAAGGATTTTTACATATCCCTTTTCCTGTAAGTTAGTCATATAGTTAATATTGCACTTACACCTGTGTAAGAATACCAAGTGAAAAACAGCTGTCATTCTGCTTAAAACAGTTGACAATATATAGCTGCCCATCCTTATACTGCTATGCTCCCTGGCTCTAATTCATCTACTATATTGGTTTAATTTAATATATATCATTCAATACCCTATAATATCCTATATATATATATATATATATATATATATAGAAGAAAATTAGCCACCAGTATACCTGCATTAGACTTTCAAAGGGGAATAGGCAGCAAAACTATGTCAAACTGAGAGCTCATGAGCACTATGCACTGTCACTTTAATTAGCACAGGTAAATTGTGCTCACTAGAGGTGCAAGGCCGTCCCTGAGGAAGCACACATGTGTGAAACTGGTCGGGCCTTGTAGGAGTGGGGTCAGCGCTATATGGCACTTTTCACTGCTTTTTTTATTTTGCTGAAATTATGTGCAATAAAACATGTGGTACAGATGCTGAGGGTTGGATGGTGTCTTTATTTTCTGCGACACTGTAAATCCTGCAAACTAGTTATTGGGGCCCATCAGACAACAACAGAAAAAAGTGGAACAACATACTGGGTGGAACCACAGAAATAACTACAAATAGAAACAACATCGAAACAAATCCTGAAAAACAGCAACCTCAAGTACAAGCGTGAAACATCAATCACTACAACAAGACAGAAAGCTAGCAAACCTACCATTCAACCTGCTTATAGGAAAACTGTCATTATCATAACCATCCCACCTCGAGAAGCCCCCCAGATTCATCTTTTTGGTATAGTAAGAAACCTTTTTGCCAGTTTACTTGCTTTATTTTAATTTTCTAAACTCTGCTATTACCAAACATGGCGGACGCTGCATGGTTTCATTTCATCTACCAGTGCGGCGCTGCACCTCTCGCCCCAATACAAAGTGCATGCCATGTTTGGTGACCACAGACTTTAGAAAATTAAAATAAAGAAAGTAAACTGGTGAGCACATTTTTCTTACTATGCCAAAAGCTTAATCGGGGGGAGGGGGTAGAGCTTCTGGGTGTTGGATGGTTATGATAATGGCAGTTTTCCTTAACTGCTCTTCAATGCTCTTGTGAATTTTATAAACTATGACAAATAATTTCATTTGATGATCTTTATCACATGTCCATAACAGAATGTGAAAATAAATAATGAACCCTGTTTTATTCTTGTTGTATTAATGTTTTCTTTAAAAAAAAAATTGGTACTAATTTTTCCAGCTTAATAATACATAACTAAATTAAAGGTAATTTAGTTGGGAAAATCATATGTAATATGTCTGTGTACTTATTTTACTTTTTTGTGCCATATGATAAGTGCAATAAGACACTTCAGGGTGTGGGTAGTTGTGTGATCACCACACTCCCAGGTGCAATAAGACACTTAGCCTGCAACCTTGTGCCTCATTACACCCCTGGGCATGTGGTGATCACACTACTACCCACACCCTGTCATGTCTTATTGATTTCTTAATTAATGTCCCTTATATTTATATGGCATTCTTGGTGCTTTATTAATAACATTTAACATTTTATCCCTCCACTAAGAATTCAATTTATAGATATCAGCAGGCAAATAATCAGGAGCCTTGTCATTTTTAACTTTTACAATGATAGCCATCACCACGCATAATGATTTTGCATCAGGGTGCTGGGCATCACACTTGCAGTGTCATTTATTTATCTGTTCCACTGCGACATCAGAATTTTTGTGGCACAGTAGTTCCTGCAGTGGTCAGCAGGTGTCACTATATTGCATTTATACAGTGCATGCATCACCCTCGAGCACAGTCTGCGGCAATAATACAGAGGGGCACCACCTAGCATAAACACTCCAAAAAACACTCTGTGTACCCATAATATCCTACAGTTCAGCAGTACTAGTGTTTATCTAGGGGTTATTTGTTGTCCCCTCCCATGTTTCCTGCCTTATTGCTTTAGGAAAATCAAACACAAACTAGACTGGAAACTTTATTTTCCAGCACAGTTTGTTGTTTGCTTTTCTTTTGGAGTTCTACTTACCGCTGCTCTATTTAGCCAGGCTGTGCCAGACCCCCTTGTCTTGTTGTTTCTTAATGCTTTAAGCCCTTAGGTCCGTCAGTTTCATGTTTGCATTTTGCTTCCTAAAAAAAGATACTATGAAAGTCCATGTTTACAGCACAGACTTTACGAGGCAGCACCTTTTCCTTTTTATCTGTCACCTTTTTTTCTCCATAAATGTGATATAAATATTCATCTGCCCTCTTTAAATTAAGCATTCTTTTTCTCATTTGGTGTATAGTGTTCAATGCTGATCTGCAGATTTATATCTTGTCACTAGTAGCTAGAATTCATTTCTGTATTATGGTAGACATCTAATGTAGAACAAAGTTCTTATTTCATTTCAGTTGGTTTCTTTGACCAGTCATTCCTGTTAAATTTTCAAATCTATTTCACTTTTGTGGCAATCATAGAATCATAGAATTAAAGAAATCTGGCGGAAGAAAAGGACTCTCTGGCCCATTGAGCCTGTCCCTTCCCCCTTTTACTCATTATCTATGTCATGGGACCTCCCCTTCCCTCCACTTCCCAACCCCTTATGTCTGTCCCCTGCCCTCTTGAATCCCTCCACCGCTTCCACCCCCATCACTTCCTCTGATAGTTTATTCCAGGCCTCCACCACCCTCTCCATGAAGTACTACCCCCTCACATTACCCTAAGTCTTCCTCCCTCCCTCCTATCTTAGACAAGGCCTTTAGTTTTAACCCCCACCTTCCTCTCAAATAAGCTCATCTCCCTTACCTTATTGATCACCTTTATGTACATAAATGTCATTATCATGTCCCCCCTCTCCCTTCTAGTCTCCAACTGGTACAGAACCAGTTCCCTCCACCTCTCCTCATATGACTTCCCCTGCATATAATGCACCATCTTGGTTGCCCTACTCTGCACCTTCTTAACTCCATTTGTGTCCTTGCATAGATGTGGTCTCCAGAACTGGATCCCAGACTCCAGGTGCAGCCTCACCATGGTTTTATAACGAGGCATCAGTACCTCCCTCCTTTTACTTGTTATGTCCCAACTACACTTCCATTGCTTAAAATGTATTGAAAGAAGAAATTATCCATTGCTGCTATAGATGTGAACCATTAAACATGCTGCTCTTAGCCAGCCCAATGGCATGGAAAGTGGAGTCACTGGACACCACTTACTGCATCTACCCATGCCAGCAACCCAGGCTTACAAGTTAACTCTGGTACCAGCGATCAGCCAGGGATGGAGAGGACTGAGTGTCTGGAGGACTGCTGTTCTCTTCTGGGAGGAGGAGGAGGAATCTTGCTGCACCACTTCTGACTGCCACCACATGGAGGCTTGATGGTAGGCATTGGGTGTGTCACTTTTGGGATGACTAGCAGCACAGCAAGTGGTGCATGCATGTCTCCGCACACATATGCACTGGTGCTCCTTACATGCTGCCAGTCAGGAAAACAGAAAAAGCCAGTAGCTGATGGCAGGCTTGTCCTCTGGCTGGCACCATCACCCTATCCCCCCTGCAGGATCTGGATGTATGTACTCCAGAAGAAGATGAACCTCTAATGTCTGGCCTCTCCATGGGGGGAATCTGTGTGAGACTGGCGCTACAGGTGATTCCTGAGAGAGGTGGCAGTTGGCTGGGGATAGAAACATAGAAACATAGACTTTGATGGCAGATGAGGACCGCTAGGCCCATCTAGTTTGCCCATTTCTACCTACAGGATAGGCCGTAGATCCTAGTTAACCAACAGCCTATTTCTTCCTACCCCCACAAGAACTGCCTTATGTCTGTCCCATGCATTCTTGAATTCTCCCCAGTTTTAGACCCCATTGTCTCCTCAGGAAGGCTGTTCCATGCATCCACTACCTCTCTGTGAAATAATACTTCCTCACATTGCCCCTGAACCGCCTTCCTTCTATCTTTAAATTGTGTCCCTTGTTCTGCAAGTCTCTTTTCTGAAAAATGCTACCTCTTGGACTTTGTTGATTCCACTGAGGTACTTAAAGTTTCTATCATGTCCCCTCTCCTTCTTTCCTCAAGGGGTATACATATTAAGCTCCTTTAGTCTCTCCTCATACAGCTTCTCTTGCAGACCCTGCACCATTTTAGTTGCCCTCCTCTGGACTGCCTCTGTCCTGTCTATGTCCTTGCGGAGATAGGCTCTCCAGAACTGGACACAGTACTCCAGATAGGGTCTCACCAACTGTCTGTACAGAGGGATAGCAACTTCCTGTTTTCTGCTGCTGATGCCTCTCCCTATACATCCCAGTATACCCCCAGCCCTCCCTACTGCCTTATCACATTGTTTGCTAACCTTAAGGTCATCTGATATGATTACCCCCAGGTCCCTTTCCTTTTTTGTTGTTGTTGCTACCTCCCCACCCATTGTGCATTCTTCCCCTGGGTTCTTATTTCCCAGGTGCATTATTTTGCACTTCTTTGCATTGAATCCTAGCTGCCATACTTCTGACCATTCCTCCAACCTTGCCAAGTCCCTTTTCATCCTTTCCACGCCTCCTTGTGTATCAACCCTGTTGCAGATTTTGTGTCATCTGCAAAAAGGCATACTTTTCCTTCCAGTCCCTCTGCAATGTCACTGATGAAGACATTAAAAAGGACTGGACCCAATACTGAACCCTGCGGTACCCCACTAGTAACCCCCCTTTCTTCAGAATGGACTCCATTTACAATTACCTTCTGTGTCCTGTTGTCCAGCCAATGTTTTACCCAGGCTACCACCCTGGGTCCCACTCCCAGGCTGGTTAATTTGACTATTAATCTTTTGTGTGGGACTGTGTCAAATGCCTTGCTAAAGTCTAGGTAGGCCATGTCCACAGCCCCTCCCTGGTCTACTACTTTGGTCACCCAGTCAAAGAAATCTATTAGATTCATCTGACATGACCTTCCCGCTGTGAACCCATGCTGCCTTGGGTCCTGTGCTCCACTGGCCTCTAGGTACTCGACTATTCTTTCCTTCAGAAGTGACTCCATCACTTTCCCTACCACAGAGGTCAGACTGACAGGTCTGTAGTTTCCTGCCTCTGTCTTGGACCCACTTTTGTGAAGGGGAATCACATCTGCCTTCCTCCAGTCCTCAGGTACCACACCATCCTCCCACGATTTATTAAAAAGAGTAGCCAGTGGTTTCACTAGTTCCTCCCTTAATTCTTTTAGAATTCTGGGGTGAATTCCATCAGGACCCATTGCTTTGTCCACCTTCAGTTTTAGGAGTTCTTGCAGAACCCTTTCTTCTGTGAAGGACTGGGATCGACCCCCCTATCAAGAGTGCTTCTGTTAATTGGATTAGGCACTTCCCCCTCCTCTTTTGTGAATACTGAGCAGAAATATTCATTCAGTATTCCTGCTTTTTCACTGTCCCCCTCTGCCCACCCACTGTTCATTCTATTCAACTTCACTATCCCTCCCTTTGTCTTTCTATGCTCGCTGATGTTCCTATAAAATGTTTTATCCCCCTTCTTAACTGAGTTGGCTATCTTTTCCTCAGTTTGGGCCTTTGCTATTCTGACTTCCTTCCCTGCTTCCTTTTGCCTTAATTGGTACAGCTCTCTGTCCTGCTCCTTCTGTGTTTCCTTATACTTCCGGAATGCTATCTTTTTCTTCCTGACTTTCACAGCCACCTCTTTTGAGAACCATAGTGGCTTTTTCTTTCTTTTGATTTGTTCATTTGTTTCACACAAAGGCTTGTCGCCTCTGTGATGGCAGTTTTGATAATTCCCCATTGTTGCTCCACACCTCCTTCTAGCCTGTTTGCTAGTGCTTTTCTGAGGCACTCTCATCTTGCCAAAGTCAGCCTCCTAAAGTCCAGTACCCTCACTTTTGTATGGCTTGACTCTGTAGCTGAGTTTAACGTGAACCACACTGTTTGATGGTCACTTGTCCCCAGATGGCAACCCACTTCTAGATCTGAGATCCTCTCACTGCCCCCATTTGAGAGTACGAGGTCTAAGATTGCTCCCTCACGAGTGGTTCGAAACTAGCTGTCTAATGCCTGCCACCTGTAGGGCATCAAGAATGGCCCTGTTTGGATGTGGCTGCAGCAAATGTGCTCCAGTTAACATCTGGCATATTCAGGTCTCCCATCAACAGTATCTCCCCTTCTGCCATTCTAAGAATGCCTTCTATCATATCCTTTCCATTCCTTCCCCTGACATGGGGTCTGTACACAACCCTGTGTGGATTGTGGTGCCCTTTCCAGTCTCCAAGGTGACCCACAGTGCCTCCTCTCCTCCCTGTTTACTCTTTTGTTCAGTTGCTTTTATCCCTTCCTTTACATAGAGAGCTACTCCCCTCTTCTCCCTGCCTGTCTCTCCTGTAGGTTATGTACCCTGGTATGTAACATCACAGTCATGGTTCTCTGTGTACCATGTTTCTGTGACTGCTACGATATCCAGGCATCCCTCTTCCATTAAGGCCATCAGCTCAGGGAGCTTGTTGCCCAGACTACGGGCATTGGTACTCATTACCCTCCATTTCCTGATGGCTTACTCCCTTTTGCCCCATCCCTGTCCTTCTTGCCTTTGTCACTTTCTCCATTTACCCCTGCCCTTCTCCCTATCGACACCTCTATGTTGGTGTTTGCCGCACTTACTACCATGATTATTTGGGGGCTAGGATTTTCCTGCTCCTTTCCAGTGCGTCCCCCCTTGGCTAGTTTAAAAGCTTGCCAATGAAGCATTTAAACCTATCACCTAGGATTCTGGTTCCTCCAGACAGATGCAGCCCATCATGCCAGTATAGGCTTGCATCACTCCAGGTGGACCCCCAGCCCCAATGAAGCCAAATCCCTGAGCTCCACACAAGTTTTTCAACCACTGATTGAATCCCCATGGTGCAGAACACCCTAGCTCTCCTATGCCTTAGATGGGTAGCACCTCCGAGAAGGTTACCGTGCATGCTACTTGACTAAGGCCCCTCCCCAATTCCATAAACTCTTCCTGCACTTCTCTAATCCCTTTCTTAGCCAGGTCATTTGTCCCTAGGTGGACAATGACATCCAGCTCCCTCCCCTGTGCAGCTGCTCTGGCAATCCTGAGGATTCGCTTCCTGTCCCTGCAAGCCATGGCACCAGGCAGGCACCTTACCTCCCTCTCCCCTTCCTCCCTCAGTTCTACCTTCCTAACAATGGAGTCCCCCACCAGGAGTTGTTTTCTTCCCCTGCAGGGCCCCCTGCCACCCTCCTGTTGGTCTCCTTTGTGGAGGTTCCCAGCATCCTCCTTGGTCTCCACTGTGGGTGCCTCCATAGAGGAACCACACTTTGCCAGAATGGTATAGGAATTGTGAGAGGTACAACTGGAGGAATGCACCTTGTTCCACCACCCTTACCTCCTGAGCCCACTGTGGTCCAACCGCCTCCTCTTCTTGGCAACCTCTGAGGCAATGGCAGTGGCACTGGTGGTCTCTGGATGGAAGAGGAGGTCCCACAAATCCTGGCCAACTCAGCCTGGAGATGAGAAACCTCCTCAGCCCAGAGAGGTGCCTGCAGATGGGACAACACCGCATCCTCCAGAACATCTCCGGAAGACTGCTGCTCCACAGCCACTGCACTGCACCACTGCAATCATGTCTTATTTCTGGCCCCTTAACTGTTTGCAATCCTTACTCTTTCCTGTGTTTTTTTTTTCTCTCCTTACTTTCTGTCTGTGTGCCCTTTAAGCTCCTGATTGTCCTGTTCTGAGACAAGAATATCCTATATTTCTGTAGTAGACCACTTACTTGCTCAGAGGCAGACCTCCAGCAGCTAGAGGGGCCGGAGAGCTACTCTTGCCCTTCTAGGATGGTGGGTCCTTGGTGGTTCTGTGATCACTCACTTCCTGCCCCTAAACAGGAAGTTCCTGTTGTCAGTCAAATTCTGTGCCTATAAAAATAAAACTAGCTTTGGGGGGGGGGGGAGGGAAGGAGGGCAATATAGTCCCAGCAGAGAAGTTCAGTCACACAGCTGTCCTTTCTCCTGGTGTCTTCTGCCAAGCTAGGGATGGGCTAAGGCAGAGCAGGGACCAGCTGGCTTGAGCAAAGAAACTCTTTTGTGGCAAAATAAATGCTGCTCTTATCTGTTACCCACTCTCCTAGCCAAACAAATCACACTTAGACTAGAAAGTAAAGGGGTAGGTGTTGCTCTACTGTGAATTAAAATGATATCCATCCTTTCTTATTGTTCTACCCCAGACACATCCTGTCTTTCTTGTGTGTTTTCATACCTACTGGTTCAATTCAGTTCACCTTTAAATTATTCTACTAGTGTTCCAGCTCTACCATATCTATAAATGCTTTTCAGTTAAAGTATCCTAGTGTGAATTTTTGATTCACTTTGTGCTGGTAAGAAGCAGCTCAGAACTGTATCATGTAATTTATGTCCCCATTGTTTTGTGTTTGTGGCAGTAACTACATCATACAGATGTAAAATGACACTGACTACTTTACCACATTGTAGTGCAGAAACGCTCACTTAATGCATGCTGCTGAGCTGCCCCTATAGATTTATTTATTTATTTGCTTTTGCTAACCGGGGGGGGTGTGCTAGGCATAGAGATGCCTGTTTTCAGGCCTGGCCAGGGAGGATAGAAGTTGGAGTACATAAAAACAAACAGTGATACCAGTACAACAATGGGTGCAACAGAGGGTTAACATCATGTCCAAAGTACAAATTGTCAGTGCATAACAAAATACTGTTTGAGACAAGAATCGAAATAGAATAAAAAGTGCAAGTTTAAATAGTCATAATACAAAATAGGAGAGATAGCAATTACAAAATACAATAACAATTCAGTTCAACATTAAAAAGTAGGAACACAATAGGTCAACTAATGAGCAACCAGGAACTGAGAGTCCAAAAGAAAGTATCTGAGTAAAATCAGAGTAAGAGCTAGTCTGTGGATAAGAGAGGGAGGGAGAGAATGTATTTACGGGGGCAGGGGGAGTGGGAGGGGCAAAGCCTGGAAAGGAGGCAAGGGATAGGCATGCCAGGATAAGGGCAGGAGGTAAGATAAGGTAAGGGAAAGTTTGGGAGAGAAGGGTAATAGAGAGGTGGGGTGGGGTGGCCAGGAAGGTAGGGGAAAGTAGATGATCTAAGGTGGTGAAAGCAAGCAGGTGTTTGAGACAAGTAGATGACTGCAGTGAAGCCTCTTGAAACAGGCATGAGTGGGAGCTAGACCAATAGCTTGGGGAGGGAGTTCAATATATAGATGCAATGTGCGGAAAGCCGCGTGCCATAGAGGTTTTAGATCTTGGAATGTGGAGGAGGCTAGGTCATTTGGTCGGAGCCCATGGAAGAAGGTTTGAGGGTGCAACAAGGAGGCAAGGACTGGAGGAGACCTTCTAGCTATGCCATCAATGAGGGATCCATAGGATTGGAGTCAATAGGCAGTAGGGGGGTTGTTTTAGATCAGCTAAAGCTGACAGTGGTGCTTGTAGAGTGGGATGCAGAGGCATAGCAGCAGATGTTGTTGTAGGTGATGTCCCACTTGTGGAGAGTAGTTTTGATGCTCCTAGGTAGGTAACTGTGCCATAGGCTAGCACCGGGAGCAGAATGCCATGCGCAATAGCGAGCCTTGCTGATGGGGTAAGGGCATAGCTAGTCTGGTAGGTGCTCCCAATTTTGGCATTTACAGATTTACAGGTGGCAGTAATGTGTTTATCAAAGTCCAGGGATTCATCAAGCAAGATGCCAAGGTACTTGAAAGAGCTAGTATTGACCAATAGCGAACTGTCTGCACATGAGATTTTGAGAGAGTCTTGGTTTGTCCTGAGTCTAGCTGGGGAGCTAAAGAGCACAGAGTGTGTTTTACCAGCATTTAGAACAAGGTTGTTTTCAGAAAACCAGGATTGTATGTGAAGGAAGTCAGATGAAAGAGAGTGATTTATGTCCAGACTTTCTTAGCACTTTAATAAAGAACAAGGTCATCCATGTAGAGCAGGGATGAGCAAGCTGGAGTGAGCAACGGGAGATCATTTATGAAAATTCAGAAAAGTAGGGGTCCCAAATGGATCCCGGAGGAACTCAATACGATAGGGAGAGATCTGACATAACAAAGTTGTAATTAACGGCCTGCTGCCTGTTGGACAGGTAGCTGTTGAACCAGGCCACAGCGTCTGTGGAGAAACCAAGTAAATGAAGTCTGGAAAAGAGAAGGGTGTGGTTAAGTTGATGAAAACAGTCCCAGTCAGAGACCATTTTCCATGGCTGTATAGATATCATTTGTGAATTTTAGGAGAGCTGTGGCAGTGCTGTGGCTTTATGAAGCCATGCTGGGAGACAGATAGGAGGTTATGCTCATGGAGAAATTTAAATGGTTTGTTTAGCTACTAGTTTTTCGTATTTTGCTAAGGATGGAGAGAATGGCTATAGGCTAACAGTTTGCAGATCTTTGGGATCACCTTTTTAAAATGGGTGTTATTCTAGCTGTCTTCCAGATGCTAGGGACATTGCCGTGGCAAAGTGACAAGTTAATGATTTTGGCTAGGGGGGAGGCAATGAGAGAGGCAGTGAGTTTCAGAAGCCTGGGTTCAAGCCCATCTGAGCCAATAGTAGTACTGTCAGAGATTGACTGTAGCATCTTTAGGACATCCGGTCTGGTCACAGTTCAAAACCGGAAAGGTGGGTAAGGGGTGCTGGGGTTCAGCTTCAATATCAGGGGAAGTGGTTTTCACCAAAGGAAAGTAGGATGAGTATCTGGATAGATCCAAGAAGTGGAGATTGAAAGAATTGGCAATGGTGGTCGGATTGTTACAATGCACTCCATTTAGTGTCATGTCATTAATGGTTTTTGCGTGTTTGGCTCCTATGAGTGTTTTTATGTGAGACCAGAATTTCTGGCAATCACTTGCAGCATTTATTAATAGACCTTTGCAAAAGGAGCTTTTGGCTAGATGAATGTTCCTTTTGCTAGAGTTTCTCCATGCTCTGTAGTCATTATAGTCAGACTGAAGCCCAGAGGCCTTGAAACGCCTCCAGATTTTGTCTCTTTGCCCTAATTTGAGAGAATAAGCTTTTATCAAGCCACTTAGTTTGTGCTCCATATAAACGGCATGTGATACGGGGTTCATGGAAGTCCTGGAGAGATCCAAAACAGGTTATGAAGTGGTCAAGGGCTACATGAGCATTGGTAGCAGAGTAGATACATGTCCAGTCAATCCTAGCAAGATCATGCAGAAACTGGGCCTGATCCAAGTTGGCTAGGTTACAGAAGGTGATGAGTATTGCAAGGAAAGGGTTGTCCAATAGAACACCACATGCAATAGATTAGAGAGTGATCACTTATCACATCTGCTAGGGTTCCAGATGAGACTATACTATCAAGTTGATTTGTTAGGGCCCAGTCAATTAGAGTACTAGACCTGGGTGGGGGCATGACCCTAGTGGGGTCGGTAATTAGTTGGAGGAGGTTGTGGCCTTGTACCACAGTGTGAAAGGATTTGTCTGTTTTACTGATCCATTTTAGGTTTGGGTCACCAAGAATTAGTAATTCATTTCGTCCAATGGCTGAGTCCACCTGTGAGAGTAACTCCTTGAGGCCAGTGGTGCCACCTAGAGGGTGGTTATAGGCACACACTATAGGATGTTTCTTGGTGCCAAGCTGGAGGGTAGCATGAATAGATTCATATGGGAGAGGACTGGTGCCACCTGGTTATTGAGGTTTAGTTGTGATTTGTATAGGATAGCACCACCACCACCCTGTTTGGATGTTGGTCTGTCACGTCTAATGACGTTGTAGTTGGGTAACGAGCAGCTACAGTCAGAGACAGACAAATAATGTCCAGATGATATTGCATGGCACAGGCCTTGAGTTCAGTTAAGTTATGGAGAAGGCTCCTGATGTTCAGGTGAACAATGCGAAGGCCCTTAGTGTCCTTCCAGAGTTTACTGGAGGAGAAGAGGTGACCAGGTGGGCCAGGGTTTAGTTCAATATCCCCTGGGAGTATTATGGCAAGAAGTAGCAGATACCACAATTTGCAATGGATGAAAGTGGGAGGCAGGATAGAGTAGCAGAGAAGGGACTTCTGAAACATATAGGCTACACGATAGATAAAGCTGAGGGGGATAAGTAGAGGAGTGGTAACGTTGGGCTTATTGGCAAGTATAAGCATATTGGAGAACATAAAATCATGGGGATCTGTGGTGAAGGCCTTAGAGGGGGTGTAGCAACAGACCAGTGAGAGCCATAGAAGAAAACCGAGTGTTGAACCTGACTTGCAAAACTGCATGTAGTTGGTTAGCCATTTAGTAGAAATGGGAGATAGTAAGAGTGGGTTAAAATTAACTGGTCGGACAAGAGCTTATTTTGGGAATGAAATCCAAACTGATTAGCAGGGAATAATGTGCATAATCTCAGTTTGGAGCTGCGCAGCAATGGAAAATAATCCTTAGGTTAGCAAGAGTTTGAGATAGCATTATAACATCACAGGCACCCTCTATTGGTGTCTGCATATAAGCTGCCAATGGGAAAGTGGGGAGTTAGGCATATGACTCTAAGATGCTATATAATAAGAGCCAACAAACAGGCAGGGGGCAGCCACAGAAGTATGCAGGAAGAAGGTGATCTGATGGCTTGGGTGAAATAGAATGAGAGCTCCACTTAAATTACACTGTAGGATTTTTAACAGCAGACTTTTCAGTAATGTTTAAAACAGCTGCAGCAAAGTAAACTCACGGCAGCAGCAGCAGCAAAATATATATATTTTTTATAATGCAAGTTTATTCAACCATCATCAAATTACAACAGTATACAATCATCATTATGATGTCTAAAAGAATGTAACTGTTAATACTCTCATACAAGGTGGATTATGAATGTCTACTAAAGCTTCTTCAAGAATTAGACATTATAAATCAGTTCTATAATTCCAAACTATTTAGAGAAAAAATCACAACTGCAGCAAGGAGAGAACAAATGATCATCATGCCATGTAAAAGTCCATCATAGTCAACATTTTTAGAGAATGAAGTATAGAAGGAAAAAGAAAGAAGGGGAGAAGTAAGAGAGAAGAGAGAGAAAGGGAGATGAACAAATCAAATGACAATATACAGTAGTCTAAATATATGAATGGTACCCATCTAATGGGCTTCTATATTTGTCAATTAATTAGTGAATGAGGGAAGAGTAATTTCTTATTAAACATCTATACTAAGGAGCCACTGAGGCATCGGGGCGTAGCTGCCTCCCAGCAATCCAAGGGCCCCAGACCACTCTTGAACCATTCTTCCTTAAATTGTAATCTGGCCATAATGGTTTCCATGTCTATAATATTATTACCTCTGGAGACTCACTCTCATGCTCTGAGGCTCCAGAAGGAGCCAGTGCTGTTGTTAGGCATTTCAGGGTGCAACAATTAGGGCCAGAGCCAACTTTCGTTTAGATGGAGGAAGATGCACCATGGTTGGGAAGCCCAATACCCAGTCTGTAAAGTGTTTGCTATTTGTTCTGACAGCACCTCCTGTATTGCTTCTTGTATACCCTCCAGTACTGGGCAATGATCTGACAGATCCAGTAGATATGCCAATGTGTACCCACTGAGCCACATGCCCTCCAACAAAGGTCTGTGTTAATATTATTGTGTTTCTGGGTCACCACTGGGACTAGAAAGTACCAGACTAGAATTCTCCAAAAGAATTCCTCCAGGTGGGATGACGCCACCTCCACCCCAGTTTCAACCTCTTAAGCCACTGCTTATCTGGAATGGTCTCTGATATCTCCTTCTCCCAAGCAAGTTTTACCATCCTTAATGGATATTGTTCCCCAGGCCCTATTAATTTATATAACTGAGAGGTCCATCTCACTTCTCTCCAATCCCTGTACCATTAGTACAAAGCCCACCCATGGGTTTGGTGGATGTGTGAGTTCTTTGAAGTTGTCTGGGGTGTTAATGAAATGGCATTCCTGCAAAGATCTGTCAAGTCTGAGTCCTGCAGATCAAATTGCTCTTAAGCTGGGCAAAGGAGAAACAAGTACCATCCGCCATTAACTGCAGAAGTGAACCAGCTCCCTTAGCTCTCACCTGGCATATGCACCATCCAGTCATGGAGGACAAAAACCCATATGGTAAAGAATCTGAGAAAGGGAACCCAGGGTCTCTTCCGAGGCAACCTTCGTCTAACCCTCTTCAGGACTCGCAAGGTGTGCTGTGTCCATGGATTGCTAGACAACAAGGAGACTGGGGATGAGAGTAGTGAGTAAGCTAATGAACTCAGGGGAACCTCTGTAGTGTCCTGCTCCTCTATATCCAACCCACCCAAAGAACTTAGCCCTGTAATCCAAGTATGAACCACCTGAAGTTGACAAGCCAGATAGTACGTATGAAAGTCGGGCAGGGCTCAACCCCCCCGATCACGCGGGAGGGATAGTGTCTGCCTGGAGGTTCATGGGTGGCAGCCCCCCCATATGAATCTGGAGAGACCAACTGTGATCCCATACCAAAATGTTGGGGGGATTGGTATCGGAAGATTGGCAAATAAAAACAAGAAGTGGGGAAGCAGGTTCATTTTAATAGAACATATTTTCCCTGCGACCATCAAGGGTAGCAGGGACCATCTTGTGCTATGCCCCATAATTTATTATAGTTGATTTCAAATAGTTTAGAGGTGTCCACGTGGACCTGAATGCCCAAATAATGAATATGATTGTTCTTGGCCCAAGATAAAGGGAAGCCACTGTGGAAACCTTGTGGGATGGTTCCACTTAACTTAAGGGCCTCTGATTTGGCATAATTTAATTTATAGCCCGACAATTCTCCAAAACTCCCCAGAATGGACAGAAGATGAGGAACAGATCTCCGGGAGCTACCTAGGAAAAAAAAAAGAATTGTCAGGGTAAAGGGCAACCTTTTGTTCCCTCCCACCGGCCATCACTTCAATCACCTGTGGGTCCTGGCGCACAGATGCTGCCAAGGGTTCCAAACAGACTGCAAAAGGCACGGGGGATAGGGACATCCCTGCCTTGTACCTCTGGATAGGGCAAAACTTCTGGAATTCACCCAGTTTACTTTAACTTGGGTCTGTGGCAGGGTATATACATTTTGAAAAATCTTTAAAAATGTGGGGCCAAATTGCATCTTCTGCATGGTAGATTTTAGAAATAGCCAATTAACTCGATCAAAGGCCTTTTCGACATCCATGGAGGTAGCTAATTGAAAGTCTGATTTGTGCTGCTGGGAAGTAATTATATTGAGTAGTCTCCTTATGTTATCAGTCAAAAATCTCCCTGCCACAAAACCAGTTTGATCTGGATGGACAACCCTCCCTATGACCTGTTGCAGTCTGTCTGCCAGGATGCCAGTAAATATCTTCATATCCACATTCAGGAGCAAAATGGGCTGGTAGGAGGAACAGAACTGTGGGTCTTTGCCCTCCTTGGGCAGCACCACTATCTGGGCCTGTCTTCAGAACATTGGTATCTCCTCCTCTTCTTGAATGAGATGAAAACACTGTAACATACGGGGCAATAAGTCTTTCTTAAAACATTTATAAAATTTGGATGGTAAACCACCCAGGCCAGGAGATTTTCCCTTCTCGATTTGTGCAATTTTATTCAGGATTTCCTGGGCATAGCTGTTTCCATCTAATAAGGCACTGTGATGTGCTTCAAGGAAGGGAGCACAATATTATTTAAAAGGACCATACCTTAGTTTCATAATTAGGAACTGGTTCCTGCCTATACAGGGCTGCATAAAAACTGCAAAGGAGGCGGAAATGTTCAAAGGATCTGATATCACCCAACTACCCCTCTCTGGATCCTGAATTCGAAGGACTGCTCTGGAAATCGTTTGTTTCCTTAAGGCCATGGCCAGGAGATGTCCTGCCCTGTTACCTCCCTTGTAGAACCTCTGTGCTGATCGCCTGAGCATACCCTCGGTCTGAGCAGCCAGTAAAGATTCTAGCCTCTTTTTGTTTGCTAACTAAAGGGCCTTATCTTCAGGGTGTAAGGTAAGCTTATACTGAAAGTCTGCTTCCCGTAACTCTTCTTCTATCTGCTTTTGTAGCTGTTGATTGGCTTTTTTTTTCTGGGAACTGCACTGAATGAAAGTACCCCTCAGCACAGACTTCAAGGCATCCTAATGGACTGAGGGAGTTGTGTCTGAGGGCGAGTTAGTATCTAGGAATTCCTGAATGGAATCTGACATTTTTGCTTACCTAGGGATTGATTTAGATCCCTACATTTTGATGCCAGGTGCTGTTTCTTGGGCTAGGAGAGAATACTAGTTTTAACAGTATTGGGGCATGATCAGACCATATCATGGGGAGGATGTCACAGACATCCAGCATGTTGGCCCACTTCATAGATACATAGATACATAGACAGTGTCGGCAGATAAGGGCCTATGGCCCAACCAGTCTGCCCATTTGAGCTTGTAAGTTCAGTTTGTTGTTGCCCCTTACCCCTGACCTCCAGAATTCCTTTATGTCTATCCCATGCATTCTTAAATCCCATGATTGTTTCAGCCCCCACCACTTCCTCTGGCAGGGTGTTCCACTTGTCCACCACCCGTTCTGTGAAGAAATTCTTCCTCATGTTTCCTCTGAATCGTCCTCCTCCAACTTCATCCCATGCCCTCTAGTCCTGGAACATCTTTTTCGCTTAAAAATAGTGTATTCCTGCACCCTGTTCCTCCCTGTAAGATACTTGTATGTCTCTATCATATCCCTCTCCTTCCTCTAGGGAGCATGTTCAGTTCCTTCAACCTGTCTTCATAGGACTTGTGATGCAATCCATGCACCATCTTTGTTGACCTCCTCTGAACCTTCTCTACCCTGTCTATGTCCTTACATAGGTTGGTATCCAGAACTGTACACTGTACTCCAGGTGGGGCCTCACTAGTGTCTTGTATAGCGGAATTATGACCTCCCTTTTCTGCTGGTGATGCCCTGCCTATACATCCCAGCATCCTATTTGCTTTACCTGCTGCCTTGTCACACTGTTTCCTACCTTGAGGTCATCAGAGATGATAACCCAAGATCCCTTTCCTGCTTGGTGCATGCTATATCCTTACCCCTCAACTGATATATTGTGCCAGGTTTTGTGCCCTATATGCATTATCTTGCACTTCCTTGCATTGAATTTCAACTGCCAAACCCTGACCATTCTTCAAGTTTCTGCAGGTCCTTCTCATTCTGTCTACACCCTCTGGTGTGTCTACTCTGTTACAGAGCTTTGTGTCATCAGTGAACAGTGAAATTCTGCCTTCTAAGTCCTGCACAATGTCACTGATGAAGATGTTGAATAGGACTGGTCCCAGCACCGATCCCTGTGGTACCCCACTGGTCACTCTTCCTCTGTGGAGTGACAGCCATTACCACCACCCTCTGTGTCCTGCCACCCAGCCAATTACCTACCCACCACACTACTGTCCTGCCCACACCCATATTCCCAGTTTGTGTAATAGTCTTCTATGTGGCACAGTGTCAAAGGCCTTGCTGAAGTCCAGATAGGCCATGTCCACTGCCCTCCCCTGATCCACCTCCCTAGTCACCCAGTCAAAAATTCAACGAGGTTGGTCTGACATGACCTCCCCCTGGTGAAACCATGCTGCCTTGGGTCCTGTAGTCCATTGACAACCAGATGTTCCACCAATCTCTCCTTCAGTAGTGCTTTCATGATCTTCCCCACTACTGAGGTGAGGCTGACTGGTCTGTAGTTCCTGCTTCCTCTTGCTCCCACTTTTGTATAAGGGACTACATCTGCTGTCCTCCAGTCTTTGGGTACCTCCCTGTTTCCAGTGATCGGCTAAACAGGATAGCCAGAGGTTCAGCCACCACCTCTCTTAATTCTTTAGGACCCTGGGTGCACCCCATCTGGCCCCATTGCTTTTATCAACTCTTATTACTTCCAGTTCCTTCAGGACCCTTTCTCGTAAAGGGACTTGTGTCCATTTCTGCACCATTCTCACCCCTTGTACCCTTCAGACCCATTACCCTCCTCTTCCTCAGTAAAGACTGAGCAGAAATACCTGTTCAGTATGTCAGCTTTACTGTTGTCATCCTCCACGCGCCCCATCCTCCCTCTTCAGTCTCACTATCCCCCTTTGTCTTTCTTTTTCACTTATGTACCTATAAGAGGTTTTGTCCCTCACCCACTGATTTTGCAATGTGTTCTTCTGTCTGAGCTTTGGCTTCCTTACTGACCTCCCTGCCTCCCTTTGCTTCTCCTGGTACTTCTCCCTATCCCCTCTGCCTGTGTCTTTTTGTATTGCCTGAATGCAATCTTTTGGCTTTCACTTTCTCTCACCTCTTTGGAAAACCATAATTGTCTCCTCTTCCTTTTCCTCTTGCTAACCTGCTTAATGCAGAATTCTGTTGTTCTTGTAATCCCCATTTTAAATACTGCCCACTGTTCCTCAACCCTGATTCCTGTCCCATTCCCTTAAGGCCTCTTTCAAGTATCTCCCATTTTCCCAAAGTCTGCCCCTAAAATCCAGGATACATGTTTTTGTGTGGTTTGGTTCTGCTCCTTCTGTGATTTCAAACCACAATGACTCTTGGAATCAGGAACATATCAATTCTAGAGAAACTAATATCTCTGTGTGAGTAAAGAGTAAAATTAGCTGCGGTAGGATGGACATGTCTCAGGCATCGAGGAGCCCCGCCCCCAACAGGCTTTTAAGAAAACTTTTCGCCAACACCCCCATAGTGGCATGTAATCCTCTTCCATCTCTTCTAGATGACAGGACAGTATTAAAGTCTCCGCCCAAAACATAAATGGCACCAGGGTCTCCTATGGTGTTAAAGATTTTTCTTTAGGAAGGCTCTGTTTTCTGATTGGTCATTCGGGGAATAAATGTTTTAAAAAAACACTTATATTGAAAAATGTTGCCTGTAGCGAACATAACGCCTCTAGGATCCAAATCTGTACTTTCTACTTTATGGAATATTTTTCCTAACTAAAATTGCAGTTCCTCTCGTGTGGGGTGATCTGGCCAGAAGGCAGCATAGACCTCTCCCACCAACATTCTCTGCAATTTTGTATGCTCAGGTTTGACAGATACGCTTTCTTGCAAAAAAAAAAAAAACAAGAATCTTTCGATCTGCCCATCTCTTGATGCAGCTAAGCCCTTTAATCGGGCTATTCAAACCTTTGACATTGTAGGTGATATAGATAGGTCCATCGAGTGCCATTAAAGCATCTATCCAACCCTTATTATGATCAAAAAGGCACTCCCCGCCAGGCACCCCCATGTTTCTCCCTCTCCAACCCTCCACAGCATAATGAATGCTCTCCCCAATGCTAACAGTAAACTAAAAGAATGGAATAAACATTGTAACATCAAAGACTTGAACTTAAGTAATGCAACTGGAACTTTGAACTGTGACTCCCAAATGTGCCACCATGCCCCAACCTCTATGTATGGAGGTGGGAAGGTGCGATGACCATTTCTAGCACCCAGTCGAGGACCATAATCCAAGGCCCCAACTTGAGTGGTGGATTGCGTCCCCCTGATCATGGTGTCACAAACTCCCAACCCCGCCAGCCAAGATTTGCTCAGAAAAATATAAAGCACAGAGGATAAGACTTCCTCTTTAGGCTACTTTTCCAAGTGAAAATTAATTGAGTTCCCCAGCCATCTGAAATGAGGATATCTCCACTGAGAGGCTTGAAGGGTAATCAACTGCCCCTCCCCTTCCCTTCACAGCAACCCTCAATCTCCCCACTATACACTGGGACTTTATAAAGGAGGCATGCAAGTACTAGGGCCCAAATCGGGCTTTCCCCTACACATTCACCCCCACATATTTCAGATTAAAAGAAAGAGAGCATGCCCTGCGATTTCAGCCCCCCTCCCCTCGAGATGCACACAAATTAAAGTTTAGTTTGTTTTCCTTTTCTTTGTAACACATAAGTTGTGCACATCAGGGAGTTTAGTCTTTTAGCCCCAAACAGATTATTACCCCTCCAGAGATCAGTTTTGAAAAGTCACACACAGAGGGAATAGACAAGATGACTTCCATCCCCTTCTGAGTGTCAGATCTCAATAGAACTTGCAACAATTCACTGGCGAACACAGGGAGGATCAGGAAAAAAGTCACAGTCCCCAAAAGTCAGGATGTTCAGTCACTCAACCGATTCCTAAGGTTATTATCTAGGGACTGAGAGTTCCAGAATTTTCAATGAGCGCAAGAATGCATCTTTCCACTGCAACCATGCCTTGCAGTTCAGCTCCCAGTTGCCTCCGACTTTTGCCTTGTTCCAATTATGTTTTCTGCCACCTTCTCTTCTGCAGTAGGTGTGCTGATGATGGGCCTTGCCGATTCTCCGAGAGTGACTCAAATGATTCATGGAAGTGGACACTCTTCCCACGGGCTGTCTTCTGGGAAGGCCTGCACTTTTCACCTTGTACCATCTGAGACGATCTAGCTCCTTCTGGGTCTCCAAATTAAACACCTCATCCACTTCGATGCTCCATTGCTGCAGGAAGGATTTAGCTTCCGATATTGTTGGAAAGAGGTGGGTTCCTTTGTCAGTTGTAATATGCAGAGTGGAAGGATAATCTATCCTAGCTTTGACTTCTTTGTCTCTCAGGAGCTTCAATATAGGCAACATTTTCCTCTGACAATCCATGGTCATTGGAGCATAATCATGCTCAAAGAAAAGTCTGGTGTCTCCAAAAATCAGCTCTTTTTTCTGCCAAGCCTTCTGTAAAATGTCCAACTTGGTCCTGTAGTCAAGAAAGGCCACTATAACAGACCGAGGGCAAGCCTTGGGGTCAACAGGTCTGGGACCCAGGGATCGGTGGGCTCTGATAATGTTGAGGGTATAGTCTGGATCCAGATTTAAGATTTCTCTGATGGAGTTTTCCATAAATTTTGTTCATGTTCCTGGACTCTGTGCACACTGGGATGCAGTGTATATGTATATTAATTCATCTGGATCTATTTTCAAGATCTTTCACCTTTGGTTGAAGCCATATCTCCTATCATGTAGTTGCAGGAGAGCCCCATTGTGGAGAGCTACCGACTTAGAGATTTCAGTATATGTTGCTCAAGATCGGAGATCTGGGGTGCTGGTGTGCTTGTTCTTTTGGAGCTCAAGGAGTTGTTGATGGAAGTCTCCAATTTTGTCCCCAGTCACTGGAGTTCCTGCACAGTTGCCTGGAGGAGATCATGATTTCTCCACATCCTCAGAGCTCAAGTCTTCTGAAAAAGCCTGGTAGGAAGGTAGTGCAGTTGTCAGCCTCCCGTGGTGTAGGCAGTCTGGAGTTTAGCCAAGGTATCCAACTCGACCTTAGAGCCTGTGTGAGGCCAAGAAATCTTCAACTTACTTCTGGCATTAGCCATTAGAAGGGCTAGTCTGTGTTTTTTAAGCAAGGCAGCCAGTTTTTGTTACTGATGTGGCATGATTATGGCAAGGGGGTCAGGAGAGCTCAAACAAACTAGTCTGCTATGCTGGGTGATGTCACCGGAAGTCAGCAAAATTAAATTTGTACAGACAGATCTGCAAAATAAAACTCAGGATTTAGCCAGTAGCAGCTGCAAAGTGAGTTCAGCTACAATCAGAAAGACTCCGCTATGTTTAAAAATTAATTTATTCTCCATGTCTGCTTTAGCACAAATTGTTGCCCCATATAGGGTTTCACTATTTGAATAGGGCTCCAGTACAAGTGTGCCCTAGAAAATCCACCTCCTGTGCTGGTAATAATTAAATTCAAGCTCCAGAGCAGGTTTAGATTTATCCACCTCTGTGCTGGTAATATAAATTCAAGCTCTGGGGTAGGTTTAGGATTTAAAATTTGGTGCCAGACTACTTAGGTGCAGCAGGCAGGGTTTACAGTGGTAAATTAGAGTTTTAGGTTGCCAGTTAGCACAGTGTGCATTAGACACATGGGAGATGGTTACCTGCAGAGCAGTGAAGCAGCCCTATGGAGTACTAACGGCTGGGCCCTAGCAGTTGAAGTGGTGCAAAAAAGGCGCCAACATTCTAAAGTGGAGAGACTAAAAGGACAGACTTTTGAATCGGTATTTCTTTGAATTTACGAAGTCAGTGAAAATAGAACAACAAAGTACGTTGACCAGAATTTGAAACATAACCTCTACATTGGTGCAGTGTACTATAACACTTCTTGTCTTGTCTCACTGTATTACACAAGATCAATTAAAAAAATGAAAAAGTTGAGACACACTATAAATGGTCATACTTTTTTCTGTATTCATTGAGTAATTTCAAGTAAAATTTGATCAGGTTTGGTATGCATGTTGTTATATTTCATGTGCAGTCAAAGCTCAAAGCAACCTTTCAACATTTTTCAACACTTTTGCATTTTCATATGCCCCATCCCTCTCTCATTACTTCACACTCCCACCCAATCCCCTACCCCGACATTAATAGAACAATACCACCTGAATGACAAACCACACCTCCCCATTCTCATCTTTGTTCTGCACAGTGCAGACCACTGGAATGAGATAATACTGGAGGGTGAAGGCTAGGATAAATGGGGACTGTGGGGTATGGTGCACACCATCTGTCTCCATCCAGGTGGTATACAAATGAAATGTCTCTTCCATCCTCAACCCCTAGGCAGAGGACTCATGGGGCATAGTGCTAACATTCTATGCTTGCTGCCCCCTTAGCAGCGCACTGGTAGTGGCATAGTGCAAACCACTAATCTCCATCCACCAGTGGTACGACTCATGTCCCCTAAGTCCCTGTGCTCTTGGTATTATCTCAGACTAGTGCCTCCATGTGCACCCCTATACATAAAGCACAGTGACATGCCATAGTGTGTCCTTGCAAGAGGAGCTCTTCAACATGGCCTTGGGCATATGGCAGTGCCCCATTCCATCTCTGATTATCTCATTCCCCATCCCTACCCAAACATCACTAGAACCGCTTATATAGCAAACTGCACCTCCCATATGCATTTATATGTGTACACCACCTGCATGAGGTAATGCCAGGGTAGTGGGGCATGTGGCTGGGGATCATAGTGTCTCTGCCCCCAGTCCTCTAGGCAGGGGACTTGGGGGTGTGGTTCACACCACCTGTCCACAGCCAGGTGGTATACACCAAGCCTCCCTAGTCTTCTGCCCCCCCACAGAGGGGACTTGTGGGGAAATAGTGTAAACCACCTGTCCCTGATCTGTTAGTATGCACCATGTTCACCCAGCCCGCTGCTCCCCATGCAGAGAACTGGTGAGGGCATAATGCAAACCTCTGGTCCCCAACTAGTGGTAGAATGCATGACATGCCTCCAGGCCACTGCTCCCTAGCATTACCTCAACCTAGTTTTCTCCCATTATATCAAACACAGTACATTAAAGCACAGTGCCATGCCATAATGTATCCTCACAGTCTTCATAGAGGAGCTCTCCAACCCAGACTAGATTGTGTGGCTATTGGATATCGGCTGACCCTTTGCCAATGCCTGGTAGACTTTAGCAGCCCCATAAGCCACCATCTTTCCCCTGCTGTCTGCATCTGCATGTTCCTTTTCTGATGTCATGCCCCCCCTCCACCCACACACATGCTTCAATCCACTTGAATGAGGTAATGCCAGTGTATTGGAGCTGGGGGCATGGTGCTCCCCAGCCCCCATCCCAGGTAGGGAACTGATGGAGAGCATGATAGAAACCACTCGTCCCTGGTCAGGTGGTATGCACTGTGTTCTTTCAATCCTCTTTGCCCTCAGGCAGGCACAAACCACTGGTTTCCATCCTTCAGCAGTATGCACCATATCCCTCCAGTCCCTAGCCCTGCCCCACATTTCCTCAGGATAGTGGACCTCCCACCTCCCCAGTATTCTGAAGAAAAAGTAAGGTAAAAAAAAATTGAAATAACATTAATTTAAATAAAACATGATTAATACACCCACCCACTGGCATGAGGTAATGTATCACCCACCTGCTACCTGGCACAATATGTATGGGAGGGCCACATAGTTGCATGAGGTAATGCCAGGAGTGGAGGGGCAGGGGCATGGTGGGAAGAGTGCCCCTCTCCCTCTCCCTCCCAAGGCAGAGAACTGAAGGGGCATAGTGCAAGCCATTGGTCCCCATTCACAAGGTGGTATGCAACATGTTTCCCCCAGTCTTCTGACCCCGGCAGTGGGACTGGTAGGAGAGTAGTGCAGACCACCTGTTCTCAGCCAGGTGGTGTGCATCATGTCCCTCAGTTGTCTGCTTCTCTCCCAGGCAGGGGACTGGTGGGGTCATAGTGCAAACCTCTGGTCTCCATCCACCAGTAGTATGCACCATGTCCCCCAGTACTTTACACTCCTGCCATTACTTCAGACTAGTGTATTCCCCCACCCTGTTCATAACATCAAAATTCAGTGAAATTACATACAGTACTCATTGAATTTGTCCAAGGAGTACGTTCCAATAGCTCCAAGACTCTAGGGAGGTACATCACTTATGCAATCCGCAGTCCCTTCCATGTCTACGGCGGTCTCTCTTTCAGTTCCACGGCCATCAACTCAAACTCCACCAGGAGACCTGATGCATTAGTGTATGCCAGGGGGTTGAGGAAAGGTGGCTGGGTAGCATGATGCTCCAGCTCCCTGCCCCAATCCCAGATAGGGGACCAATGGTGAACATGTTGCAAACCACCAATCCCTGGCTAGGTGATATGCACCATGTCAGTGCAGTCCTCTGCCCACCCAGGTGGGGACTGACAGAGACCAGTGCAAACTACTGGTCCCTGTCAATCAGCGGTATGCACTATGCCCCCAGTCCCTTGCTGCCCCCTGGCTTCACCTCAAGCTAGTGGATCTTCCATCCTCCCATCTCTGGCAGAACAAAAATCCAATCAGTTGCAATTTAACAGCTTAAATTCCAATTGACAACCCCTGAACACACCTTTCTTGACATAATGCATCACAGTATTTTCACCAAAACCTGCAGACAACCACCCACTGGCATGAGGTAGTGCCAGGGGTTTAAGGGCAGGTGGCTGGGTGCCTAGTGCCCCTCAGCACCCTGCCTCCCACCCTGGGTAGGAGATTTATGGGAAACAGATGGTATGCACCATGTCCCCAAGTCCTTTGATACCCCTCCCAGGAAGGGACTGGTGGAGCATAGTACAAACCACTGGTCCCTACCTACCAGTGGTACACCATATCCTCCCTGTCCTCCCCTGCATTAACACAGGCTAGTAGAGCAAAGCATAAATTTAGCTAAAACTTGAAATAGTAATCAGTAGTTGCTCGTACACATGTACTGTACCTTCTCCAGGTCTTCCCACCACAGAAGCATTCTTGTCATCCAACCCATTGACATTCTTCAACACCCACCCACCCATCCACATGCTTCCACTTCACTTAGATGAGGTAATGCAAGAGGGTTAGGGCAATTGGTTGGGTTGGTAATAAAGTGCATGATTTGAGCTTAATTTTTCCTTGCTGTTTCTACTGTAGGCACAATATGAATAACTTTTAAAGGACACTGTCAACCCCCTAGGTCTCAAAGTGTCCCTAGTTCAAAAAACACATTTTATGATTGCCAACACTCTGTAAAGATTGCTGATGTAGCTGGTAGCTTGATTCTAACTCTTTTTTCCTTTAAAAAAGTGAAAAACAGACTGACCACTATACCGGTGTTACAACACAAACACAGGTTTGTTTACATTCTGTGATCAGCTTCACCTGCATCTTTCCTAGATTTGGGAACACCCACAACACAGTCTAGCCCCTCATGATGCAGTGGGAATTTAGGAGGCTATTGCATCATGAGGGACTGCACTGTTTGGGTATGTTTCTAATGCTCAGCAAGTATGCAGTAATAAAGGATCCAACACTATAAACAAAACAAGGTTGTTTATAAATATACATGAGCATGCATTTCAGTTCTACTAAACAAGGAGACAGACAAAACAAGCAGTAACATCAATGAATTTTAGAGAAGATAAGCAATCATAAAATGTAGGGTATTGACTAGAAATAATATGATGAAAAACAGGTTGGCGGTGTCCCTTTAACATGTTACAAGCTCTATAGAAATAAACTGTGTGGCATTGTATCCAGATTGTGCCTATACTGTGGTGTGTCACTATGAGCTTGGGTTTGTGCATACAAATTGACTGAGATACTGTATGTCCCAGTGCTCCACGAGCACTCTGAGTGGCTTGTGTGATTTTAATTTGCCTTGATGCTTGCTGTCTTATTCTCGGTGCTCCAATCTAAAGTTTGTGGTTTCAGGATGCATCCACGTGTACCATGTTTTGTGCCATAAGGGGCGATAACGTGCCAGTTTTTCACAACTGCCACTCTGAATTTGATGTATAAGTATTGTAAAAGTATCAGTCAACTTGGGATTTGTATAACATTTTATTTATTGGGTTGTAAATTAGCAGACTTGAAGTACATGTTATATTGTACATGCAGTATAACCTTTCAAATCCATTAGGCTTTGTCAGAACAGAGAGAAAAAAATGAGATCTATAACTCCTGGTTTGAAGCACAATATAGTAAAGGAGCAAATGGTCCAGCATTGTGAATTTGTAGAATCAGTTACACTCACTACAGGTTATGATGAATGGCAATTCATCCATCTTCTCTGCTCCTTACAGGATCCTAAGCCATAAGAGTTTATGAATCAAAAGGCTGATTTACTGAAACTGTTTAAAGCTAGTGTTTTAATTAAATTTAGTGTCAGCTCAACTTTCCTGGAGCAAACTCGTCTTTTGCATTACATATGTGCCAGATGTGTGGATTATTGACTGAACAATAACTTGCCATGGACTATCAACAGCAAACATTTTGTTTATCTGTCTGAATGTGAAGCCAAACACCCTGCTTGGTTTGGGATACATTTTGCTCAGTAAGATCTCACTGAAGCAGCTGACACCATGGCATGTGCTTTATGGAAAGCTGAAGCACTGCCTCATTCTGACAAGCACTTAAATGGAAGCACTTGTTCCAGCGACAACTGGGAATCAATTTTTTCTTTTCCCTGGTGATTTTATTTACCTGCCCAGGGCAAGTCAGCAGGCTGTTATATCTTAGAAACTGCCAGATGACTGAAACTATTAGTGTACAATGATTCACACCTTGTGACTGCCACTTTGTTTTCAAATCCTTTTTTTCAATCTGACTAGGTTTTACTGCAGTATACTGTATAAAGAATTTTGATTAGCATGGCCATGCCAATGTAATTTTTATCACTGCAGCATCAAGAAAATAAACACAAGGAAATGAGAAATGTGTAAGATATTCACACTGCTGGTTGAAAAACCTAGCAGTGATAGACCACTGGTATAGTATCATAAGATGGCACATAAATCATGTGTTTTTATCCACTGCTTTCTAAATCATCCTGTGTTGTTCTGTAGTATTTACCCTGTCCCAAAAATGGGATTATATACAATTCAGCCTTTTCATGTGTTGCTGGGCACTGCTACCAGCACACTTTATGAATACTTAGCCAGCTGGAGTGCAGCTAGCACAGTGCCTACTTAAATCACAGTTGCTCCACTGCACTCAAAGCAAAGCAATAAAATTAAACAGAAACAGTTTAATCTTTATTAAAAAATAACTAGTTTAGAAGTTCTGAATTTAAATACATTAGGCTGGATTTTCAAAGAGCTCCTGAGATTGATGCAAGCTGCAGCAAATGGCAGCTTGCACTGAGAACCGGTGCACCAGGGACCCTGCACCAGATGCTGGTATGGAAAGGATCCGATTGCTGAACATCTCACAGATACAACAAGTGCTCCAGTGAGCCAAGCACAAAGCACATGGGAAGAGAATACCACAAGCTCCAGGATGGTTGTGCAGCAGTGCTCCAGGAGTCAGAGGCTGTTGGGCATGTGCCCAGGAGGTCCACAGATGCTGTGGTTGTGTGGAAGGTGAAGCTGACAGTGGTGGTGGCACAGACCCCTGAGAGGGATGGGCTGTAATTCATGACTGTGAGGGATGGGCAGCACTCTGACTGTGAGGAGGTGGGGACCCTGAAGACACCACTGACATGAGTGGCACAACAGCAGGCACTGTGATGGTGGAAGTTGGCTGCCAACAGGTGGGGCTCCAGTGACAGAGCATACTCGGTACTATACTCAGAGTACAAGTCAGACAGGAGACTTAATAGCCTATTATGTCTGACTCCCTTTAAACAAGGAGGTTATTACCCTGCCCTTGAGAATAAGTGTTTGTCGAGTTTATTTTTTGAATACACCAGTGCTATCAGAATTCATAACTTCCAATGGAAGTGTGTTCCATTCATTGATGATTCTGTGACTGAAGAAATATCGTCTCTTATTATGTGGATATGTCAATTTAATTTGTTTATTATGATGCCTAAGATTGAATTTGTGAGCTGAATAACAAATACCAAGTTCCTCCATTAACTCTGTATCCTTAGAGATTTTAAACATTTAAAGTAAATTGCATCTCATACAGAATGTCTCTTTTTCCAAGAGTACAGATTGAGCCTCTGTAATCTAGTCTCATATGTAACAGAGCCCAGACCTTTAATCACCCTGGTTGTTCTCCGCTGCACTCTCTCAAGGGCATGTACATCGCTCCTCAAATAAGAACTCCTCAAGGGACTACAATGTCAAGATGCAGTCTAACCCATGCTTTATAGAGTGGCATAATACACAATCTCTGACTTGTTACAAATGATCTTTGAATTATACTAATAATTCTGTTCATTTTATTTACCAATTCCTTGCAGTGGACTGAAAAAGATACAGGTAGATCATTGTTTATTAGAATGCCCAGATCCCTCTCTTGAGTAACTGATTTTAGAGTTTGATTATTGAGGTAGTATTTTGCTTGTATATTATTGGCCCCTAAATGCAGGATCATACACTTATCTATATTAAATTGCATTCCATTTTAATTTGCCCAATGCTGTAGTCATGTTAGATCATGCTGGATTGTAGCCACCTTATGCATATCCCCACATCTACACATAATTTTGAGTCATTAGCAATTTTGCTCATATATTCATTAATGATTTGTTCATATCAGAAATGAATACATTAAACAAAACTGTTCACCAGCAGTCTAGCCAGCTGGTTGCCCCATTATGCTGGCCATGCAGATGTGGGAAGGCAGTTGGTTGCAGCAAGGCAATATCACAGTCGTGTTCTTGCAGAGAAACAAGTGACAATGGAGGCCCATACCTCCCCAGTAGAGATACAGCACATTTTAATCTGTCCGTGAAAGGGACGCAAAGTGGGCACTTCGCGTCCGCAGAGCACAATGCGAAGTGGACACTGCAAAGTGCTCACTTCATGTTATTATTATTATTACCACTTTGAGTTACCATTATGCCTTAATGGGAAGTAAGGTGAAGTGAGAAGAAAATAGGTACATCACATGGCTTGCAGTACTGTAAGTGACATGCTTTAGTCAGGTAGGAAGGAAGTGAGTCACAGAAGCAATTTCACTTTCAATCAACCAATCAATCAATCAAATCTTTATTTATTCAGGCGAGCATCATTGAGCAAGGCTCATTTACAAGATGGACCTGATAAGGTCAAGGTTCAACAGCTGATACACAACAGATACATTAATACACTTATATAAAGTTATACATACAGGGGAAAAAACATTTATAAACACAGTGATGTACAGTAAAATTCACATGATAAAATGGGTTATAGGAAAGTTAAGCTAATATTTACAGTATATACAGTATATACATATCCCAGTGGAGGGGTCATGGCAAACACACAGCATAATGTAATACTAGGGTGGTGGAAGGTATTACTGGGTGCCATAAGATGGGGTGTCTGCCTGGGAGGGAGAACTGAAGAACAAAGATTATGCCATATATGGTGAATTTTTGGGAGGGAGATTGTGTCTCCTTTGCATTTGTAGAGGGAGAAAGCATTTGTGAGAGGAGAGGAGTCACTGCTTGCCTTTCATTGTGTTTCAGTCAGAACAAAACAAACAGCTTTTTAAAAGCTATTACTTTATTTAGTTTTTGTATTGTATTTGTGTTTTTTTGTTAGTGAATTTTTTTGTGTAAGTTTTGTTTTGTTTTTTTGTGTGTGACTGACTGACTGTGTGTGTGTCCACTGTCTGTGTGTGTGTGTGTCAGCCTGTGGACTTCAGGAGGATGGACGTAGGAGGAGGCGAGTCACTGGCCCATGGGCGCGGTAGGAGGAGAGGAGTGTGGACCCATGGGGGGCTGGGCGGTCATGTCATGTTGGGCCATTCCTGACTCCTGGCCAATGTTGCTTATCCCTTTGAAGCAACAAGGGCAGCAGCAGCAGCACCGGTGCCACTGGTGGCTGCTGCGCATCCACCTTCTCCGCCATTACCACTACTAGCACCACCACTAGCAGCAGCTGTTGGGGCTCTAGCAGCACCCCCTCCACCACCTCCACAGCCACAGGAGGTGGCCCTGGAAATTGTAGGTGGTGGTGGGACTCATGCCTGATGTGTGAGGACTGTGTCTGGTCCCCCCCCGCAGCTCCCCAGTGTGGGAGTTTTTTAACTGTGTAGGGGGAGACAGCACAGTGGTGGAATGCCATGTGTGTGGTGTGCTGGTGCACCGTGGCCCCCCTGATACACATTTTGGGACCAGTGGCCAGTGCACCCACATGCTGAGCCACCACAGGGCAGAGTGTCAGGCTGCCATGGAAGGGGCCAGGTGTCCACCTGCTGGCCCTTCCATGGTAGTGGCCAAGGATGCAGCTGGGGTGGGAGTTATGCCTCACAGTCACCATCACAGCAGGAGGAGGAGGGCTACTACAGCAGCTGCTCCACCACCACCAGCACCACCACCACCACAGCCACCAGCACCACCCTGTCCATCACCAGTCCCACTACCTGGATTCCCCGCTGCAGTGGGCCCCGCCTTGGTATCTGCAACCCAGTCTGACATCATCCTGGTGTGGGCAGTGCTTGAACAAAATAATGAGTGTTTCAGTGCTTTGGAGCAGCAGGTGAACAGAGTGGAAGCACAGCAGCAGCAAATACTTTCAATGCTGCACCTGCTGCTGGACCACCATGGCAACCCATGGCCATAGTAAGTGAGGGGATTGTTTTCTAACCCCCCACCACCACCCCTGACCCCACTCCACTACTGTGTTGTACTGTTTTTGTGTGTTTTTTCTTTGTTATTGTTTAATCATACACATTTTCCCTTCCAGGAGAATCTTTCTTTCATCACATAGTGCAATACATTTTTGTGAAAACCACCTGTAATCTTACAGTGTGCCTTGGATGGAGGAATTCTATTCTGAAAATCTGCCCACATTCTGCCTCCCTTCTCAGCAATGTTAGGACATGATGGCAGGGACAGAGCATGTGTATGCTCCTTACAGTGAATATCCATTTGTCCGGCAGGTTTCTGAATGTTTCTTTTTGTTATAATAGTCAGTTTGTGGTGAAATATGTGGGCATGTTTCCAGTAAAAAGAGCCTTGTTAGTGGAAACATCCCACATTTCACCACAAAGTCAACCTTATAACATAAGGAAACATTGGGATAGCTGCCGGACATTCACTATAGTACAGCATGCACCTGTGCTCCCCCTGGCATCACGTCCTAACGTTCCTGAGAAAGGGTGGCCGAATGTGGGTGGCTTTTCTAATCGGTAATTCCTCCATCATGTGACTCACTGTAATGAAATTATGGGTGGTTTTCACAGAAATATATTGCACTCTGGGGAGCAAGAAATATTCCAGTGGGAGTAATGCCCCACATATTAGTTTGTGTGTATCACCATAACTATGTAATGTGGTGAATCTCTGTAAAGCAGCAGAGCAACAATCTGTTGATAACTCTGACCTATATTTTTTAATGCTATGTTACAACTTCCTTTACTTACATCCTGACTGACTGGAATGATACGAGAATTTACAGTAGTTGAGTCTGCTGTACTAACTTTTTTCATGTGTGAAATATTGAAAGGAGCATTCCTTTTAAATTGGTGCTGACCAGGTCTTTGTCATTGTTTTCCTCTGCTTTTCTCCATCACATCAAGTAGTTGTTATATATCACTTTTGTTGTTAATTAACAGTTATTCATCAGGCAGTGTTTTATGACACCATGGAACAATAGTTATTGAAAAGCAGCTGCAAATAAATACAAACCTGGTCCGAACAATATTGGAAAACTTGCTCATTTTTTTTCATACATAAAAAAAAGTAGTCAAGTAAGTAAAGCAGACATAAATTGTGAAAAGAATCATATCATTCAAGTTACGACTCGGAGGTAACTAGTATTGGCTGTGGCAATGTAAAGTAGCATAAAAAAGTACAGTTCAGAGCTATGAGGACATTCTTGCAATGCTGCTTTAATTGTAAAAATGTCAGTATGACATCATGAGCTCACAGCAACAATCACAGAACACACAAAAGTGGCACAGAGTCCCCAGATTTTTTCTGCATGCCCAAAAAAGCACCCTCCTTGTGTGCAGAAAATTGAAAAGTGGTAATGAAGTGAAATGGGATTGTTTCAGCTACATACAAAGTCCCCAGAATTAATGGCACACTCAGTGCACAGTGGTGGCACAGAGTCCACAGATTTTTTCTGCCAGCCTAAAATGCATCCTCCTTGTGTGCAGAAAATTGACAAGTGGTTACACAGCAAATGAGACTATTTCAGCACATACAATGTCCCAGAATTAATAGTGCACTCAGTCATGCGCATAAAAGTGGCACAGAGTCCCCAGATTTTTCTGCATGCCCAAAATGCATCCGCCGGTGTCCAGAAAATTGATAAGTGGTAACGAAGTGAAATGGATTGTTTCAGCACATGCAAAGTACCCCAGAATTTATTGTGCAGTCACCATGTGCACAGTGCCCCAGAATAAAATGAAGATGGTGAGCGAACTGTTTCTGGTCCAATGTGTGGCGTATTCAAGCAAATGCAATATGATCATCTCAATTGGATGGAAGGGTGTCCTTTGTCTGTACACTAATAGTAGCCTTGGTGAGTTGATATGTATAGATATATATTTCTGTATTTTGTACATAAGGGGGTTGACATGGACATGTACTCATGGTATTGTTCTGTATCACAGGTCACAGATACTGTTGGTAAGTGATTCCAGTACTTGATGAGAATTTTTGCTAGCAATTTGCAATGGATAACTGTCAACACATGAAGGTAAGTTTTTTTTTTGGTGGAGTAAGCATATTTGCATGGTTTGTCTGTAATGGTTTTCTTATTTTCTGATTCACCATCCTTCTGTCCACAGCAATGATGGTCATGGTCATCTAATGAATTACGCTGATGCACCTTAGCCCGAGGGGCCTGATGTTTATGAACTTGTTTGATAAGGCCACTTTGTCAGAACAACAAAGCATCTGGAAGTTTCTTAAAAAAAGAAATGAATGAATTCTACCAACTTAATTGTTATGTGTCCCTCCCTGGTTCTCAAATCTCAATCCCTAAAGTCAAGTTACATTTCAAACCCACATCTTGTCAACTAACACAAGCTATGTGCAATATTTGCTGCAGTCTTTACTAAACAATGAAATGGATGAAATAAAATCTTCATTCTTACCAGAATGGATTTCACATGGATATTACATTGCTTCCTCTCTGTACAGTACAGCTACAGTACCATTCCCAACAAGTTTTAGTGATGGAGCCTTTTTTTGTTACCCTGTAAAAGAAACAAAAGAAGTGTACTGTATGTGTTTTACCATTGCGGCTCTGAAAAGCTACAGAAAACAAAACATACAACTAAAGGAAGGAAGCAGCATACCATACATGAATACACAAACTCACTTTATGGTTTAAATATTAAGAAGCTTTCTGCTCTGGCTGATGGATGTGGTGGTCTGACAGACTCATGGTGGCAGTGGTGGCAGTGGATAACATCAGTCCCGGTGGTGGTGGTCCGGGAGCAGACAGACTTATGGTGGCATTCGATGACATCAGTCCTGGTGGTGGTGTGGTGGACCGGGGGCAGACAGACTCATGGTGGCAGTGGATAACATCAGTCCAGGGGTGGTGGTGGTAGTCTAGGGGCAGACAGACTCATGGTGGCAGTGGCTAACATCAGTCCCAGTGGTGGTGGTCCAGGGGCAGACAGACTCATGGTTGCAGTGGATAACATCAGTCCCAGTGGTGGTGGTGGTCTGGGGGCAGGCAGACTCATGGTGGCAATGGATAACATCAGTCTCGTGGTGGTGGTGGTGGTCCGGGGCAGACAGACCCATGGTCACAGTGGATACACATCAGTCCCGTGGTGGTGGTGGTTTGGGGAAGACACATTCATGTGGCAGAGGATAACATCAGTCCCAGTGGTGGTGGCCTGGGGGCACACAGACTCATGGTGGCAGTGGATAACATCAGTTCCAGTGGTGGTGGTGGTCCTGGGGGCAGACAGACCTTGGTGGCAGTGGATAACATCAGTCCCGTGATGGTGGTGGTTCAGGGGTCAGACAGACTCATGGTGGCAGTGGATGACATCAGTCCCAGTGGTGGTGGTCCCGGGGGCAGACAGACTCATGGTGGCAGTGGCTAACATCAGTCCTGGTGGTGGTGGTCCAGGAGGCAGACAGACTCATGGTGGCAGTGGCTAACATCACTGCTGGTGGTGGTGGTGGTCCGGATGGCAGACAGACTCATGGTGGCAGTGGATGACATCAGTCTCGGTGGTGGTGGTGGTCTGGGGAAGACAGACTCATGGTGACAGTGACTAACTTCAGTCCCAGTTGTGGTGGTCCAGGTGGGGCACACCGCCTTTTAAAAACTTCAGTTAAAAATCTGCCAACATTAACCACATCATCATCCTTATAAAGAAAGCTGCCCTCACAGTCATCGATGTCTGAAGTCTGACCACTGGGAAATTATTTCTTCATTGTATCATCATCTACATCAGTGGTGGGCCGTTTCAGGCAGCCACTGCCAGTGCCACCAGGATGTTCTATTTCCACAGCAGCAAGACCACCATGACTAGGCTGGGGTATGAATACTGAGGTTGCAGTCTGTGCTGGTATGTGCCTCTCATTCATTTTAATGAATGTTAGCAAACTAACATTTGCAGGAGACAGGTTTGTCCGATGATCCCTGACTATTGCACCTGCTGAGCTGAAATACCCTCTCAACACTTACACTGGAGGGTGGGCATGTGGTACTTCAGTGCCACTGCAGTCAGCTCTGGCCATTCACTGACCTTTCCACTCCAGTACAAAGAGGATCTTCAGTTATTGTCAGATGCCTGTCTTCAGACAAATATGACTCAACCATTCTCTGTGCCACACTAAGTCCAATTGTTGATGCCTCATCCTGTTCTCCGAATCATTTATTTCACAAATACCACATGTGACAAAGCCTCCCAAAGCAGGTTGACGCCAGCCACTTTTGGATGACAGACCACCTGAACTGCAATCCTCTTCCTTGCAGGATATGCTTGATGGTCCTCCAGGTACACCTTCAGCCAGATTATGCTGCTGAGGTTTGCTGACCTTGGCACATGACTTCTGTGTACCATGAACCAAGCACACCATTTGATCACTGATATTTTTTACCTGTTCAGGCCCTTCCTCCAGTACTGATATAATTCCATGTTTGCATCATGGGTCCAGCATTGTCGCTATGGCAAAGTTGTCACTACGCTGAATGCTCACAATGTGTCAATTCTGGTCAAATACTGTCAGTACGTTGCTAGCAACATACTGCTACCACTGTCTCCACAGTCAAGGCTATGCTGTACATTCACCAATGTCTGCCTCAGCACTCGCAGGTGGAATTGATAGGCTAATGGATGCAGACTCACCACTCACTGCCTGTGTGGCACGTCTCAAAAGGCTGCAAAATTTTTATTACAGAGTCCATGAGGCGTCACTGTTCAGTCACCATAGACATGGAGGGCCCGGAACTGTCACGCTAGTGTGTATAACAAGATATTCTGAGATGGCTTTGTATTGTTCATACAACCTTTCTGCCATGTATAACATGGAGTTCCATCAGGTGACAACTTACAGCTTCAAGCAGTGCTGAGGCAGGCTGTTTTGTATCTGCAACTGTCGCAGTTGGTCACAGGCCTTTCCAGATCTTGAAAAGTGACAGCAGATACGTCATGCAATGGTCAGCATTTCCTTTATATCTGGGTGCTGCAGAAACTCCTGAACCACAAGATTTAAACAGTGGGCCATGCATGGAACATGAAAAAAAAACACCATTCGTGATGCATTTCACCACATTTGACCCATTGTCACTTGCTATGAACCCAGCTCTCAGGGACAGAGGGTTTAGCCATCTGTCAATTTCAGTCAGTACCATGTCCAACATGTTCTCACCAGTGTGTGAACAGGTTACACTGTGCATAGCAATTGTTGCATGCTGCCGAATTCCTGGAAGATTGCTACCACAACAATCCACCTTACTGCACTGATTATTCACACTTCCAACATCACAAACAACCCCCAGCACCTGTGCCCAGTGTGCAGTTATACACAGATATGAACTCCCTGATGTTTTACCACTTGTCCACATATCCATACTTAAATGGATAAATGGAGAGAAGGAATGTTAAAGGGCATGTCTTACTGAGTCGGACATAGTGCGGAACAGAAACGGTAGAAAAGTATGTCCTGGATGGGACTTTACATTTTCAACAGGCATGTGCAGCAAACTGCTGGAACCCAGAATTCTCCACAAAGGAGAAGGGCAAAAGATCAATTGCCAGTATTTCCACTACAGCAGCATTGAGTTCACGTGACACTGTATGATTCGGGGGGTACTTCAGCTTATGCGCAAAAACACTCTGTAACGTGGGCTGACTTAAACATTTTACACATGGTGTGTTGATCACAAATGGCTGTGCTCTGTGATGAATGGCATTGGCAGAGCATGGAGTGTGGACATTTGATGAAGACGGTTGCACAGGTGATGATGACAAACTCAGAAATTATGTTATTTTGCCAGATTTGCCAACCGGGTGGAGGTACCACTTGCACTAGACATACTGCATTCACCACCACCACCACAAAACTGCTACTCTCACCAGCACTGGACAACATTTCAAAGTCATTATGATCCTCCACCTCATCATGTCTGTAGTAATCCTCTGCTCTTATTACCGCACTACTGCACACATTTATTTTCCTACAGGGCTTGAAAGTCATGGAAGGGGATAACATGCTGACTATGGCTGCTGGTGATGTGGGTAAATGCCCCACTGTGGTATTAGGCCAGCTTGTGCTGGGTCCACAGTGCCAAGTGCCTATTCGTAAGATGCATATGTCCTCCTGTGCCCAGATGGCTCCCCTTTTTACCTCGACTCACATGCACATGGCAAACCTGGCAGATTGCAACTGAATCATCATTTGCATCTTGAACAAAAAAAATCCCAAACAAGGGATTGTGATGCTCTGCTTTTAACATGTCCATGATGATGTTGTTTATTTAAGTCTGTTATTTTAAGCACTGAAGTGTGGGGAGCATGTGATGTTTCAGGCACTGCACACCTGGACTGCAACTGACCACCACAACTACCGATCATATTAATTACTGGGTCATCATCATCATCAACTAAAACCGGTAGATCACAAGTTTTTATGGGGGGGGGGATTCCTGCAAACAGACTCAGACACAGACACTTTAAATGTATTTTTCTCCGGTTCCCAACTAGGGTCAATTACATCATCAACATATTCATCAATGTCACACACATCCACATCTTCTACTTGGATGCTAGCCTGTGGAGTGCATGTTGCTACAACAGCAACATCATCATCATCACATTCATCATCAGCATCTACACCACCATCACCTGATATTTTTTCACCACACTGAATCACTGCATGGAAAATGCATGACGTTAAGTGCCATGGTGGATGGAATATCACATTGTGTGCTATCATTGACATGATCATCAGAATCCTCAGGTTCAGTTACTGGGATGTTACTGGGAAGTATGACATCATCTGTGCTGTCACTCACTTGCACTGCTTCACACTCAATATTTTTGGAAACGGTACACTGGTCAGAATTAGAACTTGATGCAACAATACTAATACTACCTCCACCACCACTAACACCAGTAACACTAACACACCAGCTGGGAAAACATTATCTCCTCCAACTATGAGTGAAGCTACTGATTGGGCTATAAAAACATTGCAGAAAAATACTTTTCCTCACATCAGCAATGCACGTCTGCGTACTACTACCGTGCATACAGACCATCTTACTGCCAACATTGCCATGGCAAGAAACAGCTTTGCTTGCACATCTCTTTGCAGGCATTTTGGGGGATCAACCACAAAAATTATAACCAAATTCAGATTTTGATACATTCACTCTCTGATTGGAGGGACGCTGGATGTGAAGCCAAATAAACAACTGTGGGTTCAGCAACAGATAATAGACTACTCTGAGACTGTCATGGAATTAAAACAACTTCAGTAACCAGTGGTGCTGATGAGGTCACAAAAACAATCTAATCTGGTAAAAAATACCTTTTGAACCTGGGAGTGGGGGGGGGCACTGAATACAGACTGCTTATTTTTATGGCACTACAAGCAGCAAAACTAAGAACAGATACCACAATCGCAGTACAAAATCAGGCAGCTGCAGTGGATAGCAGGTTCACACTGTTGCACTTGCAATTACACTAGTCTGTGGCACAATAAAAGGTGTATTATTTGATGCATGCAACACTGCACACACACTCACATGCAGAACAGTCTGTGTACAATGCTGAACTAGGAATGCGCCGCAAATGCAAAAGTTCAGTACTATGCCATGTTACGTATTGTAAATTTGCAATGTAAACAACCTGAACTTATGAACTGCTGCACCACATCCACACACAAACAGCAAGAACTATTTCTACTATTACTGACAATATTACTGTGTGTACATTAACACAGTCAGTTATATAACAAAATATAACCAAAAACAAAGAAGTCATTATTTCTCCAACTTAAATTTACCTACACCACAGATACGCCCCTCCCCAAAGCATACTTTCAACACACACTCAGTGTTGTAAATTAACATTTAAAATCCACACAAAAACAAAAATGCATGATGATATGAGCACAGGAGGGTTTCCTACAATCGATGAACTAAAGTTGGATCCACAAAAAAAAAAGCAAAAATGCTTTTGTAACAGCTTTTACAAGATTCATATCACAGACAGCTATCAGAGCACACTTTCTCCTACTCATACTACCATGAACTGAGGCTGTGCAGATCAATATAGAGCCCATGTGAGCTGAAATCCCATGAATCACTGCAAAATTCTCCTTTGGAGCCCAAAAACAAGGCGAAGTGAGTCGGAGTGCACTGCCCACAATGCACTTCACCTTAAAATTGGCAGAGTAGTGGCCTGGGGAGGTGGAGTAATGTAAAGTTATTGCTTCCAATGGACTTCACATTCCTCATTATAACGTGAAGTACTCCGCTTCGCATTGCAGAGCACTCCCGGAATCCACCTTCACTCCGCGAATCACTTTGCGGAGCGGATTGAGCCCACTTCGCCTACCACTACTCCCCAGCACAAGAGGCCTGTAGTGGCATGCCCACTGGACCTGCCACTGGTGGGATAATGGCACAAAGTGCGAGGCATCCTGCACTAACACCCAGCCATGTCGAAGGGGTACACTGGCACTGAAGGTGCACTGTCAGCTGGCAATCTGTCCAGCATGGACTGCATCCTCATTCGCCCATTGTCAGTATGAGTTAGCAAAGATGACTAGCAGAGACAGCAACATCAATGTACCTGTGCCATGGCTTGCCTCGCAGACCACAGCATGCGCTATGGTGTAAGCCACTGGTGCAAGGTGGTGCACCATGGTGTTATATGGTCTGTCATGAACATGTGTTGTTTGGCATAGTGGCCACAGGTTTGCTGACAAACACACCCTCTGCAGTGCTGCTGCACACATACCATCCTTGCTGCTGTTGCCATCCCCTGTGCCAGCTACTTACTACATGCGCTACCTCAGATATGTGTTGCTAACAGTGGTGGCACAGTGGCTGGAAGATCAGCCCCAGGCTGGTCTAAGTGGCAGTGCCAAATGCTGCTATTGCAGGGATTCAGGAATCCTAATGTAGGGAACATTGCAGCAGGCATCAGTCACAAACCATCTTACTCCATGACTCATTGCCGTGTTTGGCACAGGACTGGTGCAGGACCAGTCTGATCAAGGGCAAAACATAGCCTGCATTTGAAAATCAGGATTGCTGCAAGTTTTGATGCAAAGTGACCCTTGCATCAATTCTGTTTGATGCAGGCACCTTTAGTCACTTTCGGGGATTTGAAAGTCAAACCCACTGTACAAATTGGACACACAAGTGGGAAACAAAGAGTTTAACCTACTTAGGCATCAAAGAGTCTCTTGACAAGTCCCTATTAAAGTCTTTTTTTTTCAATTCAAAGTTTATTCACCACATTTTCCACATTACAGGAGGCAGTAATAAACACTTGACACCAGATTCATACTACAAATCAAATCATGCTGCCCCAACCCTTCCTCCCCGGGCACAGCAGTTCATTCTAACCCTGATATCACCTGCTAATTACCTATGCCAAAGAAATTAAGATGGTAACCTTGGTTACATACTACTTCATAGCCACCTTAATTAAAGTATGAAGGCGATCCCAGATATCCTTATACCTATGTAGCCTGTTTTGAAGGCTAGCAATAGCCTTCGCACAGCGAGATATTTGCTAAGATCTCGTGGAGCCACTCATGATATGTTGGGCTGAACCTTTCCTTCCACCGTCTGAGAATAACTTTTGACCGAAAGCACCACCATAGATATGTGGAATCTCGGATTTTAACCTTTATGGAGGAAAGATCCCTAACAGGCAAATATCTGGCGTAAAATAATCCTGTAAACCCAGCAAAGGGTCCAGATTGGTTTTTATTTGCTCCCATAATGATGTTATCCGGGGCATGACCAAAAAAAAAATATTTCCTGCATCCTGGGAACACTTATTACACCTATCGGTATCAAGAATGCCCCATTTCACCAACTTAATTGGGGTATGGTATAAATTATGTAAGATATGAAACTGCATGAGATGTAATCTATCTTGGGATACATATTTATGACAGTACATCCAGAGGGCGGGCCACTTGAAAGTATAGTGGGGGAAAGTGAAACCCAGAAATTGGTGGGGCCATCACTGCATCCAAACCTCCACCGGAACAAGACTTGGTAAATCTTAGAAATCACACCAGAAGAGACTAGTAAAGGGGAAAGTTCAGATACCAATGCAAAGGTCGGTGGATGGGTGGAGTGGCCCCAAGGACCATGATTAACATGTATTTTAGTTGAAACACTTTAAAAGTCTGGGACTCAGGTATTTTGAACTTGTGTATGAGCTGAGAAAATGAGAGCCACTCCCCAACTTCATCCAGAAATGAAGTTACTGTCCCCTCTCCTAAGTGAGGGAACCATGAACAGGAAATGTTCTGCTTGTTTATAGTGAAAGCTGAGGAATTCCAAATAGATTGAGTGGGATCATTGCTTTGATTAGACGCAAAAGAGCACAGTTGCGTAATGTACTCTTAGTGAGGTCATGATAGTGGAGCATTTATTAATATCTTGCATCTGAGAAATTTTAAGATAAAGTATAGTCAGGGGTCCATGTTCATAGATTGGAAAAATTAATTCAATCTTAAGCCAAACTGGATTCGTGTTATCTGGACCCGCCTTATCCATCTCAGGTATTTAGCCGAATGACTAGCCCAGTAGTAAATGGGCAGGTAAGGAATCCGCAACCCCCCCCCTCTTTCTTAGGAGCAGCTAACTTATGGTATGCCAATCTGGAGGTCTTATTCGACCAAATAAACTTAGTAAAGAGTTTATGTGTTTTCTGAAACCAACTTAGGGGGACAAATGAATTAAGATGTGACAAAGGATAAAATAAACGGGGAAACACATTCATCTTAATAATATTAATACGACCCCATAAAGATAATGGTAGTTTATCCCATCTCTCTAAATCTTGGATGATACCCTGCAAAAGGGGGTGCAAATTCTCCCTGAACCACAAAGAAGGATTGGGCGTTAATTTTATACCTAAATATTTAATAGCCCGGGGTGACCAGCCTAGTCCCAGAGAGATAATATTGGTCTTAAAAACTTTATGATTAAGAGGAAAAAAAGATGTTTCATTGGGATTTAATTTATAGTTCGAGAAACTACTAAATCTATCAACCTCCCTTAACATATTTGGAATAGATGTTGTGGATTAGCCAAATGTAGGAGTAGGTCATCAGCGTATGCTGTTACCTTCACTACCTCATTCCTAATGGGAATAACTTGTATCCCTTCATTATTGAGAAAATGCTGAATAAAGGGTTCCTGGTAGAGATTGAAAAGTAATAGAGAGAGAGGGCATCCCTGCCTTGTTCCTGACCATAATGTGAAGGACTTAGAGAAGGTTCTGTTCCCTGAAATCCTCGCCGTAGGAGACCGATAAATTGCCCTGATCCAATCTTAAACATGGATGGGAATCCAAATGCCTTGAGGGCTTGAAAAAGAAAAGTCCAGTTAACCCGATCAAATGCCTTCTTGGTGTCCAGGGAGACCAACCCCGCAGGATAAGTGGCATCCCTGGTCTCTGAGAAGACATGAGAGAGAGTACACAGGTGATCTGAAGATGCACATCCTCTCATAAATCCCACTTGAGACATACCCACAAGATCCGGATGAACCAAGGTTAGTCTATCTGCCATTATCTTTGAGAGAATTTTGACATCTTGATTCAGCAACGATTTGGCTATAGCTCTGAAACCATTTCTGGATCTTTGTCCGGTTTAGGTAACAAAACTATCAATGCCTCAAACAGGTGGGCGTCTGCCACCTCTCCGGACAGGATATACCAAATAGAGCGATACAACACGGGAAGTAGTTGCTCCATAAAAGTTTTATAAAATAAAGGCTGAAAACCCATCTGGGCCTGGAACTTTACCATAGGCAAGTCCTTTATAACAATTGCTCTTTCTTCCTGTGAGAAGAGGACATAATTCCTTTGGGAGTCAGATAGTAACAGAAGATGAGCTTCCTAGATACTCATCAATTTTTGAATAGGTGGAGGACTATCCATATCCCTATATAGTTGTTCATAAAGTAGCAAATTCCTGGACTATCTCTGAGGGGGGATACCTTCAGGGGTCCCGTCAGACTGAAAGGACCTTATAGGGGATATAAATCTTGCTGACACTTGTTGCTTTAGCGTAAAAGCCAAGCGCCACTTTTCTCCTTGATCTGTAAAGCTGGCCTTTGTAAATTATAGCCAACTCAGTCTTCTCTCTTAACATTCCCAGATACTATCTTTATATATTTATAACTTCTATGACTCCTCTTGAGAAATTATATCTGGGTGAATACTTTCTAATACCGTATCTGGGACAGTAAAAAGTAACTCTGTTTCCATGCCCTCTTCTTCCTTGTAGCTAGACTAATGAAAATACCCTTATAAGCCTTAAAGGCACTCCATAGGATATCCGGTCTTACACTATCTATTGGATTGGTAGAAAGAAAAATTCTATCTGCTCTACCTCACTTCTATCTTTTCATCCTTTAATAATTGTTCATTTTAATTTCCATCTAGTCTCTCTTTGGGGATATTGAGAAAGCCAGATTTCCCAAACTAAAGAATGATCCGATATTGGACCCGGTTGGATCGAGGTGGATAGAACCCTGGCAAGAGCTCATGAGAAACCAAAGGTAGTCAATGTGAGATTATGTGCCATGAACTGGTGAGCGATAAGTGTATTCCCTAATATTGGGATGTGTGACCCTCCGACATCGCACAATCCACACTGATCCATCATCTCCTTAAAGGCCCTATGTCCAGATGTCGTTCCCTTGATTCAGTGCTTGAACTATCCATAATCGGATCCAAAACTAAATTGAAATCTCCCTAATATAATTGGAATAGGAAGTATAGGAAGATTGTGGAAATCAACTTCATAAAAAGGAGGGATCGTCTGTATTTGGACCATATATGCTGCCTAAAACCAGTGGCATAGCCCAAATAGTGCCCTGCACTAGAACATATCTACCTTCTGAATCCTTAAATACCTGAGAAGGGACAAAAGGATGTTTCTATTAATCAGTATCAGACTCCACAGCTATTGGTTTCCTGGAGGCATGAAAACCTGCCCTATCTGTTGTCTTGAAGTTGTTTTACTCAGAATCCACTAGATGAGATTCTTGTATAAATGTTATCTGGGCACGTAACAAATTCAGATGTTTGAGTACCTGATATTGTTTCAGTTTTTCCTGATCCCTTCACATTCCACAGCAATATTAAGATTCTGAGCCATCTGTTATATCAGAAATAATCCAGATAGAGTATCTAATATCCTACTAACATGTAACAGGTGATTCTATGCCCCTGAATCTTCTGTGCCAGGCTCCACCCCTTTAAACTCCTGTCCTCCCCCAATTACCCCGAATAATCCACTCATCCGTATTTCCAAAACATAATAAAAAAAACCTCCACCAAACCCCTCTTATTGCTAACAACATTCAGCAGTCCTCCATTTGCTACTCCTCCCTGAAAACCATCCTAAACCCTGTATTCTTTATAATTCATTCCCCTTTCTTGAAATGCCAGTAATCAATAAGAGAAGCACCACCTCCCATTATACAAGCCCTTGTGTTTTACCACCTGTACCCTATTAGGGGTTATTAGAAATAACCAATATCAATAAAACATCGCTCCCAATAACATCACGGATTACAAGGGCATATGTATAATTGAGTGTGATAAGGCACCTCATGGCACAAATTCGGGGAGTCAGCTTCCGCCGAACGTAAGATGCATTAAACGGGCCTTCATCTCAGCGGGCTCTCCAGCCTCATAGGGAGAAGTCCCCAATCCTCTCCTCCCAATTGTTGCACCTTTGTCCCAGTAAATCCCAGCTCCTTTCTTACTTTGAGAGCTCTAAACACATCCCACGCATGGAGCACAGGCTCCCTCTTGTGTTCTGAATGCATAACAGCACCTGCTGCCTTGCAGAGGAAGGCGGCTCTTATGATAAGATTTTCCAAAAGGCTAAAGCCTCACCACTCAACCCTCCCTCCCTAAACTTCCGCAAGAGAGAGAGAAACCAGATATTGCTAACAGGCATTATTTTCGCCAATACTAAACTAACAAGAAATCGCTTGATTATTTGAAACCCCAGACCCAGACAGGACAAAACCCCAGACCCAGACAAGACAAATAAGAGTATGCAACCATAACTAGATCGCTGCAAAAGAAAGAGAAAGTCCTTTCTGCCCCATATTCGCGCTGAAATGAGAGTCCAAAAATGTGTAACCGTTGATTTCTAGAAGATCTTTTTACATGAATACTAAGCCTTCTCAAAGCAGTTCTCATCTTGTCGAAAAAGCCCTAAGGCCTTTCATGTGTCCCTGAAGAGATCTGTCAGTGCTAATTTTAAACTAGCAAACGCTGCCTCTGGATCTTTGTAAGTAGCCCAGGAACCAGCCACCAGTACCTGTAGCCTGGCCGGGTATCCCATTCGAAATTTAAGTCCAGCCACAATAATTTTTGAGACAACAGGATGAAAAGCCTCTCGCTTCAAGCGGACTGAACCCGGAATATCTTGAGCTATTCTAAGTTTAAGTTGCTCCCAGTGAACTTCTTGGAGTTCTCTCACTTTACACAGGAAATGTTGTCGCTCTAAAAAATTTAAGAAATGACAGATTATAGGTCGGGCTGTTGCTCCGGGAGGGGGTTTTGGTCTTAATGACCTATGGGATCTCTCAATAATATATTTAGCCCCAAATGGAGAAGGGCCTGCAATCTTCTCAAGCATTCTGGATGAAAGCTATTGTATTCTGGCCCTCTTCTCCCTCAGGTAACCGAGGATGACATTATTTCTCCTGCTACGACCTTCGAGGTCTTCAATCTTGACCTCGAATCTAGACAGTTTCTGATGCATTGCTGCCATCTCAGGCTCAAACCTCTCGACTTGTTTCTCTAGAGAGAAGATCCTAGTTCTGTTGTCTGAGGTAGCGAGGGTTATTTCTTCTATTTTTCTCATAAGAAATTTCATTTCTGATGCCATCTCTTTGATCTCATCTCAGAAAGGTTTGAATTCCTCCAAAAATCTGGACAATATGAGTGGCTCTTGATCTGCCCTAGATTCAGACCGTCTCCCTTTTCCATTCCACTCAAGGCCAGGATTTTTGGGGCCTTCTCTGGTGTAACTGGCGGTGTGTTTCTGCTGTTGTTTTTCATATAAACGTCCATTCTCTCTCTTGAAATCGCCTGCCAGGGCACAATGTTATAGGGAACCAATAACTCGAAATTCAAGGTTTAGAGATCAGAAAAGTATACCAGAAAATGAAAATATAGAAACGGGAGTCTGGAGCTGTACAGAGGAGAGACTATCCGGCAGCTTGCATCACATGGTCCCCCCCCCCATTAAAGTCTTTGAATCTGGACCCCTTAGTTAAACAAATTGTTCAAGATCTAGATAGGTGGAAATCATTACCTCTGACCTTATGGGGTAGAGCGATTGTTATAAAAATTAATATTTTCCCCCTCCTTTTATACCTGTTAGTCATGTTGAACATTGATTTACCAGTTAACTGGCTTAAAAGCTTACACAGGACACTCCCCAGATTCCTATGGGCACACAAACCACTCTGTCATTCCTATGACAAATTGGTGTGCCCCAGGAAGTTTGGTGGAATTCAGCTTCCCCATTTTCTAAGATATTATTTTGCCCTTTATGGAGCTAAATATTTTTACTTTGGATCTTCTGATACTCAGACCCATTTAATTACCTCCCTTCTTGGCTAGTAATTGAAAAAGACTTGTGTTCTCAACATCAAATTGATCTTAACTCTTTATTATTTTTACCCCATCACAAACTCCCCCAATCTCTTAAATCTATTCCACTGTTCTGGTCCCTTTAGGTGCACGCCCACTCTGTAAACTCTTCATGCTCCCCTGCATTAAGGATCCTGCCCAGCCTCTCTTTAATAACTGTAACATCGTCATGGACAACAAATCTTTGCGTCCACAGTATTGGTCATATTTGAATTCTCCAATACTCTCTGACTTTATTGTGGATGAAGCACTTATTTCTAATTACCAATTTCATGTAAAATTTGGAACTGTTGCATCCCTCTTTTTTCAATATTACCAACTCCTTCACTGCCTGACTAAGTTTTTGGGTTCCCCTCCATGGTCTACCAGTTCTGGCTCCCTTTTCTCAACTTGGTGGCTGTAGTATGGAAAGACCACATGATTTCTTGATTGTACAATGCTACAGGCCAATTACTATGGGAATCTACATCTCCAGCGGCCGTTTACTGGGTTAACGTGCTTAATTTTGAACACAATAAATATTTCTGGTTTCGCATTTGGACAGACTTATATAAATATATTAAACAGAATAGATCTCAACTGCAACAATTTAGTATCTTACATGGTCTATATCAATCACCTACTAAGTTGTACAGGATGGGAAAGGCAGAGACACCCATTTGTCCTTGCTATAATGAATCTGAAGGTTCATTGTATCATATGTTGTGGTCCTGCCGTAAAGTTGCATTATTCTCAAAGCTGATACAGTCCAAATTAAACCCTTTGTTACACCTCCAAGATGCTTTTACACCAGAAATCTGTATTTTGGGTGATTATGCTGCACTTCTGGGAATCTCTCACTTAGCTCATATGGCCTTGATATCTGCGGTCACTAAACTGTTAATTTTGAGACACTGGCTCAACTCTGCTCTCCCCACTTGTTTTGAATGGTTAGCTGAAATCCTCTTATCTTTAAATATTAAGAAATCCATAGCATTTTTTTTTTGTATTTTCTGTTTATGCACCTCCTCTGGCATCCCAGTCCAGCCACTCCTTCAGAGTGCCTAGGTCCCTGATGCCCCCGTGAAACTTACCGCCATCCACCAGCCCCAATTTCAGCTCACCTGAGTAGTCTGATGTCTCTCTATGTCGGGAGGGTCCCTATCTTCCAGGAGGGAAGTGCCTTACCAGCCAACTCTGCCTCCCAGGGCTGCAGGGCTGGTCCAGGCTGACTCTGGGGCTTTGTGGCAGCAGGAGCTGGCCCTTGTCATCCAGTTGGATGGGGAGCACATTTTAACATTTTCTGCCCCACCCACCACAGTTCTTGATCTTGTGTGAGTGCAGGTGACCTCAGGCAGGGATATGCAGGGGGTGTGTCGAGGCAGCATGTCTCCCAAGCTTGACACCCAATCGGACTGTAGCCTAGGTGCCAAGGCTAGTCCCACTGCACCTGAGAAAGAAGTGTTCAATGGGCTCTTGTAAATGCCTCTCGCTGCCTGTCTCTTCTCCCAGTACCTGGGCTCGGGGAGTGAACCCAGGTCACCAGCATGCTGAGTGAACCCCTTAGCTCGGCACCACAGAGCCGGCCCAGCATATTTTATTTAACTCTCCTCATGTGTATCAGTCCAAATGTACATACTTTTCTATCTATTTTTCATAATATCTAGCTTCCTGTCCTTTAAATATGGACTTGCAGGGACGGGGTAATTGGGGATTGTATGTCTTTGTTATTTGTGTCTGGTTTGTTTTTCTTTCTTTTTTCATGTCCCTCCTTATCCCTATCCTTTTAGTGTAGTTTATTGTTAGTGTGTTATGTATTTAGTGTATTGTGTTCCTTAGTTTGGTATACTATTCTTGTTATACAGTATATAGAAAATTAGAAACATAGACTTTGATGGCAGGTAAGGACTGCTCGGCCCATCTAGTCTGCCCATTTCCTACCTACAGGATAAGCTGCAGATCCTAGTTAACCAACAGCCTAGTTCTTCCTACCCCCACAAGATGACCTTATGTCTGTCCCAGGCATTCTTGAATTTTCCCACAGTTTTAGGCCCCAAAAATCCTCAGGAAGGCTGTTCCATGCAACCACCACCCTCTCTGTGAAAATATACTTCCTCACATTGCCCTTGAGCTATCCCCATCTATCTTCAAGTTGTGTCCCCTTGTTCTTGCACATCTCTTTTTCTGAAAAATGCTACCCTTTTGGACTTTGTTGATTCCACTGAGGTACTTAAAAGTTTCTATCATGTCCCCCCTCTCCCTTCTTTCCTCGAGGGAATACATACTAAGCTCCTTTAGTCTCTCCTCATATGGCTTCTCTTGCAGACCCTGCACCATTTTAGTTGCCCTCCTCTAGACTGCCTCCATCCTGTCAATGTCCTTGTGTAGACAGGGTCTTCAGAACTGGATGCAGTTCTCCAGATGGGGTCTCACCAACTGTCTGTACAGAGGGATAACAACTTCTTGTTTTTTGCTGGTGATGCCTCTCCCAATACATCTCAGTATCCCCAGCCCTCCCTGCTGCCTTCTCACATTGCTTGCCAACCTTAAGGTCATCTGATATGATTACCCCAGGTCCCTTTCCATTTTTGTTGTTCTTACTAACGCGCCCCAATGTGTAATCTTCCCCTGGGTTTTTGTTTCCCAGGTGCATTATTTTGCACTTCCTTGCTTTGAATCCAAGCTGCCATACTTCTGACCATTCCTTCAACCTTGCCAAGTCCCTTCTCATTCTTTCCACACCTCCTTGTGTATCAACCCTGTTACAGATCTTTGTGTCATCTGCAAAGAGAGGCATACTTTTCCTTCCAGTCCATCTGCAATGTCACTTATAAAGACATTAAAAAGGACTGGACCCACTACTGAACCCTGCGGTACCTCACTAGTAACCCCCCTTTCTTCATGGTGGACTCCATTTACAATTACCTTCTGTGTTCTGTTGTCCAGCCAATGTTTTACCCAGGCTATCACCCTGGGACCCATTCCCAGGCTGGTTAATTTGATTATTAATCTTTTGTGTGGGACTGTGTCGAATGCCTTGCTAAGTCTAGGTAGGCCATGTCCACAGCCCCTCCCTGGTCTACTACTTTGGTCACCCAGTCAAAGAAATCAATTAGATTCATCTGACATGACCTTCCAGCTGTGAACCCATGCTGCCTTGGGTCCTGTGCCCCACTGGCCTCTAGGTACTCAACAATTCTTTCCTTCAGAAGTGATTCCATCACTTTCCTTACCACAGAGGTCAAACTGACAGGTATGTAGTTTCCTGCCTCTGTCTTGCTCCCACTTTTGTGAAGGGGAATCACATCTGCCTTCCTCCAGTCCTCAGGTACCACACCATCGTCCTATGATTTGTAAAAAAGGGTAGTCAGTGGTGTCACTAGTTCTCCCCTTAATTATTTTAGGATACTGGGGTGAATTCCTTCATGCCCCATTGTTTTGTTCACCTTCAGTTTTAGGAGTTCTTTCAGAACCCTTTCTTCTGTGAAAGGACTGGGATTGACCCCCCCCCATCCAGAGTGCTTCTGTTAATTGGATTAGGTACCTCCCCCTCCTCCTGTTTTGTGAATACTGAGCAGAATCATTCATCCAATATCCCTGCTTTTTCACTGTCCCTCTCTGCCTACCCACCGTCCATTATATTCAGCCTCACTATCCCTCCCTTTGTCTTTCTACACTCCCTGATGCACCTGTAAAAGGTTTTATTCCCCTTCTTAACCGAGTTGGCTATCTTTCCTCATATGCCTTTTATTCCTAATAAAGTTTATTAAATTGCAAAAAATAAATAAATTGGACACACAGTGGCCTCACTCAGAATATAAAAAGAACAGTACTCAGAATATGATCTTTTATAACTTGTGAGGGGACAGATCATTCATAACTCACTCATGGTTTTGCCAATTGTGAGTTATGGTCCTTCCCTTTCACTTGTGAAGAAAAGTGGCATATTCTAAGCCATAAATTATGTATCCCCTATTAAATCCTTTACTTATTTGAAAATTGTTCCCGTGTGGATAATGCCACAAAATGCAGCATCTCATTTCTGTGTAGGTTCCAATGAGACAGAGGCAGCAGATAGACAAACTGAAGGAGCTTTATTTAATTTGCATGCACTGCAATTACAGTAAGTATGTTGGTGCTGAGACAGATAAAGAAGATCCTGCTCTGACCCAACCAAATCAATACAATATGGCACTTGGAGCACTTGATATAATATTCTTATTTCAACATTGCATATCAGATATGTTGTGAATAGAATATACTTTTTTCAGTCATATCCCTATAAATGTATAATAGGTAAGTTAACCTTAAAATAAAAACATGGGTAAAACCATTCAGATGACAGGAGGTTTTTTTTTATTTATGAAAAAACACAGATATTTTGAAATTGACCCAATAGTGACATGGCAGTGCTCCATGCTACTAGAGCTGTGCAGAATATAAAATTCTGCCTGTGGAATGCCACAGAATGACTATTCCAATTCTATGGAATGGACTTCCATGGAAGTTTTGTGACTTTTAAATTTCAGTTATTTCACTATAATTTTAAAAGTGCATGATCAAATAACACCAAATGTGGAATGTAAGCAGCACCATATGGCTCACAACAGTGTACCAGAGTTGTAGATTGAAAGGGGGCAGAGTTAGAGGTGGCCAAACATTTAATCAAAATTTTATTTTCAGTTATTTTGAGATCATTTTTAAATTTCTTATCAAAATTTCTCCACAACATTAGGATTTAGAGAAGCATGTAGAACACATATATACAATATGATTTAAATCTCAAGCTTTAATGGGAGCTGAGTTACAGGTAGCCAAATATTTTGCCAAAATTTGGACTTCTGTAATTTTAGTATTTGATAGTATTCATTGAAATATTAAATAGTTACCAGGTATACAGGTTATCACCACATTTGTATATGCACATAGTTTCAGATTTCTAGCTTTAAATGGGACAGTGTTATAGCTTGCCAAATATGTTGCCAGAATTTAAATTTTGATTAGATCACTATAATTTTAAAACTACATATCCAAATTTAACCAGAGTTGAAACATTTAAACTACTATGCCACATGTTCATATTTTCAGCTTTAAATTAGATTAAATTCAAAGTAGTTAAACTTTCAGAACATTTAAGATATTAATTCTGCAAGAATGTAAACTATAAATTTATAAACCCCTGAAACTTTAAAACTAGAGAATGCAATATCATTAAATTTGGTAGATTCTTAGACATTACAAAGAGTCTGTGTGTGCCAATTTTATTAAATGCTGCTGTGAGAAATTGCGAAATAACATCTTTACTTAAAGTTGAATCCAATGAGTCTTTGTGAAAATTGCAGAATTTCATGAAAAATTCCATAAAACTGGAATTTTCTAATTTCACTCAGCCTTATCTGGGGGTCTTTAATTAAAAGATATGGGTATTAGAGGCAGGTAGCGCAGAGGGTCACCAGGCTCTGGAGTTAGATGCGCAGTTTCCCCAAGAAATGGAAAGCTGAGCTGGGTAGCACAACAGCTATAACCCCCAGGCTGGAGCAGGAAAGCACAGAGTGTCAATAATTCCAACCTGAATTCAGGAAATTTAAGGATCATGTCCAGTAAATTTGTGATCCAGGAGCCTGGTGTACATGCAAGTCTAGGAATTAGAGGTACTCAAAAGATGTAGGGAAGACAATGTCTTGGGCAGCAGGAAGAAATAATTCTGACTATTCTAACAGGGTAGGTTGATAGTAAAAAGAATAGGTGAGTCATGTTTTAAGGAGTTTGTCACTTTAAAGAACAAAGAGGATATCAGTGGGATCAGTAATCTACTGAGTCAATCTGGCTATGCTAAAAGAGGAGGAGGTGAATAGTCACCCAGTGAGAAAGAGCAGGACTGCAAAAAGCTCAGTCCAGCTTATCAAATGAAGTAGTGATAAGTGCATTGTTATTGTTAAATTCCACACACACAAAAAAAAAATCTGGATGATTCATCTACATAATATACTATCATAAATATGTGAGAAAATATTACTAATCATTTTTTTCTTCTGCAAAATTAAAACTGCTTACCCAATTTATTCAGTTGTGTTAGACACTAGGATACACATACTATGGATATTCATGTCAAATGTTAACTCTGTGCATGCAATCGCAGAGAAGTTATACACATCAGCATTTTTGACAGTTTTCACAAAGTTTTGCAAATATTTACATAGTAAAGTTTTGAACCCTTGAAACTTAAAATTATTTTATCTAATTATCTCCATATTTAGATCATTCTATACGTACTATAAAAAGGTTATCCATACTAATTAACACATGTCTAGCTCCAAAGGTGCCTGAGTTATATGCAGATAAAATTTGTTCATGAACTTTCCTGAAAAAAATAAAATGACAGATTTTGAGCACGTAATTTGAGACAATGCATCATACTGTCATGAAATCTGGCACACTGTTAGAACACCTATCATCAAGAAATCATGCCAAATTTAAGATCACTAACCCAATAGACGGTTAAGATACATGCAGATAAAAAATGTTCTTGAAATTTTGCATGAATAATAAAATGACAACATTTGAGCACCTATAATTTTGAGACTATCCCATCAAATTATAGGATATTTGGCACATTTGTGGCCATAGACTAAAAGAGTACATATTCCACATTTCAGAGCTCTAGCATTAGCAGTTATTGAGTTAAAATCAAATTACTACATTTTAAAAATTTCGTAAAATTCTGACAAAATTCCATGCAATTTCACAGAATGTTTGAAATGTCATCAAATTTCTGTGGATTCAGAATTTTCCTATTCCACACAGTTCTATGTGCTACCCCAGAAGGCCTGGATTCACCACTGTACAGGGTATGTCAGGAGTCTAGGCAATCAGAGGTTGGGTGCTTCATGGGGGTGAGGAACTCTGTTCCATTTCAGGACACAAGACAGTCAATCACTGCTTACCAGCTAAAGAGCAGATCAGGTATCTGTTGCACATAGTTGGTTATCACCCTTCAGGTTTGCCATGGAAAAGGTGCAGTCACAGCTGCCACAATGAATGGAATTGAGGATGAAAAGTTGGATCAACTGGGTGCTGCAGTCACAACATCACTGTTTTTAATCTATTTTATGTACTGCAGAAGTTACAGTAATGACTCCAGCAGGAGAAACCTGTGCAGTGATGTTCAAACTATGTGTCCAGTGACATAGACATGGTTATACCTGGGCAAGGCACACCTTCATTTCATCTACATCCTCCATAACAGCTTCATGGTAGATGAATAAATAGTTCACTGTCTTTTCTTTTTATTCCTGCTATCTACTATACATGGCTAGTTTTATTTCATATCTGGAGAAATACTGTAATATTCAAATAAGCATCATGCAAAGGATGTTGTCCATGATTTAATGAGGCAGTGGGTGACTTGTGCCTCTGATTACAGTTTATAGCACATGCACAAGCATCCTTCTAATGCCCGTGTTGTTTGCTGCTTACCTACACAAAGAAAGGGGTCATATAATCTACTGGTAGAAAGAGACCAATGGTCCATCCTGTCTGCCCATATTACACTAACTCACCCCAGACCTGCTGTCCTTGGGGGTTGTTCCCCTCACCACTACAACACCCCTTCTCATGGATCCCTTGGTGGACTATGAACCTTCTTGCTCTGTCTCAGCTGTGTTTGAACCCATTTAGGGCATATGCCCCCATCTTTTCTACCAGCAATATGCTCCACTGCTCCACTGCCCCACCATATTCTCAGTGAAGTCAAGTTTCCTCACATCCTCCTGAATATACCACTGAATAACCTCCAACCATGCCTTATTATGACTGCCTCCTATTTCTAACAAGTTGGTTTTCACTTTTCACCTTGTTTTTATGCTTTAGAAGCTACACTTCTCTATCATACCACCCTCCATATGTCTGACTCTCCAGTTAGGACATGTTCAGGGCCACCTGCTGTTCCTTTTAGGACCTGACATGTTGACCCTGTATCATTTGGGTGACCCTTCTCTGAACTTAATCCAGCTTATCTGCGTCCTTCCTGAGGTCAGGGATCCAGAGTTGGGCACAGTATTCCAGGTGAGGCCTCACCAGAGATCTGTATGAGGCAGTATCACTTTATTTTTCCTGCTATCAAAACCCCTCCAGATACATCCCAGCATCATCAGTGCTTTACTGTATTCCTTACTGCAGTGGTTTGCTTACTTAAAGAGTCACTAATGATGACACCCAGATCCCTTTCTTCTGTTGTAATAGCCAGCCTGACCCCTCCCATCCAACACTCTGTGCGTGGGTTCCTTTTCCTTGAGTGCATCACCTTGCACTTCCTGGCATTTAATCTCAAGTGACAGACCACTGACTAGCTGTTCAGCTTCTCTAGGTCTTCTTGAAGTTCCCTGTCTCACTGTCTACTCTGTGTTTAGTATTGTGTCATCAGCAAAGAGACTAATCTTGCCCTGGATACCCACCCCTATGTCACTAATGAACATATTGAATAAAACAAGCCCCAGGACTGATCCCTGTGGCACCCTGCTAATAACCACCCGTCCTCAGATTTGTCCATGTTTACCATCAAGCTGTATTCCCCCTCAGCCAGCTCCCCAGTCCACCTGGCTAAATCCTTCTCTGCTCCTAAGACTTCCAGTTTTTGCAGCATCCTCCTGTGTGGCACTGAATTGAAGGCTTTGTTGAAGTCAAATTGGAGCACATCCACCACCTACCCTCTATCTTCCACCCTAATGACAGTCAAAAAACAGATCAGGTTGGTCTGACATGACCGCAGTCACACAAACCTGTGCTGCTTGTTGTCTTGCAGTACATTGCCCTCTACGTAGGCCACTACACTTTCCATAACTATGGTCTTCTTTAGCTTACCTACAGTGGAGCAATAGTTTACCTACTTGTAGCAATCTCAGTCCCCTGAGGCTGCTTAGAAACTTCAGCTCAATATTTTCTGGCAGTTCCACTGGACAGTGTCTCTGTGCTCAGCTGTGTGCCCACCTGCTCTCCTGACATGCTACTTCTACCTGTTCTACTCATCTTGAATCCATGGGCCCATTTGGGCTGTGGTGCTCCTGCTGTATCTAGTTGGGTCCTTCCTGTGAGTGCTCTGTTCTTGGCTATATTGCTCAGCTTCCTGACTTTGCACCCTATCACCCACATTGTGTAGTCTTTCTCACTTGTGTGTCTGCTTCTGGTATGGTTCAATTTTGACCCACCTCCTTTTTTGTTTTGGTGCTTGGCTGCTCCTTGAGACTCCATCTGCCTCCTCCACTGCTGGGATTCCCTGCTGCAGGCTCCTGCTGTTGTGAACTACCTGCCTTTGTTTTCATGAACCAAAAGAGGAGGCTACTCCTTCTCTGTTGCTGTGGTGTTTTGTTATTGCTTTCTCCTACACTGCTGTTCTCTTCCTGCCTGTTTCACCACATAACCACAAGATCCCAGTGGGTTCCCAGATATAAGTAAAAAAGGTTGTGTGGGCACCTACAGGTTAGTCCCTGGTCTCACTCTGCCTCCTTTGTCATGATTCAAAGACACTGGTGCCATGTTGGGAGGGGCTGTCTGCAGCAGCACATCTGCTGAGCTACAGTGCTCCTAAAATGGATATGTCAGTGATTTGAAGAGTATCAGTGAGAAGCTCAGTCTGCTTCTCTCTTCATCTTTTCAGACCCATTTTCTTTCAAAAAGGAACCATAAAGCCTAATTGTAAGTGGCAGCTGCCATTTACTGTGTGACTCTTCTGCCAGTGGTGAAGGAAACATTTTGTGAGCACTATGCAAAAATGGCAATAGCGTCTTGAACTGCATCAGTTGATTTTGGGATGATTCTTTGTAGTCTTATGTAACTACCTCCTTAGGGAGTCAAAGCTGTAAATTATAATCACTCATACTGTATGCACATTCTCAATGTACTGTATTCATTATAAAATGATGTTCTGATTTCAGCACTATTCTACCAATGTTTAATGTTTTGTTTATATACATACCGTTCTTCATTTGCATGTACATTTTGTATTCAGAGATGATCCCCATGCAGTCATTGTCACCTGTTAACCAGGTGCAAATTGCCATGTAAGTGCTGTAAGTGATCAGCTGTTGATCTGGCAAAAGAGTTCGGCTTCAGCAGTCAGTTGCCGATCCCCAAACCCACTGTAAGGTTGTTCAAATGTGCAGAAGTCTGCTATAGACACATGGGGCCCAATTTTACAAGGTGGATGCAGGGCTTGAGTCAAGCCCTGCATCAATCGCAATGTTTGCTGCAGCTGCACCAAAGTGTTTTCTGCAACCTGCACAAACATTTAGTACATTTGGTGCAGTTGTGACATTTGACTCAATTTACAGCAGCGTGCGCCAAAGCTTAGACACAAGCCCCATAATCTGGGTCCCCACATGGCACAAAGTTAGACCAGGGAAGGGGGTTGATCTAACTTTGCTGCATTCAACACAAGGGACTTGTGGTGACTTTATTGTAAAATGGAAAACTACCCACTGTTTGATGCAAGTTGCCACTTGAGTCAGACTCCCTGATGCAAGTTAATTCATCACTCAAAGTCCATTTTAAAATTTTGCCTATGGATTTCTGAAATACTGAGCTGATCCTTTGAGTTCCTGATTTTCACATACTGTGGTCCTGAATCTATTGGATTGCCAAGACTGCAGTCCCCAGTTAACATTAAAGCTAGGCAGACTGTTCTGTGGGAAATCCAGATCCCCAGATTGAACCTGCAATCCACAGACCCAGATAAATATGGACTGCACTGTAGAAGATTGGTTCCGGGTCCATGGAGCTGCCATTTCCACAATTTTGTTGTCTATTGTCATAGGGATGCTGGCGGCATGTACAGGCTGCTGGTGGCATCTAATCAGTCAGTAGAAGGTCGCATGATGCACTCACAGTACATAGCATGCTGAGCATGCAATGCAGCCCCAGATGAGTGAGGAGGACTGAAGGAGCAGGAACTGCACTCAGCAGAGCCATGCAGCCAACAGAGGGAGTCACCAAACAAAGTGCAACCTCCCCAAAATGCAAACAAATGCCAGAAATATACTGTATGAGCCTGAGCTGAGGGAAGAGAAGAAATTAGGGAGAGTGAGAGAAAGGAGGAGGGCGAGAAATCGATCATTGGGGGTGGGTGAAGGAGGGTCAGGGAGTTGAGACCCAAGACTTGGGAGATAGTGGTGGCTCTGTCTGTAGCTTCAGTGGATGCAAATTATAAACTAAGGCAGTGTGCCAGTACTGTGTGACTGTATGTATAAGCAAGGGCAGCCTGGCAAAATCTTTGACATGCCATTCCAAATTGAGAGGAAATAGGAGAGACTACTGGGGGCTCAAGAGAGATTTTACAGTTACAGAAAATCTCAAATTAAAGTTTTTGTTTCCTTTTCTTTGCCTCAGACAGTGTAGCTGTGTGTACATGAGAAAAGGCAGGCTGGCAAAATCTTTGACTTGTTCCATTCCTGATCCAGATGAGTGAGGGAGAGACTACTGGGGGTCCAAGAGAAATTTTACAGTTACATAAAATCCCAAATGAAAGTTTTTTTTTCTTGGCCTTAAACAGTGTAGCTGACTGTGTATGTGAGAAAGGGCAGCCTAGCAAAATCTTTGACTTGTGCCATTTCTGATCCAGAGGAGAGAGGGAGAGGGAGAGATTACTGGGAGTCCAAGATAAATTTTACAGTTACATAAAATCCCAATTTTCTTTTTCCTGGCTTTAGTGTAGCTGTGTGTATACAGCAAGGGCAGCAGGGTGGCAAAAGAAATCTTTGAATTGTGCCATCCAATCATGTCCAGATGGGGGGGGAGAGAGAGACTACAGGGGGGTTGACGATAAATGAAACAGTCCCAGAAATCCCAAATAAAATGTATTTTCCTGGCTTCAGTGTGGCTGTGTGTATAAAGCAAGGGCAGCAGGGTAGCAAAATAAATCTTTGAATTGTGACGTCCAGAGGGGAGAGAGCGAGAGACTGCAGGGTGGCCCACAATATATGTCACAGTCCCAGAAATCACAAATAAATTTGTTTTCCTGGCTTCAATGTGGTTTTGTGTACAGGGCAAGGGCAATAGGGTGGCAAAATAAATCTTTGACTTGTGCTATCCAGTCATGAATCACAATCTCTAGTTAAAGTTCATTTACGATTTCATGTATTAAAAAAATACTGTTCAGACAAACAACATGCATGTTAATGCACCTGTGTTGCTGGATGTGGGTGGCCCTGGGGATAATCTGACTTTGTGACTTGTAGCAGGCTGTTTACAATACAACACAAGTAAAATACAAGTGCTATACACACGAGTGCCATCGTCATCAATCATTCCCCATTGTTACTCCTTATTATCACTAGTTTTCTAGTATATCATGTTAGATTACGTATAAGCGAATAAGTTTGCTCTGGTGAGAAGGGCACCCAATTCTCTTCCTTTCTTCTTCTCTCTTCCTTGATGACCAGGGTCTTATTTCACTTAATCATCAACAGTGTCAGTGGCTCAGTAGGTGGCTCAGTAGGTAGCACACTCACCTCTGAGGCTGGGAGATCAGAGGGCTGTGGGTTCAGTTCCCACATCTGGCACTTGGGTTAATACCCCAATACTGACACTGTAGTGCAGCATGAGAGGATGCTGCACTTCTGAGGTGCCGTCTTTCAGATGAGACGTTAAACCGAGGTTCCATCTGCCTGGGCTGGTGGTAGTTCAGGTGGATGTTAAAGATCCCATGGCACTTATCGAAAAGAGTAGGGAGTTTTATTGAAAATACATCAAAGGAACATAAGATCAACATATGATTATAGAAACATAATACAAAATCAAACATTCAATCTACCTCATTTTTAATATAAATTTTCCAGGAATCCCTTTATTTATATTTAATAAAACCTGTAATCCTCTCCACCATTTAAATACTTTCCTGGAAGTACCAAGACATTTATCTTTCATATAAACAGTTTCATAGCTTCCATTATAAGCACAAAAATGTTTCATATGACATAATTTTTGCTGCACACCCACTGACATCTGGCCTTCCATAAATAATATTTTAAACAACAAAAACACAACTAACGTACCCCAATCAAAAGGAAAGAAGCGAGGAAAAACTCTAAAATCAAAGTCTGATAATCAAGCCTATGCAGCCATGAAAACTGTAATTTGGTACTTAAAAATACCATAACCCTGAAGCATAAGAACATTTGAAAGAGTGATCCATGGTTTCCTCCATAGCCTGACACCATGAATAAGGGCAATATCTTTCATTTATCATCTTATGCTTTGCATTCCTTTAACATTCAGTCTTCCATAAACCGAAAAGCCATAACACCTCCCACATCTGTGTAGGGATCATATGGTAATTCAATTGTTTAATAGCATATCCTGTATAAGGAGGGCAATTAACAAACTCAGGTTCACTTGGATAAAGTTTCCCAAGAAAAAATTGTATAATCCAGCTTTTATTATCTTTGATACACTGAAAAGAAATGGACCACATAAATAACTTCTGGGCACAAGGTTTAAAAAATAACGGGATATATGTACCCTTAGGGATCCGTGGGGGAAGGGGTTTCATTCATACTTCAAAAAAAGATTTGAAATTATTCAGTTCCTATAACTGTTGTATCAGAACTGGATAGAGGGGGTCAAAATTAAAATTCTGGGAAAGAAAAAGGGCATAAAAAAAACTAAGAGGATCCACCATACCTAACCCACCCTGAGAAATAGGGAGATAGATATAACACCGTTTAATAGGGTTAAGCCTACTACCCCAAAGCATTGAGAAAAAACAAGCATATAGGCGAGTTTCTATGGCTAATGGAGGGGGATATACCATGGCAATATATAACAACCCAGGAATAAGAAATTTCTTAATGACAAAAATCCTTTTCATTTTTGACAATCTCCACCCCTTCCACCTCTGAACCTTTGCTTCTGCCTTTTTCAAGACAATTTCCCAATTATCCAACGGGAGATTCTGAGATCCAAAAATTATCCCTAATATCTTACATGGAGTAGAGGAGATAACAATACCAGACACCATAAACTGAGCTTGGGTTACAGGCCCTAAAAGTAGGCCTTTGGATTTCCTGATATTAATTTTAGCATTAGAAACCCTCTCATATCTACTAATGCAATCTAAAACAATAGGAATTTGGACCACATCAGTCAAGAAAATACAGATATCATCTGCATAGGCATGAACAACCACAGTATCTATATGCAAATTCCCAGAGATGCCTGGCAGGGCATCCATTTGGTCTAAAATCCAGAGTAAAGGATCAAGAAAATGCATACAATAAAGGGCTTAAGGGCAGCCCTGCATACCCCAAAATTAACTGAGATTGGGGAAGAAGACTGTCCCTTAATAACAGGATAAACTAAAACCTTATTATACATTAACTTAATCCAGTGAATAAAGTCATGGGGTAAACCATATTTCCTAATACTGCAAATAAGTATGGTCAAGACATCCTATCAAAGGCCTTATTTTGGTCTAAAGATAGAATGCAATGCCATTCTGGAGACCTATTTGAAAATTCAGTTATTTCGCTAATAATAATGAGGGCAGACAAAATTGTCCTGTTTGGAATACCACAAAACTGGAGGATATAATAACTACTAGACACAGATCTCAATCTATTATTTAATATTTGGGATAATATCTTGAAATCAGAATTTAAAAATAATATAGGTCTCCAGTTACTTAATTGAGTTCTGTCCTCCTTTAAAAATATATACCAATAATCCTGATGTGAATTGTAAAGGTAAACAGAGGACACTGTGGAGAGAAAAAAAACTTTTTCAAGACAAGGGGCCAAGATGTCACTAAAATATTTATAAAATTCATAGGACAAACCATCTAACCCTGGAGAAACTCCAGACTTTAAGGAGGAGAAAACTTTAAGAATCTCTTGTTTGGATATATTATCAACTAAATTATGTAATTCCTGACCGGGGGGGTGGGGTTACAGTAAAATCCTGAAAAAAACTTGAATATCTCCATGTGGTACATCCAAACCCTCCTGTTCCTTTATATGATCCTGAATAACAGAGAATAAGTCTCCCTGGGAGGTTTTAAGTTTCCCAGCCCCATTTTGTAAAACCTCCAAACCAGAGGAGTTAATCTTTTCTCTAAAGGCCTCAAAGGGATCCCCTATTGGGCTTTTTTTGGGTTCCAAAGGTAAGTTCTGAACGCAATGTCTGTGCTCTATCGTATTGGAAGTCTCTCATAGCTGACTTAGTAAGAGTTATTTGTGCAGAAAAATCACTTCTAGAGGTGTTGGCATCAGAGAACAACCCCTGAAGTTTTTTTCTTAAGGTTAAATATCGCAGAAATTTAGTAGTAACCCTTTGCTTCCCATATTTTTGAAAAAATTTCCTAACATAATTTTTAGTGTCCTCCCACCATTCCCATAAGTCATCATATAAATCCAGAACAGATGCTCGGGCATACAGTAAAGAGAATATACCTTTTATAACTCATGGGTCCTGTAAGACTGACGTATTAACTTTCCATCTAGGTTTACTTATAGGTTTATGGGGGAACCACCAAAGGAAATAGTGATAAGTAAGTGATCAGAAAATTCAGTGATAAGAGTTTATGAACAGGAAGGAAAGATTTTGAAAAAAAAGGTAATCAATAGTAGATGTCAAGGACCCTTTTTTAAAGGTATAAGCTAACCCCTCATTCTGATAGCTCCTCCCATTCCTTAATCCTGCAAGATTAATAACTCTCTCTAATGCTGTAGTATCACAACATTTTTTTTACCAGTCTTACCTCTACTAAACCCTGAAATCTCACAGTTAAAGTCACCTCCCAGGATAATATAACAAAAGGTGGCCAGGAAGGGTGAAAGGGCATTACACATATCAACCCTCCCTGCTTTTGTCTGAGGACCACAAACTACTATAAAATGAAAATCAGCATGTTTCCAAAGCCCATCAATTATAAGTAGTCTCCCAGGTATAAGTTTAATTAATTTTTTAAGTGTAAAATTAAAGGAGCCAGAAAGAATCCCTATACCATCAGCTCTGTCCAAGACAAAAGACCAATAAGATGGTCCCCAAATCCATTCAGAAGTTAAAAAATGGCTTTGATCCAAAGTGTAAACCCATGTTTCCTATAAAAAACAAATATCAAGGCTAGACTGGTGGAGAAAATGAAAAAGAGCAGTCCTTTTGAAATTATTCAAAAGTCTACTGCAGTTTAAGGACCCAACACAAAGAGAAGTCATAGGCATTTAGGTTTTTTTTTTTTTCTTTTTTCCCTTTGTAGTCTGTAGAAGTTTACTCCCAGAAGATTGGGAAAGAGCCAGGTGCCAGTATCCATGTCAGAATCACCTGCTACAGTGTCAAGAATGGCATAAGAATTTTCCATTTCAAAAGTAGGAATTTCCAGAGAGATTGGGGTGGGGTGCGGGGGGTTAGAGCTTCTGGTAACTCTTCTCAGTGGAACCAGAACTGAGAGGTTTGATTTGTACAGGTTTCTGGTAACAAACTGGAGGAAAATCATTAATATTAAAGGGGTCCGGAGGGACTGTTCCCATTCTGAACCTAGGGGAAGGGTCAGGACCTGAAACATCTTTGTCCTCAACAGCTGCTGCCTTCCCTGAGGACGTAGAGTGAGAACCTTGCTTCTGTGTTTTAGAAAGAGCTTCATCCTGAGCTTTTTGTATTAATAACTCAAGACTACTTACAAAGGCTTTGTTAGAAGCAGCCCAGGGGCAGTCCCTATACCTATGCCCTGATTCTTCACATAAATCACATTTCACTAAGTTAGAACACTGAAAGCTACCATGTCCAAGTTCCCCACAAATTTCACACTTAGTAGAGTCACAAGAGCTGGAAAGGTGCATCCTAACCCCGCATTTATAACAATCACGGGGCTGCCCTGCATAGAAACACACACCCCTGTCTCTTCCTAATGTAAATGAGTTAGGAATATGTTTAATCTCATTATTATTCTGCCACAGTTTCACCTTATACCTCCAGCTACCATTCCAAAAATAATGCAGAATCTAACACAGCCTCAGGGCCACTCAAGACATCACACTTCTGGGAGAGCCAAGGAAATGTCTTCAATGTGGACCCCTTCATTTCTAAACATCACAGTCACATATTTAGTCAATGATGGAGTTAGTGGGGTAACAATGAAGGGAGACCACAATGGGGAACATTTCAGCTGATTATATCTTTGCCAAAATAAATCTAACAAAAATACAGATCTAAAACTGACTTCATAATTGTCTTCCCCTGAAATGTTGATAAAGGCAAATACATCTTTTGGTGAAAACTGTAAGGATTCTTTTAAAAGAAGCTTCCCCAGATGCACTCGGTCAGGCCGTTCAGCCAGTTCCCCTTTATAGCGTACCTGCACAGCATTTCTTCAAGGGCTGTGTCTTTACAATTTGGGGAAAAAAGATCAGACAAAAGAGGCCGGGGGGAGGCCTCAGAAGCATCCTTAAAGACTTTCTCCTCCACCACATTATCAGATACTACTTCTGGCTTGGAGGAATGATACTGTCAAAGGTCAGTTACAGTTCCTGAAGGCTGGGAAATGGGCATAGTCTTAAGCACAGGAGACAATTCTGAAGGGTGTGAAGACAAGGAGAACCGAAGACCAGTCGGATCAGGGATCCATGTTCCTGTAGGTCCAATTTCCAACCGGACTCCAGTAAGGATTTCTCTGGGGCCCAATCATTATTGCCCTTTGTAGCTTTAAAGGGAAGAGAAAATGCTTGCTGGATAAGTTGTGAAGTAGACACCTTCTGAGTAAGTTTGGATTTAACCTCAGAATGCTGCACTTGTGGTTTGAAAGGCAAATTCCGATTAGCTGCTGTTAACGCTGCTCTTTTATTTTTTATCGTATCCGGGGAGAGCTTGTTTTAGTTGTAAATGAAAAGGTAGTAGCGTGAGCTTGACTAGAGGCATCAGCCTGGTAAACCAGTTCCTCTTGCACAATACCGCAAACTGCACTTTGTGGCCTTGGTCCCTCAACCACAGTACAACTCGAGCCAATCGTAAAGAGCTTTGTTTGCTTGTTGTTAGGCAACCTTCTGGCAATAGGAATAGATTGTGGAAAAAGAAAATCTGACCGCAAAGACTGACCTTGTGAAGTTTCGGAATTAGATTCAACAGAAATAAGTTCCTGACTGGGGATCAGCTTTTGGCACACGCTGCTACTAGCGACTCTACTGCCAGCCAAACATTCCCCACTGATGAACGTGTTCTGCAAAGGTTTCTGACAGGGAAGAGATCCAGAGACAAGGGCGGCACTGCCGTTTGTTGCAACTGTGTCATCCAGTTTGACAGGGCTGTCAGTCGAGCTCAGTGCAAGTTCTTCGGGAGGAATACTATTGCCAGTATCAACATGAAGAATAGCAGGAGGTAACAAGGTTTTAGAATTTCCGATTTGTAAAGTAATAGTATTCATCCGAAAGTCGGGAGTAGTAACTTGAGAATTGCATTCCATCTAAACCATAGCAGCTTGAAAAGTAGATATTTCCTGAGTAGAAACCAGATATCCTTCTTGCAGAGGAAAGAAAGCCTCTACGTTTTCAATCCCAGAGGAGGAGTCTCACTCCCCTGGCTCACACACATCCATACCATCCACCGACTTCTGCAAAGTGGCCATAACGACAGCCAGCAGCTCCCCCTACTGACTCAGAGTAGGGGAATTTCCCTGGTGTCCTGGCCAGATTTCCCTTATTCACTAAAAATACCATCAACAGCTTAATCTGGTTCAAGGTCAGTTGGAATTCATCTGTATTCCCACTCCCCCGGGTCGTGCCTGAAAATAGGCAGGATTTGTCTAGTGCACTTACCCGGTCAACAAAAACTAAATAAAATAAATAAAATAAAAATCTCCCCTTTCCCTTTCTTCCTTATTTGGGGCTTGATTTGGTGTTCTGGAGTGGGAGATGGGGTTGGGGGCTTGGTGGGGGTTTTGTTGGGGAAGTGATTAGGGGGTTAGGGACTTTGGTGGGGAGGAGAGGGGTGGGATGTGTTTGTTGTTACCGGTTATTTGATAAGGTTCATGATTGCTGCTTAGTATTTCTGTACCGGTTATACTGCTATATGTACTGGATCGGCTACTACTGGTTGATTTTGTCTATTAATTGTTTTTTTTTCTTCTTACAAAACTAATAAAACTTATTAAATTTGAAAAAAAAAGATTACGTATAAGCATTAACGAACCCCCAGTGTAGGACTGTGCTGCATGTGGCTATGCACTAGATGTGTCTACATCTCCAATTCAAATCTGAGGCACAATTAACAGTTGCTGAATTTGGTCATTTAACAGTAACTGTAATCTATAGTCAGTCAGGTAATCTTGGAAGGAAGTGGTGGTGGACTGCTGTGCTGTCAGTGTACTGTGTACAGTCATGAGTCACAACAGTAAATCTGTCCCTGGCCTGTGGTGTGGGTGGGAGTCAACAGAAGGACATCACATTAGTTAGAGGAATCTTAGTTTTTTACATGTTAGAGTACTAATGATATAGGTACTTGCATCAGTCTGTCTCTCTTTCCGTCTCTCTCTGTCTCCCTGCACACTCATGCAATGGACCTGAGCAGGATATGCCACCATTACAGGCCAGCCATGAAGGGGCTAGTAGTGAGAGATTTTTTATTTAGCAGTTTTACATTAATTTTACACAAATAATCTATTAAATTATTTCCTTTGGGCCTCTGTGTCAAATGTGACTGACTTTGCCATTTTATGCATTTTCCCCTTTTGTTTTAATATTTGTCAATAAATCAGAACTAATCAAAGCAAATCAGAACTTCACCATGTTCCGTTTCTTATTTAATAAGGGTCATAACTTTACCGAGTTCTCCCAGCCCTAGCTAACATCCGTCAATCTCCCTGTCTATCTAGTACCCAAGTGTGTTGCTGACACCACTGATACTGTATGCTCTCCAGTCACAGCTGCTGTATGCTCTTCTGTAGGCCCTCCCAGCCCTGGTCACTGCTACTTTCAATAAGTAAATGATAACTCATTACATGGGGGGAGGTACTCACTTAACAGTTGGTAGGTAAGCACAGGTTATATCAAGTGGAAAAAGTCACACTAAAGGTATAATATTTTTAATAAGGCAGTATGGCAAGTAACAAATATACATTTAAACACCAAAAACAGATTGACAAGGTAAAATCAGCAACCACATGTGAGGCATGCAATCAATGCAAATAAAGACACTGGTAATGCAATGGGCAGCTGAGTGTGAGGCGTTTTTAACACATATAGTGAAAGTACAGTTAAACTTTAACTTGATCTGCAAATTCCTTTCAAATTCCTTTCAAAAAGGCATACCTTCAGGCTGTACCACACGGCTGAAAAAGCCTAGAGTGCAGATGGATTCTATGTTACAAAGAAATGGAGCAAAGCTTTTTAATTGAGTCTGTCAGTTTTTCCAAAATAAAGTTAAAAATGGCATACCTTGAGATCGTACATCTCAACTGAAGAAGCCCATAATTGCAGATTTTTCCAAACATATAGAAACTCCAAGCCCTTCATAGCCTAAAAGAAATAGTAGCCCAAAGCTAAAAGCTTTGCTGTATTCAAAATGCTAAGTCTAATGCCAACCATAGAACTGAGCTAGCTACCATGCATAGTGTTGTACAGTCTCAAGTACGCCATTTTGAACTTTATTTAGGAAAAACTGGCAGACTCAGTTAAAAAGCTTTTCTGCATTTCCTTATAACATAGGATCAGTCTGCATTCTTGGCTTTTTTCAGCCATGCGGTACAGCCTGAAGTTATGCCTTTTTGAAAATAATTTGGAAGGAATTCACAGACCTAGTTAAAGTTTAACTGTACTTTCTGGATTCTATGTGTGTTAAAAACACCTCACACTTAGCTGCATATTGCATTGTCAATGTCTCTATTTTCATTAGTTCAACACCTCACATGTGGTTGTTGGTTTTACCTCATCAATGTGTTTTTGGTGTTTAAATGTGTATTTGTTACTTGCCATACTGCCTTATTAAAAATATTATACCTTTAGTATGACTTTTCCACTTGATATAAGTTGTGCCTACCCCACTGTTAAGTAGTACCTCCCAGGTTCTGATTACAGTAGTAGTGCACACCTGACTATCTCAGTAGTAGCCCCCTACCCCCTTCATTCCCTCAATGATAAAACATTACAGTAATGCAACCATGCGCTACAGCCTCACTGGCTGTTTTCTGTCAAGGAATTTTGTTGAAGATGGAGGAGGCTAACTGGTGCTGAAGCAAAATGCAGTCAAAATGGAGCATTGTCTGATGAACAGATCACTGTGAGCCACTGAACCTGAACAATACTGTATGGTCGACAAAGGCTGAACAACAGTGACAAGACGGGTTTTATACCAAAATTAGTTGTAAATATTGAAACAATCCACTGGTTAAGAACTGTATCAAAATGGGTTGCATTCATTACAGTACATAGCCATTGCTTTCTATGGCATTCCACTTGTGCACTATTCAATTTCAGGTGTATGCAAAAAAAGAACAGAATTTTTCAAGGATCTGCATTCATCCAGAATGCACTGTATTTGTTCTATATACAGTATAGAGGATATTGAATAGCAAAGTGTGCTATACAAGAAAATATTGCCATTGAGAGGCTTAATGAGCTCATAAAGCCATGAGCCTGAAGGGTGATTGGCTTTTAAAAATTTGTTAGGCCTAGAGATGGTAATACAGTATTTCATGAGTGTATGGAACTTTGCTGTTAGATATGTTACATACTACATAGGGACACACACAAAATAGATTGTTTAGAAGTTATATTATAGTAGTAGTAAGGTAGTTTAGACATGTTAATAGTGATGTATTAAGATGGTTATTACACATGTAAATAGTGTTAATAGTGATATAATAAGGTGGTTGTTATACATGTAAATAGTGTTGTAAATAGTGATGTACAGTTTGTGTAAATACTTGAAATAGTTTGTGAATAAGTTGTTTAACATTGTAATAAGCTAGTATAGTTTCATTGGTAGTAAATATACTGTACTATCTAATTATAATCAGATATTGGGAAGTATCTGATCTATACAAATACATCCTTTGCAAAAAGCTTTGTTAATGCACTTGTCAGGGTTAAACTGACAAAAGTAGGGAAATGTGGCATTAGGATTTCCAACCCTAACACCCTATCTCCACACTCCAGGCAGCAACAGGAAAAACCATTACAGTTTCACGTCTTCTGCATCTTTGCTAATCAGGCATGGGGTGTCCCTTGGGTTTGTAAGCCATAATGATCACCCCATTTGATCATGAAAGAAGCTGAGATTTGTAGAGTATATGACAATGGGGTGAGCGTTAGTGATGGTAACCCTTAGGCTCATCCATGTCTGATTAGCAAAGATGCAGGACAGGTGAAACTGTAATGGTTTTTCCTGTTGCTGCCTGAGGGTGGAGTTAGGGTTGGAAACCCTAATGCCACATTTCCCTGCTTTTGTCATTTTAACCCTAACTACTGCATTAACCAAGTTTTTGCAATGAATTTCCTTACTTTTTAAGATTGTCTAATCATATCCTCATTTGCTTTTGGAGCGCTGAGCCCTTTTGTCTGTCATTGCTTGCAGCCCTCCATAGATACATACACACACTGCTGCATCCAAATGTACTTTTGTTTTTGATTAGCTCTTCTACTACGCCCAGCCATGGTTCTGTTACCAGTCATTATAAAATACAAGAACAGGCAACAGAAAAAATGTTTGTTTTGCATACCCTGGATGTGTTATATCATTACAAACCACTTCACTTTGGGTCTTGCGGTTTATGCAGTATCACACACCTAAGATGTATAAAGAAACTCATCACACGCTGTTGACCATACATTAGTCTCTCTTTCTCTAACTTTAATCTTTTTGATTGTAGAACACTTTGGGATACAGTTTGCTTGCAAGGCACTATATAAAACCAAATTCCTTCCCTAAAAGGCCCTTCCAGCTCACTACTTTCATCAACAGCATTTGATATCGAGTCTAAATCATTTACTTTTTTCATTAACCAAAGTTACTGTGAAAGATAGGCACCATTCAACCAACATTAGTATTGTATTAGAAGAAGCAGAGCAACAGAATGTGTGAAAACTCTTTCAAAGCAAAGCTGTAAGGCATGATCTCTTAATTTTATCTTCAAACCCTCCTCCAAGCTTCTCCTAACTCTTGGTATGGTAATGGATGTGGCAGTGGTCACTGAGACCTGGGCCACCGCAGGGCATGACTGAGACCTGAACCTGGAGGGTTACACCATGTTCAGGAAGAACAGAGGGAGGAAACTGAAATATTTGATTAGTTTGTTAGTGAAATTAGTTCTATGTGTTAAAATTATTACCTTGAATTTGAACTGATACTTGGGCTGTGATATTGTAGGTTTGGGATAGATGTTTGGCAGGGAAAATTAGAAGGTAATTTAAATGTGTTTGCCTGGTATTTGGAGGAGGGACATTAGCTGCAATTAACTTGTCTTTAAACAGGAATTACTGTGGCTTTCATTGTTCACTTGGGAGCTTAAGCAACAGGTTGGTAGAAAAGAGGCCAGGAGTTATATTTTGTTTTAAACTGAAATATTTGATTAGTTTGTTAGTGAAATTAGTTCTATGTGTTAAAATTATTACCTTGAATTTGAACTGATACTTGGGCTGTGATATTGTAGGTTTGGGGATAGATGTTTGGCAGGAAAATTAGAAGGTAATTTAAATGTGTTTGCCTGGTGTTTGGAGGAGGGACATTAGCTGCAATTAACTTGTCTTTAAACAGGAATTACTGTGGCTTTCATTGTTCACTTGGGAGCTTAAGCAACAGGTTGGTAGAAAGAGGCCAGGAGTTATATTTTGTTTTAAACTGAAATATTTGATTAGTTTGTTAGTGAAATTAGTTCTATGTGTTAAAAATATTACCTTGAATTTGAACTGATACTTGGCTGTGATATTGTAGGTTTGGGGATAGATGTTTGGCAGGGAAAATTAGAAGGTAATTTAAATGTGTTTGCCTGGTGTTTGGAGGAGGGACATTAGCTGCAATTAACTTGTCTTTAAACAGGAATTACTGTGGCTTTCATTGTTCACTTGGGAGCTTAAGCAACAGGTTGGTAGAAAAGAGGCCAGGAGTTATATTTTGTTTTAAACTGAAATATTTGATTAGTTTGTTAGTGAAATCAGTTCTATGTGTTAAAATTATTACCTTGAATTTGAACTGATACTTGGGCTGTGATATTGTAGGTTTGGGGATAGATGTTTGCAGGGAAAATTAGAAGGTAATTTAAATATGTTTGCCTGGTGTTTGGAGGAGGGACATTAGCTAAATTAACTTGTCTTTAAACAGGAATTACTGTGGCTTTCATTGTTCACTTGGAGCTTAAGCAACAGGTTGGTAGAAAAGAGGCCAGGAGTTATATTTTGTTTTAAACTGAAATATTTGATTAGTTTGTTAGTGAAATTAGTTCTATGTGTTAAAAATTATTACCTTGAATTTGAACTGATACTTAGGCTGTATGATATTGTAGGTTTAGGGATAGATGTTTGGAGGAAAATTAGAAGGTAATTTAAATGTGTTTGCCTGGTGTTTGGAGGAGGGACATTAGCTGCAATTAACTCGTCTTTAAACAGGAATTACTGTGGCTTCATTGTTCACTTGGGAGCTTAACAACAGGTTGGTAGAAAAGAGGCCAGGAGTTATATTTTGTTTTAAACTGAAATATTTGATTAGTTTGTTAGTGAAATCAGTTCTATGTATTAAAAATTATTACCTTGAATTTGAACTGATACTTGGGCTGTGATATTGTAGGTTTGGGGATAGATGTTTGGCAGGGAAAATTAGAAGGTAATTTAAATGTGTTTGCCTGGTGTTTGGAGGAGGGACATTAGCTGCAATTAACTTGTCTTTAAACAGGAATTACTGTGGCTTTCATTGTTCACTTGGGAGCTTAAGCAACAGGTTGGTAGAAAAGAGGCCAGGAGTTATATTTTGTTTTAAACTGAAATATTTGATTAGTTTATTAGTGAAATTAGTTCTATGTGTTAAAAATTATTACCTTGAATTTGAACTGATACTTAGGCTGTGATATTGTAGGTTTGGGGATAGATGTTTGGCAGGAAAATTAGAAAGGTAATTTAAATGTGTTTGCCTGGTGTTTGGAGAAGGACATTAGCTGCAATTAACTTGTCTTTAAACAGGAATTACTGTGGCTTTCATTGTTCACTTGGGAGCTTAAGCAACAGGTTGGTAGAAAAGAGGCCAGGAGTTATATTTTGTTTTAAACTGAAATATTTGATTAGTTTGTTAGTGAAATTAGTTCTATATGTGTTAAAATTATTACCTTGAATTTGAACTGATACTTGGGCTGTGATATTGTAGGTTTGGGGATAGATGTTTGGCAGGGAAAATTAGAAGGTAATTTAAATGTGTTTGCCTGGTGTTTGGAGGAGGACATTAGCTGCAATTAACTTGTCTTTAAACAGGAATTACTGTAGCTTTCATTGTTCACTTGGGAGCTAAGCAACAGGTTGGTAGAAAAAGAGGCCAGGAGTTATATTTTGTTTTAAACTGAAATATTTGATTAGTTTGTTAGTGAAATTAGTTCTATGTGTAAAAATTATTACCTTGAATTTGAACTGATACTTGGGCTGTGATATTGTAGGTTTGGGGATAGATGTTTGGCAGGGAAAATTAGAAGGTAATTTAAATGTGTTTGCCTGGTGTTTGGAGGAGGACATTAGCTGCAATTAACTTGTCTTTAAACAGGAATTACTGTGGCTTTCATTGTTCACTTGGGAGCTTAAGCAACAGGTTGGTAGAAAAGAGGCCAGGAGTTATATTTTGTTTTAAACTGAAATATTTGATTAGTTTGTTAGTGAAATCAGTTCTATGTGTTAAAATTATTACCTTGAATTTGAACTGATACTTGGGCTGTGATATTGTAGGTTTGGGGATAGATGTTTGGCAGGGAAAATTAGAAGGTAATTTAAATGTGTTTGCCTGGTGTTTGGAGGAGGGACATTAGCTGCAATTAACTTGTCTTTAAACAGGAATTACTGTGGCTTTCATTGTTCACTTAGGAGCTTAAGCAACAGGTTGGTAGAAAAGAGGCCAGGAGTTATATTTTGTTTTAAACTGAAATATTTGATTAGTTTGTTAGTGAAATTAGTTCTATGTGTTAAAATTATTACCTTGAATTTGAACTGATACTTGGGCTGTGATATTGTAGGTTTGGGGATAGATGTTTGGCAGGGAAAATTAGAAGGTAATTTAAATGTGTTTGCCTGGTGTTTGGAGGAGGGACATTAGCTGCAATTAACTTGTCTTTAAACAGGAATTACTGTATTTCATTGTTCACTTGGGAGCTTAAGCAACAGGTTGGTAGAAAAGAGGCCAGGAGTTATATTTGTTTTAAACTGAAATATTTGATTAGTTTGTTAGTGAAATTAGTTCTATGTGTTAAAATTATTACCTTGAATTTGAACTGATACTTGGGCTGTGATATTGTAGGTTTGGGGATAGATGTTTGGCAGGAAAATTAGAAGGTAATTTAAATGTGTTTGCCTGGTGTTTGGTAAGAGCCCTCCACCCACCCTGTTTTGTAGGCTTACTTAAATACTGAAAAGCCACTGGGGTTGGGATTGAAGGGCTGAGTATTTCTGTTTGGGACTGAAATTTTGAAGCAACAGGAGTTGGTGGGCCTGTGACATCATCTGATTACCTGGAGTCTGCTTACACACTGTTGTGGACCTGAACACATACTGGACTGTATGTGTTTGTGAGACTGGGAACTTTGTTGGTGGGGTTGAAATTGGTTTGTAAATAACTACAGCTACAGTCAGTATAGAGAAACTGTACTCCAGGGAAAGGGACTGAGAAAGAGGTGTGCTATTATAAACAGAGGGGATAATCAGGGTGGCCATATTCCACCATGGCAGGCATCTTCGGAAGGGTTGTAGGGCACAGGCTGTGGGATGGCACACCCAAATTGGGCCTGGAGAGAGGGAGGCTGCCCACTCTGTAGACAGCAATCTTGTATTAGGAGTGAGGTATATTGGTTAAGGAGTAAGCTGTGGGAGCTGGGGGTGTCCAAGGATAAGGGGTGTGGATATGGGCAGCAGAAGGGTGGGGCTGAGGGAGGCTGGGGCAATGCTCTGAAATTACAGGACATTATGCTGCAGCAAGCAGAGGGGATATTAGGGACAGAGGACCCTTAGATAGGGAAGTTGATGCTAAGGGGAAAGCGTACAGGGTGAAAATTCTGAATTCAAGGAGACTGGAGGGGGAAAAGTCAGGAGGGGCTGTTGTGCGAAAGCCTAAAACAGCAGACTGTGGGAAGGGAGCTCCTAAGTTGAACAGTGCAAGAGAGGAAGAAGAGGGTCAGTTTAGAGATGCAGTCAGGGGAAACTCGGGTTACTTGATGGAGGCTGACATAGAGTGTCACAATAAATTTGAGATACTAAGCATCCTAGAGGGGGAGGAAGGGGTTGGTGGAAATGAGGAAACTTATACAGAGGCCGGGGGGAGGGAGTCAGATACCCATAGGGCATCACAGAACAGCTATGGAAAGGATAGACATAGTCCCAGAGGGAGAAGGGGAAACATATATGTTAAGCAAATGGGAGATGCAACATATTCCAGACATGAGGGAGAGAGCATGATTGGAGAGGAACTGGGAGACAAGGAGGTGGAGTGGGAGCCCCTTCAGCAGGAAGGTCAGTACCAAGGATGGGGCCCTAGCTAAAGGGGACCCACAGAGAGCCTCTGGAGACAGGGTACTATTACAAGGGGGGGAGAGGGTGCGGGGAAGGGGAAACCATCAGGGCCAGGATAAATGGTTCAGATAAGAGAGGGTTAAAGGGACACCTATTCAGAGGGGTTTGAGTTAAGTGGGCAAATAGCAAGGGAGGCAGAAAGGGAGGTGACAAGGGGTCTCTAATAAGGCAGGAAGACTCCCATGAAATTGGTGATCATGAATAAAGTGGGGAGGGGGCTGAGAGGGCATAGTGGAGGTAACCATAAGGATGATGGCGGTGTTAAGGTTCTGTTACTGGGAGACTCGATGATTAAGGGTATCCATTGGGAGGGACAGGGGTGGATGCCATAGCCAGGTGAAGGTAGTGAGTATCTCTGGGCTGACAGTGCACAGAGCAAAGTTCATGGTGTATGAAATGGTTAGGGATTGTGGAGGAAACCGGATTTCCTGGTGCATTTGGGAACTAATGATCTAGAGGAAATAGCATTATGGAAATCAAGCAAGGTTCCAAGAACTTGCCAGAGTCTGTCGGATAATGGATGCAACATTTCTTTCGGAGATATTGCCAGTACCAAAGGCCTCAGTGGAAAAAAAATGAAGCTCACAGAGGTTAATAAATGGCTCAGGAAGTGGGGTGAAGAGAATGGGTTGGGGTGTTAGGGAACTGGAATGGAGTTTGGGAGGATAAGGGACTATATGCCAAGGACAGGTTTCATCTTGCCCCATTAGGGAAGGAAGTCCTAAACAGGGATGGCTGACTACATACAAGAAAGGTGGGGTTTAAACTTGTAAGGGGGGAAGGGATAGGAGGGGCTGACCAGAAGCCCTCCCTCCAGATGAGGGAGTAGCCTTCAAGCCCAAGGGGGAGGGAAACAGACTGGAGGTGGAGGTTTCAGGAGGAGGGAGGAGGATGAAGTATAAGGAATCTGGGTGGGGTTCAACAAAAAGGATCAGGGATAAGGGGGGGGTTAGTGTTAGTAAATGCCAGGAGTTTGGGAAACAAGTTGCCAGAGTTCCAGGCCATGCTGTTCAGAGGGGGTGGATGTGCGGCAGTCACGAACGTGGGCCAACAAAACCATGACTGGGACCTAAATGTAAGGGGGTACACTATGCTTAGGAAGGATAGAAAAGGAGGGCAGAGGGTGGAGTGGCTATGTTCATTAGAGATGACATAGAAATTGCTATGGTAGAAGAGGCAGAGGGAAACGTGGAGGCCTTATGGGTCACCCAGTCCCCAGCAGGAGATAAGGTCAAGCTGGGTGTAGCATATGGCCCCGGGATGAGTGATGTTCTAGAGGATGGTTTGCTGGACAACATCATTGCCCAGTGTGGACCAAAAGCGGGAAGGAGTGGTGTTGATGGGGGACCTTAATATGCCAGGTACAAACTGGGGAACCATGTCCTCTAAGGTGGCCAAGGAGCAGAGGCTGCTGGATGGCTTCCAGGATGTGTTCTTAACACAGCGTGTGATGGAGCCCACAAGGGAGGGGCATGTCCTGGATGTGGTTCTGGCAGATGGGGATCTGGTAAGGGACATGGTTGTACAGGACCCCTGACTGGGAGTGACCACAATACTGTCTGGTTTCAAATAAGCATGGGGGGTGGGGTGAGATCTAGGACACTGGCAGTGGACTTCGAGGGGCAGACTTATGGGCATGGGAAATATTCTCAAGGATCACTTGAGGGATTACCTCAACAACAAGTGTGGAAAGGAGATGGGAGGTCATAAAACGGGGACTTCAAGAGGCAGTCAGGATCTGCGCTAAGTTGAAACGTAAGGGAGCAAGGTCACATAAACCATGCTGGTGGTCCAGTGAGGTCCAGGTAGCAGTCAGAGAAAAGAAGGCGGCTTACAAAAAATATAAAACAACAAGAGGGGATAGGGATAAGGAAATGTACCAGCTTGCATCTAGAAAAGTCACCCGTATGGTGAGGGGAGCAAAGTCCAGTAAAGAGCATCGGCTGGCACAGGGGATACATGGAGGGGAAAAGGGTTCTTCCGGCACATTGGGGAGCGGAGAAAACTAAGGGCCATCTCAGCAGATTGAGATCAGAAGGAGGGTGGGTGAAGAGGCGAGGGACCAGGCAGAGGTATTTAACGATACTTTGCCTCTGTGTTCACTAGGGAGGATGGGATATCTACAAAGCAAGGCACAAAGGGATAGAAGCGGCAGGAGGGATCAGGGAGCAGCAGAAATGGAGCAAAAGGGAGGGAAAGGTACCCCAGGGGTGTCACATCTGGTTAAGGATAAAAAGACCAGTAAGGTGGAGGGACAGATGATGCCATCCCACCAAAGGAGTGTGTTTGCCCTCAAGGCCCTAAAGAAAGACAAATCTCCTGGGCGGATGGCATTCATCCGAGTACTATGGGAATTGGCGGACATACTGGCTGCACCCTGGCGGAGCTTTTCAACAGGTCACTTGAGACAGGGAGGGTACCTAGGGATTGGCGAGAGTACATGTGGTACCAATCCACAAAGGGGTCAAGGAAGTACCAGGAAGCATAGACCCATCAGTTTAACCTCGGTGGTGGGAAAATTAATGGAGAGTATACTAAAGGAGCGATTGGGGTTTACTTGGAGGAGGTGGGAGGTCTGGATAGTCGGCAGCATGGGTTTGTGCCAGGTAGATCATGTCAAACCAACCTTGTGGAGTTCTATGAATGGGTAACATCAGAACTGGATAGGGTAAGCCTGTGGATGTATTATTCTTGGACTTCAGCAAGGCGTTTGACTCTGTCCCCACAATGGTCTGGTGGAGAAACTGATGGGGTTAGGAGTAGGCCTTTGATGGTCAGATGGTTGAAAACTGGATAGCTGGACGCACTCAGAGAGTAGTGGTCTGTGGGATCTCGAACCTACAGAGGTTGGTAGTGGGGTACCACAGGGCTCGGTCCTGGGTCCAATCCTGTTTAATGCATACATATCAGACATCAGGGATGGTATAGGTGTGAAATGAGTCTCTCAGCGGATGACTCCAAGATGGGAGCAGTAGTTGAGGGAGAAGAAGAGGGAGGTTGGCCCTGCAAGGGACCTGGACACCCTGGAAAGCTGGGCTCACATGGAAATTAAATTCAATATCACCAAGTGCAAGGTGTTGCATCTTGGTCGGGAAACCCTAAACACAGGTACACCCTGGGAGGGAGGTGCTGGAAGCCTCAACAGGGAAAAAGACCTAGGGGTCATGGTGGATACATATGAATAACACTGAGCAGTGCAGGAGAGCAGCTAGCAAGGCAAACAGGATGTTGGGATGCATCGCAAGGGGATCACCTCTAGGAGCAAGGAAGTGATTCTGCCACTGTACAATGGACTGGTTAGACCACACCTTGAGTACTGTGTACAGTACTGAGACACACACTTGAAGAGGGACATACAGCTCCTGGAGAGGGTACAGAGGAGGCAACAAAGATGATACGAGGGCTAGGGATTTGACTTACGAGGACAGACTTGAGGAGCTCTGCCTGTTTTCATTGGAGAGGGAGAGACAGGGGGACATGATTGAGGTCTTCAAGTACCTCAAGGAATAAATAGGGTAAACATGGAGGATCTTTAGACTAAAGCAGGAGGCATCACCAGAGGGCATGGTTTGAAGTTGGAAGGTGGAAGGGTGAGGGGAAAAGAGGAGGAGGTTTTCACTGAGAGGGTGGTGGACCCTTGGATACTCTGCCCTGGTGAGCTGGTTCAGAGATCCACAGTGGAGAGCTTTAAGAGAGTGGGACAGACACAGAAAGTGGATGTATCAGATGATGGCCTATCCCGGGGGTGGGGGATGGATGATGGGGTTTCTGGAGCACAAGGGGTGGGAGGGTCTCGGCACCCAACTAAGGATCTAGGTTCGAGCAGACTTGATAGACCATAAGGCCTAATCTGCTGGCAAATAGTATGTTAGTATGTTAGTATGTTAGTAAGGGGAGGAGGGGTAGCAATAATAGTCAAAAACTGCATTGACATAGGAGGAGTGGAGGAGGTGGAGGGAACTGTGGAGATGATTTGGATCACCTTGATAACAAATGGGGGCAAGAGAGTAAAAATAGGAGTGGTGTATAGACCCCCTGCATGGCAGAGGAGCTGGAGGAAAGTCTGGTGGCAGATGTTGGGAGACACTGCAAATTAGGCAGGGGAAGGGTGGTGGTGTTGGGGGACTTAAACATGCCAGGAATGGACTGGGAGACTATGACATCCTCAGTGGCCAGGGAACATAGGTTGCTGGACGTCTTTCAGGATGCATTCCTACCTCAGCAGGTGGGGGAACCGACCCGTGGAGGCGCAGATACTGGATGTGGTCTGGTAGACAGTGACCAGATTGGGGGCCTGGAGGTAAGGGATCCATTGGTGAGAGTGACCATGCCACGATCTGGTACTGCCTGGACCTAGGAGGAGTAGAAGGCTGCACAAAGACAGAGGTAACTGACTTCAGGGGTGGATTTCAAGGAAATGGGAAGGATCCTTAAGAAGCATTTGGATGGGATTGGACCAGACATGGACGCTGACAGTAGGTGGAAATCATCAGGAGGAGGTGCAGGATGCCACCAGCACCTGTGCAAGGGTAAGAACAAAAATGTGGTAGGGCCTGTGACACCCTGCTGGTGGACCAGGGAGGTTCAGGGTGGTGGTGAGGGAAAGAAGGCGGCTTAGAGGCATTTTAAGTGCTCAAGGAGGAAAGGATAGAGGGAGTACAGGCTGATGGCCAGAAGGGCCACTAGGGTGGTGAGGGCAGCTAAGGCAAGGAAGGAGCAGAACCTGGCCAGGGAAATTAGGATAGGGAATAAGGGGTTCTTTAGATACATTGGGGAAAAATGAAGGGTGAAGGGGCAGATTAGCAGGATTAAAACAGGGGAGGGATGGGTACTAGATCTGGGGGAGCAGGCTGAGGTACTAAATGAGTACTTTGCCTCAGTTTTCACCAAGGAAAATGGGGGGGCTGCATCATACATGGGAGGAGATGGTGAAACTGAGGGGGCCCTTGTCTATTGTCGGGTCTGGGGAGAGGATGGGCCATCATTGGCAGGAGGGGAGAAGGCAAGGCAGGGGAACGAGGTAGCGGAGGTGGAAATCATGGTAGAGAGAGTGAGGGAAGCCCTCGGGTCCCTTAAGATGGAGAAAGCACAGGGGCCAGATAAACTACATCCCAGAGTGCTGAAGGAACTGGCAGATGTCCTGGCGAAACCCCTGGCGGAGCTTTTTGGCATCTCTCTGAGGACAGGGTGGGTGCTCCAGGACTGGAAGGTGGCGCATATAGTGCCTATCCACAAGGGGGGGATCAAGGGAGGTGACATCGGTGGTGGGCAAGGTAATGGAGGGCATTGTCAAGGAGAGGCAGGGGGACCTGAAAAAGTCTGGGTGCCTGGATGATAGACAGCATGGATTCATCCCAGGGAAATCGTGTCAGACAAATCTTGTGAAGTTCTATGACTGGGTGACAAGAGCCTTAGACCTGGGTAGACCGGTGGACGTTCTCTATCTTGATTTCAGCAAGGCGTTTGACTCTGTTCCTCATGGGGGTCTGTTGAATAAGCTTGGAGAAATGGGGTGAGGAACCAGATGATCAGATGGATGGGCAATTGGCTCCAGGGCCGGACCCAGAGGGTCATGGTTGGCGGGATAGTCTCATCTCCAAGGAGGGTCATTAGTTGGGTCCCTCAGGGATCAGTCCTTGGGCCCCTCCTGTTCAATGCCTATGTCTCTGACATAAGGAAGGGTATCAGGAGGAGATGAGCTCTTGCAGATGACTCAAAACTGGGGTTGGTGGTGGATGGGGAGGAGGGGAGGGTGGCCTTACAGGGGACCTGAAGGCTCTGGAAAGGTGGTCTAAAAAGTGGAAGCTGAGGTTCAATGCAGGGAAATGCAAGGTTCTGCATCTGGGACCCAGAAACCCTGGCCAAGAGTACACCCTGCGGGGGGAATGCTACAAGTCTCAATATCTGAGAGGGACCTGGTGGGGGTGGTGCTGGACGTCAAGATGAACAACTCTGAGACTTGTAGGAGGGCAGCGGCCAAGGTCAACAGGATGCTGGGATGCATCGCTAGGGGGATCATCTCCAGAAGGAGGGAAGTGATACTCTCCCTGTATAACTGCTTGGTGAGACTGCACCTCGAGTACTGCATGCAGTTTTGGAGGCCACACTTAAAGAGGGATATTGAACTCCTGGAGAGGGTCCAGAGGAGGGCAAACAAAATGATCTGGTGCTTGGGGGACAGGGCCTATGGTGAGAGACACGAAGAGCTAAATATGTACACATTGGAAGAGAGAAGGTACCGGAGGGACATGATAGAGGTCTTCAAGTACATGAAGAGGTTAAATAGGGGAGAAGCACTCAAGGTGCTCTGAAGGAAGGACGGGGGGCAACTAGAGGGCACGGGTGGAAGCTGGAGGGGGTAGATTCAGGAGAGAAAGGAGGAGGTGTTACTTCAGTGAGAAGGTGGTGGAGCCATGGAATGCGCTGCCCAGGGGGCTGGTGGAGGCAGAGAGGGGTTTAAGAGGGAATGGGACAGATACAGGGGAAGGGTTCTGGATGCAAAGTCCTGTGCAGTGGAAATATCCAGGAATGGGAAGGGAGAAGCCAGAGAGGACGAGGGAGGCAGCAAGATCAGCTCCCAGGGTGGGGGCTGACCAAACGAGCAGACATGAAAGACCGTTTGGCCTATTCTGTTGGCATTTTAGTATGTTAGTATGTAATACCCACAGGTGGAAAGGCAGGTGTTAGGTGGAAAAGTACCATGTGTAGCAGTACTGCACATAATAGTGTAATTGCAGACATTAGATGGTGAAGGGCAGGATGCTGTGACCTTCAACAGGTGGTATAGGGCAGTGTGTAGTACCAAATTCATTGCAGACACTAAGGGTGATGTGTCGGTGTGTGAGGATCTTCTGTGGCTGACTAAGCTGTAGCAGGTGTGGGCGAGCCCAGTCATAAGCCTGCTTGGTCCTGCAGTGCCTCCAAACTGTTCTTCTGGGAGCAACCCCCGCCCACAGGCCAAGACTCCACATTCCCTGCTGCTGCACAATTAAATGAAAGTTTGAAAGGAAAAAATTATCTTACTAGGATCATGAGACAGCCCAGCAGCTTTACATAATTTACCACTTTGATTAAAATACTGTAATATGCTGTCTGTTTTCTCACAAAAATTAGATTGCAGAGAATATGGTCATAACATGAAGAATGGCACCGTGAGGCCTGACAGCTAGTATACTGAAAATATTTCAAATAGGCTTTGTGGCTGTTATTGCAGATAGTATAAATTACACACAAGTATTAACAGTATATTTCTATGGTCTTTGAAACTTTCCATTTCTTTGCAGCTTAAGATACCCCCCTCCTTCTGACAACCAATGCACAATCTGACTGTGTCTGTTAATAAAATGAGCACATCAGTACAACTACAACTGATGAACAACGTCACACAGTCGTCAGGTAGGTACCAGAATGTGCCGGTGGTTTCAGAAGACAGTTTTCTGCAATTTTAACTGAATACTGGCTGGCACTCTTTACAAAGAAGGTGAAAGGACAGAGGATGCCCACTCCTGCTGAGGAGTTCCGAGAGAAAAGAGGAAACCGGATGAATTTCTACTTGCTAGAGTGATAAAGAAAGACATGAATAACAGGAGTGCTCCTACTGCTGAAAATGGCAGAAAAGACTTTAGAGAAAAAAATATACACACACACACACACACACACACACACACACACACACACACACACACAGAGAGCAACCAGAACAAATAAAAGTGGAAAATGAGATGAAGAAGAGGAAGAAAAAGAAGAACAAGAAGGAAGGAAAATGAGGAACCATGTTTGATGCAGAATATATATAAATATACACATGTTACAGATATATATATATATATATATATTATGGTAGCACAGTAGTGCTACCATAGTTAGGGTTGAGGAGCCATTAACATGTTAAACCTAACATTTTGCACCTTAATAACTTTGCAACCGTTCAACGGATTTGCCTGAAATTTGGAATACACGATCAAAAGCCACACTTCTTGGGGTCTGCCAACTTTCGTACTGTTCAGCTATACAGCTGCGGAGTTATTAAGCGTGATCTGCATGCACGTTTACGCGTTTTTGAATTCTTTGCTTGTCCCTACAGGTCGCACGGTTTGCGCAACCAGTCCGAAGACTTCAGGGAACGTGCGGCCACAGTCTCCGATGTGCCTTTTGAAGATTTTATGAAAAAATATTAAACGGTTCAATAGTTATTCAAAAAACAATTTCCCATTATAAGTCAATGGGAAAAGTTAACAAAAAGTTCAACACTTTAGCAAATGCAGTTTTTACTTTCGCAAATAGCCCTTTTACTTTTGCAAATCCACCATTTTGTTTTCAGTTGGTGATCAGAAAAATGCTTGGCATTTAAATTTGGGACCCTCAAGTTAAACAATTTGTTTTGTGTTTAACAAGTCGGACCCTGAGGATGCTAGGCATGTCTTTATTTTAAGGTTAAACACCCTAGAAATATGTTTTTCAAGTTTCTGGAAAAAGTACTTTGGCAAAGTAGTGTCGCACTCACGAAAGTTTCGCAAATTTTTGCGAAAGCTTTCGCAAATTGTGAAACTACTTTTCCAGGCTATGGCAAAATGACAGCAATATTTTGCCACCCTGCTGCAAAAGAACGGTTTGGTCTTTTGGGGTGAAATTTGAGGGGAATGCAGCCAACATCTCACAGATGTGCCTTTCAGTATTTTGGTGAAAAAATATTACAGGGTGGCAAGGTTACAGCACTCCAAAGTTGACGCTTTTTCCCATAGGATAACATTATGACGTCCGTCGTGCCTTTCGGTCCCTGTATCTCGGAAATGTTGCGAGATACAGACTTTTCATCACAAAAATACTTAGCCCCCTTCTGGGGGCTAAGTAACAAACTATCCAGGAAAGTCATAATTCATATGAAATTTACATTTTTTTATACGTTGTACGGTTCCTGAGATATAAGCAATTTAATATTCCAAGTCCTCATTTTCTGCTACGAGGCCCATTGTTATGTATACATTCTTTGTTTTCACTGTGTTTTCCAATGCATTTTTTGGGGAAAAGAAGGGAGTGCCCTTTCGTTACTGTGCCAGTTAGCGTTTTCAGTTGCGTTTCCGTTACTGTTTCTGGCACCATTACCGTCTACACCACTGTGTGCGTTACGGTTTGCGTTTTCTCTTGCGTTTTCATTTCTGTGTCGTTTGGCGTTATTGTTGCTGTTACCATTACCAGTTTCATTTGCATTTGCAGTACCATCCACATGCGTTACGGTTTGCATTTTCATACGCGTTTGCATTTCTGTTTCATTTCTCTTTCCTTTGGAGTTATTTTTGCTGTTACTGTTACCATTTGTGTTTACAATTGCAGTACCATGACTGTGCATGTAACGTTTGCATTTCTGCACTTGCTTGCATTTGCATTTCTCTTTCCTTTGGCATTATTGTTGCTGCTACCGTTACTATTTGCCTTAATGATTGCGGTTCCGTGACCATGCACATTACGGTTGCGTTTCAGTATCTGCCTCTGTTCCCTTTTCCATTTCTGTTTCCTTTGGCATTATTCTTCATATTAACTTTATCATTTGCATTTACTATTGCAGTACCATGGCTGTGCGCGTTATGGTTTGCATTTATGTGTGTGCTTGCATTTGTGTTTTCGTTTCTGTTCCCTTTCACGTTCTTTTTGCTGTGACACTTAACATTTCCATTTAAAATACCGCTGCCTTCACTGTTCGCATTACCAGTTGTGTTTTCGTATGTGCTTCAATGTCCGTTTGCATCACTGTTAGCTTTGGCGTCACTTTACATTTGAATTTCTATTAACGTTTCCTTTACCATTTACGTTTCTGTTACCATGTGCGCTACTGTTGGCACTTCTGTTTGTGTTGCTGTTCCTGTTACTACATCACAAGACATCATGTGGCGGGAGCAAGGGGCCCAAAGGGCCCCACGTTCCTGCCGCTGCATTACTTTCACTATTTGTCGTCATCATTCTCAAAAAGAAAGGAAATTAGAGGCAAAAAACTCCGCTTAATGCATCAGTTAGGGTTTTTCCACAGCTACAAAAGTGAGGAAATTTGGTGTTAGGGTTGAAAACCCCCCTTGGACCCCCCCAGCCCACCGCCCCAACTGGCATCGGTGTGCATGTTGGGTTTGTCGGTCTAACTCTCATCCCATTCTCCTATACCTCTGCTTCTTTACACATGTGATGGTGTGAGAGTTGTCGACGACTCCCAACACGCACTCCATGCAGGCTGGGGGTGGGCTGGGGGTTCAAGGAGGGTTTTCAACCCTAACAATCGAATTTCCTCACTTTTGTTGCTGTGTAACAACCCTAACTGATGCATTAAATGGAGTTTTTGCTCTAATATATATATATATATATATATACATATTTATGCAATGGGGTGGACATATATTCAGTGTGATAAATGCGTTTATCTGAGTCACTGTATGTATAAAATTTATACATACAGTGGCCATATATACACATAGTTACTATGTCACAAATCTCTTTAGAATTCATTTAGAATGTTGAGCCTCAGAAGCAGTACTAACCATATTCAAATGGGAATAACTTTTAAACAAAAAAAGATAGCATGGTATTGTGAGCACGAAAATTGTTCAGCACACAATTATCTACAAAATGAGTGTTGTTTCATGTACAGATACCATATAGATTTTTTTACAATTAGCAAAAAAGCAGAAGAAAATGTTATTTTTTGTTCACTTTTTTGACAAACATGTGAATAACTTTAAAACAAAAAATAATAGAATGGTACTGTGAGCATGAAAAATGTTCAGCACAAAAATATCTACAAAATGAGTGGTGTTTCATTTATAGATACCTTTTAGGTTTTTTTATAATTAGCAAAAAACATCATAAAATTCCATTTTCTTTTCCTTTTTTGACAAACAAATGTGAAAAACTTTAAAATGAAAAAAGTAGCATAGTACTGTGAACATGACATTTGTTCAGCAAAGTTTTCTACAAAATGAGTGGTATTTCATTTAATAGCAGCCACTATGCTAGGCAGATATACTCTAGGAAAGTTAACCAAAACTCCCAGAAATTATCATTTAAAATAAAGATAAACAGTCAAAACCAAATGTTTCTGCACTGATAGAAAGCATGCTTATTGCATAAATGAAATATACAATGGTGAGCTATCAGATAAATTATTTATCTACACTTGTGCTGCTTGACCTCGGACACCTCACTTGTGGCTTACGCCACTTGTGAGGTTACCCAAGGTCAAACAGCACTCATGTAGATAAATCATTTATCTGACAGCTCACCATTGTATATCCCATATATATATATTATAGTGGTATGGTAGTGCCACTATAGTTAGGGTTGAGCACCCCATTTAAGGATAAATCTGAAATTTGGCAGCTTAATAACTTTGCCACTGTATGCATGGTCTGGTACAATAGAGGCTCTGGATAAACCAAGTTTCATTACAGTCGGATGTACAGTTGTGGAGCTACAGGCGCCAGAACAATGCACAAATTACGCATTTTGTGCATTATTTGCTCACTTCTACAGGTCTCACGGTCTGCGTAATCAGTCTGAAACCTTCAGGAACATGCAGCAAGGATCACGATGTACCTTTTGAAGATTTTGTGAAAAAATATTAAACGGTTCAAAAGTTATTCAAAAAACAAGTTTCCCATTATAGTCAATGGGAAAAGTTAACAAAAAGTTTGAAGTGCCACAAATGCAGTTTTTAATGTCACAAATGACCCCTGTAGTGTCGCAAATCTGCATCTTGTTTTCAGTTAGTAGTGACAGAAATGCTTGGCATTTAAATGAGGGACCCTCTAGGGACACAATTCTTGCTGTGTTCACCTAGTCGAGTCCTGAGGATGCAAGCCATGTCTTTTTGGGGGGTTAAACACCTAAGAAATATGTTTTTAAAATTTTTGTAAACAGTAGTATCACAAAGTAGTGTCACACATTCAACAGTCTCGTGATTGTTTTTGCGAAAGTGTAGCAAATCACAATACTATTTTGTGACACTATGCCCAAAACAATAGGAAATCTTTGCTACCCTGCTGCAAAAGAAAGGTTTGGTCTTTTGGGCTGAAATTTGGAGGAAGAAAGCCAAGATCCACAGATGTGCCTTTTCATGGTTTGGTGACAAAACATTAGAGGGCTGCAAAGTAACTGCACTCCAAATTTGACAATTTTTCCCATAGGCTAACATTTCGGTGTCTGCCACGCCTTTCAGGGCCCATATCTTGAAAAAACTTTGAGATATGGTCTTTTTGTCAGAAAAGTGCTTAGTCCCCTACCAAGGGCTAAATGCAAAACTAGCCAGGAAAGTCATAAATGATCTGAGATGTTATTTATTTTTCTACGTAGTACGGTTCCTGAGATATAAACAATTTAGTATTCCAAGTGTCATCGCTGGTGTTACCGTAAGCATTTGCATTTCCAATTGCGTTACCGTGTGCATTACCATTTGCATTTGTGTTCTTTTGCAGCAGGGTGGCAAAGATTTCCTATTGTTTTGGGCATAGTGTTGCAAAGTAGTGTCATGATTCATGACACTTTCGCAAAAAAATCATGAAAGTGTTGAATGTGCGATACTACTGCTTACAAAATTTTAAAAACATATTTTGGGGTGTTTAGCCCCAAAAAGACATGACTAGTATCCCCAGGATTCAACTAGGTGAACACAGCAAGAATTGTGTCCCTAGAGGGTCCCACATTTAAATGCCAAGCATTTCTGTGACCACCAACTGAAAACAAGATGGTGGATTTGTAACACTACAGGGGTCATTTGCAACACTAAAACTGCATTTGTGACACTTTTTGAACATTTTGTTACCTTTTCCTTTGACTATAATGGGAAACTTGTTTTTGAATAACTTTTGAACCATTGAATATTTTTCACGAAATCTTTGAACGGCACATTGGGACCCCTGCTGCATGTTCCCTGAAGGTTTTGTACTGGTCACACAGATTGTGCGACCTGTAGGTGCAAGCAAGAAGAATGCACAAAATGCATAATCTGTGCATTTTTGGTGCTCTGTAGTCCACATCCGTACATCTGACTGTAACAGAACCTGGCAGATCCAGAGATCTATGGTACCAAACTAAGCATACCAAATTTCAGGCAAATCTGTTATATGGTAGCAAAGTTATTAAGCTGTCAAATTTCAGATTTAACCTAAATGGGGTATTCAACCTAACTATAGTGGCACTGCTTGCCACTATATATATATATATATATATATATATATATATATATATATATATATATATATATATATATGGTAACGGTAGTGCTACCATAATTAGGATTGAGGAGCCATTTCTATGTTAAACCCCAAAACTTTGCACCTTAATAACTTTGCAACCGCTTGATGGATTTGCCTGAAATCCTTTGGCACCCTGCTGCAAAACAACGGTTTGGTCTTATTTCCTGAAATTTGGAGGAAGACAGCCAACAGTACACAGATGTGCCTTTCAGTAGTTTGGTGAAAAAATATCACATGGCGGCAAGTTATGGCACTCTAAAATTGACGGTTTTCCCATAGGATAACATTACGACGCCCGACACTTAACAGAAATCATTTGGAGCCCTGCTGCAAAATAACAGTTTGGTCTTTTTTCCTGAAATTTGGAGGGAAGACAGCCAACAGCCCACAGATGTGCCTTTCAGTAGTTTGGTGAAAAAACATCACAGGGAGGCAAAGTTATGGTGCTCCGAACTTTTCTTTTTTCCCATAGGATAACATTACGGCGTTCGCCGCGCCTTTCAGGGCCCGTATCTCGGAAACGGTGCGAGATACGGACTTTTCGTCAGAAAACTTCTTAGCCCCCTAATGGGGTTAAGATTCAAATTAGCCAGGACAGTTGTAAATGATATGACTTTTAAATTTTTTTCTCGTCGATACGGTTCCTGAGATATAATGTATTGAGTATTCCAAGATCTCATTTTCTGCGCGATACTCATTATTTTGCATACATTATTTGTACTCACTGTCTTTCTCAATGTAGGTTTTGGGAAAACCAGCCCGCGCTTACATTACTGTTACTGTTGCCCTTTCCACTTTGCGGATCCGTACTCCGCTTCACTTACCATTGACGCCTGCGCCACCATGTGCGTTATCCTTGCGCTTTCATTTGCGCTATGCTTTCTTTATTTTGCCATTTCTGTCTACAGTACTGTTTATCTTACTGTTTCACTTTACATCACCATGCCCATTGACATTTCTGTTTGCAGGCACCATGTTACTATGTGACAACACATCCGTGGCAGACCATTCCGTCTATGCCACCATGTGCGTTACCCTTTCTGTTCTCATTCGTGCTTGTGTTACCATGTGCACCACTGTGGGAGCAAGGCAGAAGCAGGAAACTATAGACCTGTTAGTTTAACCTCAGTGATAGGGAAAATGATGGAATCACTTCTAAAGGAAAGAATTGTCGAGTATCTAGAGGCCAGAGGGGCACAAGACCCTAGACAGCATGGATTCACAGCGGGAAGGTCATGCCAGATGAATCTGATAGATTTCTTTGACTGGGTGACCAAAGTAGTAGATCAGGGAGGGGCTGTGGACATGGCCTACCTAGACTTTAGCAAGGCATTTGACACAGTCCCACAAAGATTAATATATAAGTTAGCCAGCCTGGGAGTGGGTCCCAAGATGACAGCCTGGGTAAAGAATTGGCTGAAGAATAGGACACAGAGAGTAATAGTAAATGGAGTCCACTCTGAAGAAAGGAGGGTTACTAGCGGGGTACCGCAGGGTTCAGTATTAGGACCAGTCCTCTTCAATGTCTTTATAAGCGACATTGCAGAAGGACTGGAAGGAAAAACATGTCTCTTTGCAGATAACACTAAGATCTGCAACAGAGTTGATGCACAGGGTGGGGTGGAAAGGATGAGAAGGGACTTGGCAAGGTTAGAGGAATGGTCAAATGTATGGCAGCTTAGATTCAATGCTAAGAAGTGCAAGGTAATGCACCTGGGAAACAAAAACCCAGGGGAAGAGTACACAATGGGGGGTGAGATACTAACAACAACAAAAATGGAAAGGGACCTGGGGTAGTCATATCAGATGACCTAAAGGTGGGCAAGCAATGTGAGAAGGCAGCAAGGAGGGCTGGGGGATACTGGGATGCATAGGGAGAGGCATCACCAGTAGAAACAGGAAGTTATTATCCCTCTGTACAGACAGCTGGTGAGACCCCATCTGGAGTACTGTGTGCAGTTCTGGAGACCCAATCTCTGCAAAGACATAGACAGGATGGAAGCTGTCCAGAGGAGGGCAACTAAAATGGTGCAGGGTCTGCACCGGAGGATATATGAAGAGAGACTTAAGGAGCTTAATATGTATAGCCTCGAGGAAAGGAGGGAGAGGGGACATGATAGAAACTTTCAAGTACCTCAAGGGAATCAACAAAGTCCAAGAGGGTAGCATCTTTCAAAAAAGAGGTGTGCAAGAACAAGAAGCACAATTTGAAGATAGAGAGGGGCAGCTCAGAGGTAATTTAAGGAAGTATTTTCACAGAGAGGGTTGTGGATGCATGGAATGGCCTTCGGAGGAGGTTGTGGAGTCAAAATCAGTGGTGGAATTCAAGCATGAATGGGATAGTCATAAGGCAATTCTGGGGGTGGGGGTAGAAAGAAGTAGGCTGCTGGTTAACTAGGATCTGCAGCTTATCCAGTAGGTGAGGAAATGGGCAGACTGGGTGGGCCAAGCGGTCCTTATCTGCCGTCAAATTCTATGTTTCTATGTTTCTATGTTAGCATTTCTATTTGCGTTGCTGTCCCTGTTAGTATGCCACAACGCATTATGCAGCGGGAGTGCAGGGCCCTTTGGGCCCAGCGCTCCTGCCGCTACATTACATTCACTATTTCTCATTATCATTCTCAAAAAGAAGGGAAATTAGAGCCAAAAAACTCCATTTAATGCATTAGTTAGGGTTGTTCCACAGCGACAAAAGTGAGAAATTCGCTGTTAGGTTGAAAAACCCCCTTGGACCCCCGCCCACCCCCAACCGGCATTGGAGTGCGCATTAGGGCGTGGGTCTAACTCTCACCCATTCTCCTATACTTCTGCTGCTTTACACATGTCATGGGGTGAGAGTTAGGGCTGGCAGTCCCAATCGCACCCCAATGCTGGTTGGGGTGGGCTGGGGTCATGGGGGTTTTCAACCCTAACAGCGAATTTCCTCACTTTTGTCGCTGTGGAACAACCCTAACTAATGCATTAAATGGAGTTTTTTGCCTCTATATATATATATATATATATATATGCAGTGGGGCAGACATATATTCAGTGTGATAAATGCGTTTATCTGAGTCACTGTATGTATAAATAAATATAATAACTGGTGATCCTTGTTATCAACCCATTTTCAAGTACTGTAAAAGTCATATCAACCCGCAGGTTGATACGAAAAAGTCGTATCAACCCGCAAGCCAGAAGCCTGCAGCACTTGCATTCCAGAGTAAACAGATTCATAAGAATAGGTAACTACAGATCCAAATGAGGCGTAATAATTTTAAATGATCACAACAGGTTTGCACTAAAACGCATCCCTTTCCGATTCTGCAGCTTACCCTCCAGTTTAGATCTGTATTTGTGCAGCATTTATTTCAGATATTTTAAGAGCACTGTAAAATCACCGTGGAGACCCGTGGCGAAACCTTCTACTTCCTTACTGGTGGCATGCCCACTATGCTGCACCTTGGTGATGTCAGCGTGAGACGTGCCTACGTAAGGAAATAGGATCGTTTTGGCCTCGAGTCTCCTCATAGTGGAAATTGTAAGAATTTTTTTTAGTACCAGTTATTATATAAAATAAAACATATGTAGGGTTAGAATGTAGTTTTATACATTCCTTGTTGTGTATTAAAACCTTCCTCGAGCTTCGCTCTCGAGGTTTATATATTATCAGCTAACAACTTGGGTCTGTAAAACCCATATCAACTCCCTACATATGCATTATTCTCTATTTATACATGCAGTGACCATTTATACACACACAGTTACTATGTCACAAATCTCTTTAGAATTCATTTAGAATGTTCGGCCTCAGAAGCAGTTCTAACCATATTCAAAAGGGAATAACTTTAAAACATAAAAAGATAGAATGGTACTGTGAGCACGAAAATTGTTCAGCACAAAATTATCTACAAAATGAGTGGTTTTTCATGTATATATACCTTATATATTTTTACAATTAGCAAAAAAGCAGAATAAAATGTAATTTTTTGTTCATTTTTGACAAACAAATGTGAATAACTTTAAAACAAAAAATGATAGAATGGTACTGTGAACACGAAAAATGTTCAGCACAAAAATATCTACAAAATGAGTGGTGTTTCATTTATAGATACCTTTTAGTTTTTTTTATAATTAGCAAAAAATATCAAAAAATTCAATTCTCTTTTCCCTTTTTTGACAAACAAATGTGATTAACTTTAAAATGAAAAAGGTAGCATAGTACTGTGAGCATGGCATTTGTTCTGCAAGAAGTTTTCTACAAAATGAGTGGTGTTTAATTTAATAGCAACCACTATGCTAGGCAGACATACTCTAGGAAAGTTAACCAAAACTCCCAGAAATTATCATTTAAAATAAAGATAAACAGTCAAAACCAAATGTTCCTGCACTGATAGAAAGCATCTCTATTGCATAAATGAAATACATGATGGTGAGCTGTCGGATAAATGATTTATCTACACTTGTAATGTTTGACCTTGGACACCTCACTTATGGCTTACGCCACACGTGAGGTTACCCAAGGTCAAACAGAACTTGTGTAGATAAATCATTATCTGACAACTCCCAATGTATATCCATGTACTGTGTATATATATATATATATATATATATATATATATATATATATATATATATATATATATATATATATATATATATATATATATATATATATATATATATATATATATATATATATATATATATATTATAGTAGCATGTTAGTGCTACCATAGTTAGGGTTGAGAGCCATTTACATGTTAAACCTAACATTTTGCACCTTAATAAATTTGCAACCATTCAATGGATTTGCCTTAAATTTGGAATACTCAGTCAAGACCCATATGCCTTGGGATCTGCCAAGTTTTGTACCGGTTGGATTTATGGTTATGGAGTTATTAAGCATGATCTCTGCGTGCATTTATGCTTTTTTTGGAATTCTATGGTCGCGCCTACAGGTCACACAGTTTGTGCAACTGGTCCAAAATCCTCAGGAACGTGGCCAGGGTCCCCAATGTGCATTTGAAGATTTCGTGAAAACATATTAACGGTTCAAAAGTTATTCAAAAAACAAGTTCCCATTGTAAGTCAAAGGGAAAAGTTAACAAAAAGTTTGATAGTATCCAAATGCAGTTTTTACTTTCGCAAATGGCCCTTTTACTGTCACAAATCCACCATTTTGTTTTCAGTTGGTGATCAGAAAAATGCTTGGCATTTAAATTTGGGGCCCTTTAGCAACCTAATTCTTTTTGTATTCACCTAGTCGGACCCTGAGGATGCTAGCCATGTCTTTATTTTGGTGTAAAACACCCCAGAAATATGTTTTTCACATTTCTGGAAAAAGTACTTTTGCAAAGTACTTTCGCACTTGTGACACTGTCGAATGAATTTGCAAAAGGTTTTGCTAATTGCGACAGTACTTTTCTAGGCTGTGGGAAAATGACAGCAATTCTTTGGCACCCCGCTGCAAAAGAATAGTTTGATGTTTTGGGATGAGATATGGAGAGAAAGCAGCTGACAACTCCCAGATGTGCCTTTCAGTGTTTCATTGCAAAAATATTACATGGCGCAAAGTTACGGCACTCCAAAGTTGACATTTTTCCCATAGGATAACATTACGGTGTCGACACTTTGCAGCAATCCTTTGGCGCCCTGCTGCAAAATAACTGTTCGGTCTTTTGGGCTGAAATTTGGAGGAAGACAGCCAACATCCTACAGATGTGCAGTTTAGTGGTTTGGCAAAAATATTGCAGGGAGCCAAAGTTATGGCACTCCACACTTCTTTTTTCCATAGGGATAACATTACAGCGTTTGCGCTTGCCTTTCAGGGCCCATATCTCAGAAACGGTGCGAGATATGGACTTTTTGTCAGAAAAATGCTTAGCCCCCTGATGTGGGATAAGTACAAAACTAGCCAGGAAAGTCATATATCATATGACTTTTAAATTTTTTTTCTACATCGTACGGTTCCTGAGATATAAGCAATTAAGTATTCCAACTCCTCATTTTCTGCTCCAAGACCCATTATTATGCATACATTCTTTGTACTCACTGTCTTTCTCTATGAAGCTTTTGAGGAAAACCAGCCTGTGCACTTACATTACTATTTACATTACTATTACCGTTGCCCTTTCCGCTTGTGGTTCCATACCTGTTTCACTTACCGTTCACGTCTACGCCACCATGTGCGTTATCCTTTGCGTTTTCATTTGCACTTGCGTTTCTGTTATTTTTTACCATTTGTGTCTACAGTACTGTTTCTCTTTCTGTTTTGCTTTGCATCACCATAACCATTGTCATTCACGTTTGCCGGCACCATGTTACTATGTGACAAGACATCACGTGGTGGAACGTTCCCGTCTACGCCACCGTGTACGTTACCCTTTCTGTTCTCATTCACGCTTGTGTTACCATGTGTGCCACTGTTAGCACTTCTGTTTGTGTTGCTGTTCCTGTTACTATGTCACAAGACATCACGTGGCCAGCCCCGTGCTCCTGCTGCCGCATTACATTCACTATTTCCCGTTATCATTCTCAAAAAGAAGGGAAATTAGAGGCAAACAACTCCATTTAATGCATCAGTTAAGGTTGTTCTACAGCAACAAAAGTGAGGAAATTCGGTGTTAGGGTTGAAAATCCCTTGACCCCAGATCCAACCCTCTAACTGGCATTGGGGTGTGCATTGGGGTCTTCAGTCCTAACTCTCTCCCATTCTCCTATACCTCTGCTTCTTTACACATGTGATGGGGTGAGAGTTGGGGCCGACAACCCCAATGCTCACCCCAATGCCGGGTTGAAAGTGTGTAAAGATCCAGAGGGTTTCAAACCTAACACCAAATTCCTCACTTTTGTTGGTGTGGAACAACCCTAACTGATGCATTAAATAGAGTTTTCGCCTCTAATGTATATATATATATATATATATATATAGTGAATACACACAAAAATAACACCATATCAGACTTAGGTGCATAATTAATAAATGAGTGTATCAATCGATAAAAACTCACCAAACAAAGTGATTAATCCCACCACTCAGAGCAGGTGGATCTGGTGATAATTCATTATAGACAGTCCCTCTGGCCTTGTCCCTCACATAAGGGATGCTCCTCTGTCAAAATATGAGACTCAACAAGCCATTCGATCAACAGATGAAGTCCCAACTGACTCATGATCTGTGTGTGGGAAGATAAATCAAGCCACTATCTTCCTGCCTGGAGATAAATCAATCAAATACCTCCCAGTCCATGTGCCTGATTGTGAAGATAATAAATCAAAGAACTTCACCTCCTGGACTTGCCCTTGGCTGCACAACTTGTCCCTGTTCCTCCTAAAGCCTTTCACCTATGCGCCAAAACTATTAATTTAAAGGGATCCTGTTCTGTATGAATGTATCAAATGAAAATGGACAATGCCATATGGAAAAAGCAGAAGCAAGTCACAAAAGGCAGCATAAATGAAAAAAATGTGTTTTGGGGTCATGTTTCCACCAGTCAAGTGCAGTCAGAATCCACCTAATGGGGTCCCAATGAGCAAAATACATGTCTTGTTCTCTGTCCAGGATGTCACTTTTGGAGTTTTGAAAATAGTTTTTGAAAAAACAGAAACAAGATAATGACAAATGAGAAATTATTTTTCTCACGAAAAGGATTGGCCCCATGTGAAAAAGGATTCTTTTTCTTTTCATACAGCTATCTTGAAGTGATTACTGAGCATGCTCAGAACCACATATTCAAAATTAAATAACTTTGAAATAGATTAATATTTTTCAGCAGACCAGCAAAGGCACATCTGTGTGCGCTCCTTTCTACCCCAAAAGTTTAGACCAAAATTCAAAACCATCCCGGTCCTATGCAAGTTAAAATGAAAACAGCATAAAAATGGCAAAACATATCTGAATAATCACTTTTCCACTCTCAGGAATTTGGAATCTGCACATCTGACTGGAACAAAACTTAGGATATCCAGAGATCTATCCTATGAGACTGTGCGTGCAAAATGTCATGCAAATCCATTGAACAGTTGTGAGATTAATAAAGTGCAAAATTTGGGGTTTAACAAACTGCCTACTCTATGGGAATGCAGATGTGTCCTATAACATATATATGCTCCATATTAACCGCATTTCATTTCAGCACCAGCTATCCTCCTCCATGTGTGGTCTGGTGGAGCAGATCTCTTCACCCAGCAGTATGTGTTCTGGTTGGATGTGCGGATTCTGAGACAGTGACACACTGTAAAAAAATGTTTTTACTGTTTTGTCCATATCTTGCACACAGATGGATTGGAATTTTGGTCTGCAGTTTTCAGGGTAGAAAGTGACTGGTATCCAAAGAGAAAAGCCACTCAACAGCGGGTTGCACAGAGAAAAACTGAACCAAATAAAAATAAACTCTAGCACTACCCACTGGGAACAAAAACACACAAGTCAATGAATTATCGAAATAGTTTAATAAGCCATACCAAACAGAAGTGTCAGGATCTCTTCCAGGAACAACCAGTGGGATCCACAAGCCCCCTACCAGTTTCACATGACAGCGTCATCAGGAAATGTTCACCTGTTGTAACTACACCTAATTTATGTCAAGTGCATAAAGTGATATACACCCACAACTGTGTATATAACCATGAAACCACACATCAAAGGTGCTAAATATGTCAAATTAATGGTGTATAACGAATCAAATAAAACAGGAATAAAGGGCAAAAAAGGCATTGTTTGACAAAAAAAAATAATAAAAATTGCTACCCTGCTTAAAGCACATATCAATATTTCTCTAAAATTATAATAGTTCCAGTATAGCAGAAAATTGCAGCAAGATTATTGTTACTATGTCTGTTAATCCATGACTGGAAATGCAAAAACAAACAGATATTACTATGGGCCATAAAGAACCACAAAACAAAACCAATATGCTAAGTATAATGCTCTGAAATGATATGAATATGTCTAAAGTGCTAAAGTTGCTTGAAAAGCAGCATCTATCAGGGATAGGATAAATGGATGGGGATGACCCAAAATAGGGTGGTGGATGGGAAAGGGGAAAAAGGGGAGGAGGGAATCAGAAGGGAATGAAGGGAGGAAAATTGCATTAAAATAAATTATAAATAATAAATGATCAAAGTAACATAAAATGTCCCTCCACCAAGGAAACAATCCAACCCAATAAATAAGATCAAAAATTCATGTTAGACAAACATGTATAATTTATAAACATAAAGAAAATCATGCACTTCATCCCAATGGTGTTTCAAAGTAAAAATGCTATTGGTACCATATGTATGTATGTACTGTATACATGCCTCCTGGGATGCTGTATAGAATGCATGCCTGTTTAAAATGGATTCTACTAGCTCGGCCATGGGGTGCTGAGGATTGAGGTGCTGGACTCCACACCTTGCACCATGCAGGCGACCTATGTTCAGGAATGAGCATGGGCCATTGGGGGTCGGCAGGAGAGGAGAAGGATCGAGCGTCCGGAGGACTGCTCTTTTTCTCCGGGGTGGGGGGTCCAGAGTGTCAGCGTCGATTGCCCTCTAGCAGAGGCTAGGGGACAAAGCATGCCACACCAAGGCATAGGGTGGAGCTAGGACAGACACATGCACCCTTGTGTCATTGCATGTCCTAGCTCCAAAAGGGGACTCTAGCCAAGAAAAATCACCACCCCCACATATAAGCCAGGTACGGTAACTGACTCTTCAGCCACAGCAGTTCAGCTTCAGTGGCCCCACTCTGTGGGGCTTCCCAGAGTAAGTGTCGGGTGCTGTGGCTGGGCAAACCCATTCACAAGGTTAGGGACTCGCAGCTACAAAAGAAAATATAATCACAAAAAAATGGATCCTACTAAAAGTATATAATAATATAATGATAATGGTAAATATCTAAACTATCCCACTGAAGCTTGAACATCTCCTAGTTCTAAGATGAGGAGACTGTTCCAAACTTTCATTCAATCCTGGGAATTTCAAGCACCAAGTTTAATAATCCAGAATGATTCATTTTGTGCCAGAAGAAACTCAGTGTCACCACCCTAGGGCACAATTTATCTCTCTCAATGCCACAGAAGGAAAATCTGTGTTGGCTACCAGCTCTTGATTTATGAAGGTGACAATACAGAGCATTGCAACATCTCCACTCCTAGTGTCACTCAAATGCTCCCCACTCTAAGGTTAAAAATCCTTTTAGTTTTCCCACATACTGTAAACACCACACAACTACAGGTAGCTAAATATATAGCCCACCGAGTGCTATAATTGATAAAATCCTTGATGGTGTATACTGTTGAAATATTAGATGTGGTAAATGTTTTGGTTTCTGTACAACATTGCAGTAAGTACAACTGCCACATTAACACCTCTTGGGGCTGATTGCAACCAGCGTTGTATCATCCTTGGGTGTAAAAAAACTATGGAACAATAAATCTGATAGATTTTTCCCACATCTATATGGAATCCTTGGAGGATAAGATGCTACTGTGCTAAAGACAGATTTTGTCTCCATAATATGCCAGAATTTTTGTAATGTTCCTCTAATAATTCTCTAATAGTAATGATTTTTAGCACAGAACTGAGTAATAAAGAGTCCATCTTGAGGTAACCTAGTGGACCTTTGATTGTATGTCAATAACTGCTTCCTAGAAATTTGCTGCACTGTGTCATGTGTTGTCCTGACCAGAGAGGGCTGTACTCCTTGTGATAAATCTCTGCTGTAACTCATTGCTACGAAGATCACATGTGGTGATATCAGAACATAGCCTCTTAATGCGCATAAATTGTGATTTGAGAATGTTGTTGATAGTGGGGTGTGGGTGACAGCTGTTGGACATAAGAAGACTGTTCCTATCCACGGATTTCCTATATAAGTCACTTCGAACTGCATCATCATCCTCCTACAGTATAATCTCAATATCCAAGAAATTAACCCTATCATGACTGAACTGTACTGTAGATTTTAGACGGGGGTTGGAGGATTCCAGGTACTGCTCAAACTGTAGCAGCTGAGTCATGTCGCCATGCCACACCATCAGCACATCATCAATATATCTGTGCCACATGTCAGTCAAATCATAAAATAGATTCTGATCCTGGTCATAGATGGTTTCCCTTTCCCAGAGGCCTAATTATAAATTAACATAGGTGGGGGCAAACATGGCCCCCATTGTAGTACCTTTCATCTGTAAAGAAGACTGACCCTGAAAAAGGAACACATTTTTGGTCAGGACAAATTGTGCAAGGGTGCATAAAAAATTCACAAAGTTAGGGCTATATGTTTTTGCTGACTCCAACCAAAAGTGTAGGGCTGCTAGTTCTTTATTCCTGTTGTATTTGATTCACTATGCACCATTAATGTTATCTATTTAGCACCTTTGATGTGTGGTTTCATGGTTATATACACAATTGTGGGTGTATATCACTTTAAGCACTTGAAATAAATTAGATGTAGTTACAACAGATAGACACTCACTGATGATGCTGTAATGCAAAATCAGTAGGAGGTTTAGTAGGTCCACTGGTTGTTCTTGGAAGAGGTCCTGACACTTTTGTGTTGTATGGCTTATTAAATCTTTTTGACCATTCATTGACCTGTGTGTTTTTGTTCCTGGTGGGTAGTACTGGAGTTTATTTCTATTTAGAAAGTGACACCCACAATAGTGTCTTTCAGTGTTTTGGTGAAAACATATTAATCCATTCCAAAGTTATTCAATTTTACAATTTTGGATCTGAGTATGCTCAGTACAGTCTTTTTGGATAAAGGTCTGGAATGAAAAAATAATTTGGTCCAAATGAAAAAGGATCCTTTTTCATTTGGAGCCAATTCTTTTTCATGAGGGAAAATTCCTTTTTCATTAGTTGCCATCTTGTTTTCCATTTTTTTGGCAACAAAACCCAAAACATTTCAAAACCCTCGAAAATTGCATCCTGCAGAGACCAAAATATGTATCTTGCTCATTGGCACTCCATTACCCAGATTCTGCACTTTTCTGTTGGACAAACAATCCCAAAATATCTTTATTTTAACATGTTAAATCATTTTCTTCACTTGCTTCTGTGTGTTGAAAAAGGATTTCGGACTTAAGTTATTTCCCTGGTGTCTAGTGCCAGTCCCCACCCTCCAATTGTAGTTCCCATTATAATGATTTCGCTGGTGTCTAGTGGCACCCCTCTACCCTCTGATTGCAGTCCCCATTATAATTATAGTATTTCCCTGGTGTCTAGTGGCACCCCATGTTCGAAATGCAGTCCCCGTTAAAATGAAAGTATTTACCTAGTATCTGGTGGCAATCCCCCACTGTCCAGTTGCAGTCCCCATTATAATTATTTCCCTGGTGTCTAGTGGTACCCCCACCATCTGATTGCCATTCCCATTATAATTCTGTATTTCCCTAGTGTCTAGTGTCACCTCCCACCCTCAGATTGCAGTCTCCTTTGTTAGTTTTTGTTTTCCCTGGTGTTTAGTGGCATCCCACACCTCCCATTTCCCTCACCTACTGAAATTAAAGCTGTCCCTCAATGTAATTTTTACCTGTAAAAGAAAATAATCCTTACCGATCTCACCCACCCCACCTCCCATTCAACACCCACCACCCCACCACCCAGTACACCCCACACACCTCACTCACCTGAACAGGTAACAGGGCGAAGATCCACTTTCCAAGCAAAGCCATGTCTTGCTGCTGGAACAGGCTACTGCAATATGAGAAACTAAGGTAAATGAAGTTTAATGTATTTTAATGGAGTTTTCAACTTTGATGCATAACTTGGTGATTTTGCATATTTTGACACAAAATCTTCCATGTGGTATTTGGGACCCACCTCATGAATAATGTCAGTGGAATTTCACAAATCCTGCCTGGAAGGTGATTTTGAGGTCACTTGGCAAAATCATCTTTTAGTGGGATTTCAAAACATTCACTGCTCTTGTTCATGAGGTGGGGTCATAAAAAGGCTATGTTGAAAATTTGGAGTCAAAATATGCTAAAATGTCAAAGTTATGCACATCTATTGAAATTTGCCTACACTTCCTCGTAACTTTCATAATTTCAAATATTTTCAACACACATTTTCAACATAGCCATTTCTTTACACCACCTCCACATCAACATACATATGTGCATCTATGAAGGGATGGTAGCGCAGGGCCCGCAAGGCCATGTGCTCCCTCGGTCAAATAAGGATACAATTACAGTATCTGAAAACATATGGATGAATGGGAGCACAGGGCCCAGAGTGCCCTGTGATCTGACAGACAAATAAGGATATGATTATACCATCTCAAAAAGTAAGGACATTCTTTGCAAAAAAGTCCATTAATGCAACATCTAGGGTTCAGCCTAGAGTGACAATAGTAGGGAAATGTGGCTTTAGGGTTTCCAACCCTAAAAGCCACCCACACCCATAAAACAAATCAAGGTGCAGTCTTCCTTGGCATTTTCTAGCAACATTGGGTGGATATTATTTTACTCCAGGAAACCCCACATGAACATATGAACACAGGAAATTTCTAAAATTCTGTTTCAGTCACATGTTCTTCACATAAATGTGTCCGAAAGCAGGAATTCTGACCTTAACCTGACATGGTTCCCCATTGATATTCATACCAATGAATCCCATGAGGTCAAGCCAATATGTAATTGTTATGGGTACCTTATGGTGGACCCATTACTTTGTAACACCTATCTCCCCTGGCACAGATAGAAGGATTCTGTCTTCGTTTTCTTCTGCACTACTTGGTAGCCTGCAAAGACAACTTATCTGGGAGGGACTGAAACCTACTTTGAATCCTTAGTTGGACTCTTCAAATTTAAAGTCTTATCATTTCTCTCTGACACATAAGTACCTCCATAGAACCCTGTGCCAAATAGACATTCTAGACACTTGGAGCCACCTTCATCCTTTGCAAAGGGATTACTACACTATTACCCCTAACACAAAGAGCTATTCCTGGTTGGATTATCTTTTACCACTGTCTAACATGTTGATACTTTGCATGATGTTCGACAAGGCCTATTACACTTATCAGATCACACTCTGATTTCAGCTCTTTTTCTTTAAGAAAACCTGCATGACAAACTCTTTGGCTCTTACACCCATGCCACTCAAGATCAAGCACTTTTGGGAAACTGGAAACTGAAGTCTCAGTTTAAGGACAATGATAATGGGAGTGTCACCTCTAGAAGTTTGTGGGATGCACTTAAGTCGGTCCTCCATGATACAATCATTGCTCATGGCTCTTCCCTTCACAAGGTATGGAAGCCTAAAATGCTGGAACTCCAGCATACCCTTCATACCTTGCAGACATCCCATATGCATGGAGATACTTCTGTTTGCTCACAGATAATTCAAGTTTTGAGCCAGCTTAAGAAACTTCTTGACCAAAAGTAGAGAATGCTCAATTCTACCTTAGACCTAAATATGAAGGTGGGACAGAGTGCGTGCACCTTTGCTAGGTAATCTCAGAGCCCATAATGTGAAGGCACTATAATTAAACTTTGCCATCCCAACATGGGTTTATTTACCAATAATGAACCCAAAATTCTGAATATTTTCAGATCTTATTATTGTACATTATATACACCTGACACCCCTTCCCCAAGAGCAACAAATTTAATAATTTCTCAGTCAGGCCCATTTACCTTCACTGTCTCCTGAACAAGCCCAGGTACTCACCTCTCCTATTTCCATAGAAACATAGAATTTGATGGCAGATAAGGACCGCTTTGCCCACCTAGTCTGCCCATTTCCCTACCTAATGGATAAGCTGCAGATCCTAGTTAACCAACAGCCTACTTCCTCCTACCCCCCACTAGAATTGCCTTATGTCTGTCCCATGCATTCTTGGATTCCCCCACTGTTTTTGACTCTACAACCTCCTCAGGAAGGCTGTTCCATGTATCCACAACCCTCTCTGTGAAGAAATACTTCCCCACATTACCTCTGAGCCGTCCCCCTCTATCTTCAAATTGTGCCCCCTTGTTTTTGCACATCTCTTTTTCTGAAAGATGCTACCCTCTTGGACTTTGTTGATTCCCTTGAGGTATTTGAAAGTTTCTATCATGTTCCCCCTCTCCCTCCTTTCCTCGAGGCTATACATCTTTAGTTCCTTTAGTCTTTCTTCATATGTCTTTGATGCAGACGCTGCATAATTTTGTTTTCCCTCCTCCTGGCAGCCTCCACTCTGTCTATGTCTTTGTGGTGATGGGGTCTCCAGAACTGTACACAGTACTCCAGATGTGGTCTTATCAACTGCCTGTACAGAGGGCCAACAACTTCCTGTTTTCTACTGGTGATGCCTCTCCCCATGCGTTCCAGTATCCCCCCAGACCTCCTTACTGCCTTCTCACATTGCTGGCCCACCTTTAGGTCATCTGATATGACTACCCCCAGGTCCCTTTCCATTTTTGTTGTTGTCAGTATCTCACCCCATTGTGTACTCTTCCCTTGGTTTTCCATGATGGAAATTCTCAAAGTCAGCAAAAACAGGTAAATGTCTGTGCATCGATGGGATCCCCATGGAATGTTATAAACCCCCCACCCTGATAATATTCTGGCCCCTCTTTTACTCCTTCTATAACAGTCCCTCCAGGAGGGAGATGCTCCTCCACCCTCTTTGTGTTGTGCAGTTATTACTGCTGTCCCCAAACCGGATAAGGACTTTACTTTACCAGCTTCATACTGCCCTATTTCTATTCTTAATTTTGATTACAAACTATTTATATTTATTTGTGGGGCTTGGCTGAGGGCCACCTCCCTCCTTGCAGGACCAGGACCAGGCAGGATTCATCCATAAACACCAAGCACACAATAATGTTCACAGAACGTTACTCTTGTTGGACTACATTTATCAATGTTTGATCTCCCTTGTCCAGGCCAGCTGGATGCAGAGAAGGCCTTTGACCGGGTGTCATGGCCTTTCCTACGGGCTACTTGAAAGAAAGGCATTTGGTTTCCCTTTAGATTTCAAAAATATGTTACAACTTCTTTATCATTTAGCTCGGCCTTGGTTACCATTAACTGGACAATCTCTGAATCTTTTCCCTTATAGAGCCACTTGGCAAAGACTGCCCTCTCTCCCCAATTTTTTACTCTGTATATTAAGCCATTATCATCCCTTATATGATGAGCTCTGGATGTACAGGGTAGCCAATAGGCAAATGGGAATACAAAATAAATTTATTAGCTGATGATATTTTACTAACCCTCACTGACCCAACCATGTATCACTTGTCAGTTTTTGACCTTTTAGCCAGGTTTGATCTCATAGCTGGTTTTCATTTAAATAGATATGAAACTGAAGTACTGGCTTCAACTATACTCCGCCTCAACATCTCAAAGATTTTTTATTGGTCACCCCTGGCGTGGAGGGCTGAGGTGCTTGGCACCTTACCTCCTGCAAAACTGGCAACCTGAGTTCAGGAATGTAGTTAGGTCATTCAGGGGCTGACTGGTGGAGGGAGGATGGAGTGTTCCATCAGACTGTTGTCCTCCCTTGGGAGGGGTTGCGTGACTCACTGCTTGCTGGCCACTTGGAGGTGTCAGGTGGTAGCACAGCTTGGGCACATGGGGACATTTCCCTGGAGGCAGAGCTCATCCATCATGCCATTGCCTGTCAACAGCTTGGGCAACAAAAACAGCAGGAGAAAACCCCTCTTGCTTGATGCTGATGCCCAGAGTCACGGTCCCACACCCGATGACCAGGAACCCTGCCATGAAAATGAAAGGGTAAGTCATGGAGCAAATAGATAGAGGTGCTGGGAGGTCTGGTCAGAAGGGTGCTAGCCAGGGCATAGGGAGCAGAAAGTACTGATAAAAAATGATTTTTTTTAAATATTTGCTGGAATCATTGTTCTTTAAAATATCTTGGTGTGGACCTTACTAAACACCCAGACCATTTAGAATGACTTAATTATGAACCATTAACTGTAGCAATGGCAGAGCATTTAAGTCACTGGACTCTATTACACTTCTCTTTCCTGCAGAGGGTTGAAGTTATCCATTCAATATTTTACCATGAATTTAGTTTTACTCTACAAACCCTCCAATATACCCTGACAGCTACTACTTTGGGAATAGCACTGACATATCTCTTTTTTATATGAAGAGGCTGTAGGCCAAGAATTAGGTTTTCTTTGCTATACCTATCCCTGGTCCAAGGTGGGATCAACTTATCTGACTTTGCATATACGCATAGCATGTCAGCTGCATCTAATCTGTGTCTGCACCATGGTAAATTACCAAGCTACCCAGTGACTGGAGTCTTCCTTGGGGTTGTCAGCTCTAATACTCACCCATGATACCACCCATAACATACACCTTCTCCATCCCATCTTGGCTTTTCTGATACTGCAATTTGGCAGTGTGAGGGAGACAACCCTGAGTGAGACTCCACCCTCATTCGCTTTAGGGTGGGCAAGGGTTTTAGGGTTGAAACCCTAATGTCATATTTCCTACATTTGTTGCTATATCCTCAACCCTAACTGATGCATTAACATAGTGTTTGCAAAGAATATATATTATAGGGACACGGTCACAGCCCTTTAGTTAGGGTTGAATGGGCACCTCTATGTTAAACACAAAATGTTGCACTTTAATAACTTTGCAGCCATTCAACCTATTCATATGAAATTTTGTTTGTGCCATTAGGGATCCAAGATCTCTTGATGTGGCAGGTGTCGTTCTGGTCAGATGCATGGGTGCGGATATATGGTGTGTAGAAAAGTGTGTAATTTACTATGTTTTGGCAGTTTCTTTCTCACTCCACAGCACAGAAATGGTTTGGAATTTTGGTCTGAAATTTTCAGGGTAGAAAGGATTTGCCTCACAGGTGTGTCTTTTTCTGGTTTGGTGAAAAAAAAATATTAATCCATTCCAAAGTTATTAAATTTTAATGTTCCCGTTATTTTCAAAGGTTATTTCTGTCTCAGTTAGATGTCCTGCTCAAAAAAGGGTCCTTTTTCACAAATTGGTAATCCTTTTTATGCAAACAGATCATACTGTGTTGCAAATGGGAATCTTTGCATGCCACCATTATTTAGTTTTTCAGTTAACAAATTTAAAAGCCACAAATTGACATCCTGGAGAGAGCTCAACACATTTATCTAGCTCATCGGTTACCCGTTAGGTGGATGCTACAATTAAATGTTGAAAAAATGATCCCCAAATATGATTTTTGTTATATTTTACATACTTTTCATGACTCAATCAATTAATTAATCAGGCTTTATTTATAATGTGCTTTCAAATATCAAAGGGTGAATACAGTGTAAAACAATAACAAACTTTATAAAGAACAATTTTTAAAATACAGTAACATTTTTAGCAAAGGTGGCAGAAACAAAACCAGCTAAAAATTTTCCCGAAAGCAAGACTGAATAAATAAGTCTTCAGGGAGGACATAAAGGTCTCAGCGGTCAGGCACTCTCTAATCCAATGAGGTATAGAGTTCCACAGGGCCAGGAATACAAATGCAATGCCCTAGCACCAGAAGTCTGAAGACAGACCCTAGGAACCTCTATCAATCCCTCATCAGTGGAATGGAGTAGGCGGAGGGCAGTAGGGCCAAAGGATGTCTTGCAAGTAGCTTAGTCTCTGTCTGTGAGGGCCTTATAGGTCAACAATGTGACCTTGAAGATGATCCTTTGTCTCACAGGCAGCCAGTGCAGTTTGTGAAGCACAGGAGTGACATGGCTAGATCTTGGCAACCCGGTCAACAACCTGGCTGCAGCATTCTGCACCAGCTGCAGGTGACGGAGGTCCACCCCTGGTAGCCCTAGGTATAGAGCATTGCAGTAGTCCAGGCGAGAGGACACAAAGGCGTAGACCAATGTAGGAAGGTCATCAGGTGGAACTAGGTGCTTTATCTGGGTGATATTCTTCAGATGGTAAAAAGAAGACTTAACCACTGCTAACACCTGAGCTTTCAGAGTCAGCTCATCATCGAGTACTACACCAAGATTACACACCTGTTGAGAGGGTCTCAACTGGTTGCCCCCTAGCACAAGACCAGATGACTGACCAGGAGTCAACCTCTCTACCAATGACCTGGGTCCACAACCAACACCTCAGTTTTATCCGGATTCAGTCTCAACCAGTTAGCACTCATCCAGTCCTGAATTTCAGTGAGGTAGTTGTTAAAAACTGAGATTGCATCATTCTAATCAGTTACAAAGGACATATACTGCTAAGTGTCATCTGCACAGCAGTGAAAACTCAGCCAGAACTACCTTATAATGTCTCCTAATGGCAGCACATACACCGTGAACAACACTGGGGACAGCATAGAGCCCTGGAGCACTCCACATGACAGGGGAAAAGGGGCCAAGGAAAAATTCCCTGATAACACCCTATGTGTCCTGCCTGTGAGGAAAGAATGGAACCACCTGAGGATTGTCCCTGACAATCCACAGTGTAGCCGCAGGCACTCCAGCAACACAACATGATCTACTGTGTCGAATGCTGCAGAGACATCAAGGAGGACCAAGATTAAATGACTCCTCTGATCCCTCGCTTTCAAGAGATCAGTTAGTACCTGAACCAGAGCAGTCTTGGTACTATGCCTTTTCCAGAAACTGGACTGGAAAGGATCGTAGACTTGGTGGGTGGCAAGAAAGTTCTCGAGTTGCAACGTGGCTCCCTTCTCAATAAGTTTGCCCAAAAAGGGCAGTTTAGAGACAGGTCTGTAGTTCGCAAGGCAGTCTGGGTCGAGGGAAGTTTTCTTCAAAAGGGATGTCATCACTGCCTCCTTCAGGGGGCCTTGGAACACACACTTATCCAACATGCACCAAACAATCTGACCAAGGATAGGTCCGATAACATCTATATCCCCTACAAAGAGGGGGGTTGGACAGGATCCAAACTACAGCAAGTCGGTCACATACCCTGAACAATTTTCACAATATGCCCGATCATTGGCTAGTCAAAGTTCGTACAGACAGGCTGGGTGTCTGTGCCCTCAAACCGACCTCCGCAATACTCATTTGAATGAGACAAGCGGGTCTCCAATCTAATGGAGGACACTTTATCAGCAAAGAATTGAGCTAATTCATCACACTTAACTTGTGAAAAAGCTCTTCAGCCCATGATATGAAAAAGAATATTTTTTATGTATCACAAGTCATGAAAATATCCTATTTTGTGAAGGAAAATCCTTCTCCCTTTGCCAGATCTTATTCCTAGAGTCTAGAGACACCCCCATCATCTTGCTCTTTAATTGCATGTATTACCCTGGTGTCTAGTGGTACCCCTCACCTTCTGCTCTCCATCACTGTTATTATTTTTGCCTTTCCCTGGTGTCTAGTGGCACCCCAGCCTCTAATCACCATCCTGGTAGTATAGACTAGAGGTTAGAGTAATGAGCTGTGAATGAGCTTGGTGCACCCAGCATCCCTGGGTTTGATTCCCACAACCTCGACTTGCATACTGTGTAACTCTGGGCAAGTCCTTATAACCATCCAGTGCTCCGGGTCACCCCTGAAAACAGACAGGCACTTGCTCATAGTGGGCCTTACCCAGATAACAAAGAGTGAAATAAAAAGTGGGCCTTACCCAGTTACCAAAGAAAAATAATGAATACATAAATAAAATCACCATTAATTTAATACAGTTGCTTGGTGTCTAGTGGCACCCCCAACCCTCTGATTGCCATCTCCATATTTATTAAATGGTTCCCTTGTATCTAGTGGCACCCCAAACTCCAGTTACTGTCCACATTTTCCACTTTTCCTGGTGTCTAGTAGCACCCCCAATCTCTAATTGCTGTCTCTGTTTTTTCCACTTTTCCCTGGTGTCTAGTGGCACCCCCACTCTCCAATTGCTGTCTCTGTTGTTTTCCACTTTTCCCTGGTGTCTTGTGGTACCCCCACCCTCTGATTGCTGTCTCTGTTATTTTTTTCTATTACCTTGGTGTCTAGTGACACCTCCATCCTCCGATTGCTTTCCCTGATTTTTCCCCATTTCCCTGGTGACTAATCACACTCCCCATCCTCTGATTGCTGACCCCATTTTTTCCTTTGTAGTCCTCCCCACACAGTCTGCCCGATGTAACTTGCCCTCTCAAATGCCTGTGTACTCCTGTGGGTATTATTAACTTTACCTGTAGGCATTTGTTGTCAATGCTGGTACCATGCTGTTTTCTATCTCTTGATGAAAACTATGGGCCCGATGCTCTTGAATGTTCCTAGCTCACTTAATGTCTGTTGTAATGTACCTTTGTTAAACTCCCCATGCCTGTAGTAAGTTGCTATTCTATCTTTCATTCTAATCACTGTTTCTGTTGTTTTTGTATGAACCCTGTCTGCCTGATGATCATGATGCACCTCTTGATGTAATCTGTGTTCTGATGCTTTGTATGCACCCTGTCTCCCTGATGCTCTTGTATGTACAATTTTAATCCTCCCAGGTCACACCTGAAAATAGGCACTTGGCTGTCTAGTGTGCTTACCTGGTTAACAAAGGCAAATAAATAAATAAATAGTGGCATCCTCCGCCCTCCAATTGCTGTCCCCATTTTATTTTCCTGCTTCCCTGGTATGTATCAGCACTCCCCACCCGCCGATCACTGCTTGTGACTGCAAAAAAGAAAATGTCCCTCAATGTCTTTTCTAGAAAAACTGGTCCCTCACTGATCTGACCCCCCAACCCCACCTCCCACTCAGCACCCACCACCACACACCACCCAGTACACCCCTGCACACCCTTACTAACTTGAACAGGTCACAGGGTGAAGATCCACTCTCCGATTGAAAACATGTCTTGCTGCTATAACTGGTGTCTACAGCATGAGTCAGGTGGTGCAGTGGATATGCCTTGGCCTTACAAGCAAAGTGTCAGTGGTTTGATTCCCAGTGGTAATGTATATTTGTTAGGGATTGGGACAGGGTAAGGGTAAGAGATACTGGGAAGAGAGGGTGGGAATGGCAGCTGCAAGATGAGGTGCTAGCTGAACACTTAAGCAGACTCGATAGACCATGAGGCCTGTTTCAGCTGGCAGTTTTGTATGTTCATATGAGAACCTAAGGTAAATGTGGTTCAATGTATTTCAATGGGGTTTTCAACTTTGATGCATAACTTGGCCATTTTTTTTTATATTTTGACACCAAATTTTCAACATGGACTTTTGGGGACCCCGCCTAATGGGCAATGTCAACAGAATTTCCCAAATCCTGCTCTGAAGGCAATTTTGCAGCTGCTTGGTGAAATCACCTTTCAGACATGATTTGAAAATTTTCACTGCCTTTCTTCATGAGGTGGGATCACAAGAAGGCTACAGTATGTTGAAAATCTGGGGTTGAAAATGTCAAAAATTATGAGCATGTGTTTAAATTTAACCACTCTCAATTGTAACTTTGGTAACTTTAAATATTTTCACCCCAAATTTTCAATATAGACATTTTTTACATCATCTCATGAATGTGACAGCTGCCATTTTTGAAAGTCTGGCCAAAATGTGTTTTCTGACCTGTGGCATGCAATGACATTGTGGTGGTGTGGAATATTGTTTGGCAGGATTGAAAATTCTCAGCCTAGTGTTCATGAGGTGGGGTAATAACAAGGCTATGCTGGCAATTTAGTTGCTCTTTGGCTGAAATGACTCCATGGTAACATACATATACACCTATCTATGGAGAGATGGGAGCGCAGGGCCCAGAAGGCACTACACTCCCACAGCTGAATGAAGATACAATTATAGTGTCTCAAAAAGTAAGGACATTCATTGAAAAAACTCCATTAATGCATCAGTTACAAACTTAGGGAAATGTGCTGTTAGGGTTTGCAACCCTAACACCCCACCCCCACCCTACAGACAGCAAACCAGGCATGGGGTGTGCCTTGAGGTTCTCAAGGCTAATGCTCATGCCATTTTATTACACTATACACATCTCAGTTTCTTTACTGATGGAAAAGGGTGAGCATTAAGCTTGAGACCCCTAAGGCACACCTCATGCCTGGTTTGCTGCCTGCAGGATGGGGGTGGGGTATTAGCATTGGGAACCCCTAACAACACATTTCCTACATTTGTCACTTTAACCCTTACTGATGTATTAAAGGTTTTTTTCCAAAGTATTAGATAGATAGATAGATAGATAGATAGATAGATAGATAGATAGATAGATAGATAGATAGATTGATTTTAGGGGTGTGGGTTCAGTAGGTGCTAATGAATTTGCAAACAAATTAGCATACACCATCACCCAGGGTTGCTCTCTGGACGAGGAAATTACATTCTGGTCAGTTGTGCAGGTTTCTGAGTTCGGAGAGGTGAAAAAAAGCCTTTTTGCTCATTGACTTTGCAGGATTTTTCTTGAACTTGCCTACAGTCCAGATGGTTTGAAATGTTGGTCTGAATGTTTCAAGGCAGAAATGGACTAGGCCACAGATGTACAATTTGCTAGTCTGGTGAAAACATAATAAGCGTTTGTAAGTTATTGCATTTTAAAAATTGGAAAAACTCATTTCTGAGCATGCTCAGTAAGCACTAAAGATATCTGTATGAAACAAAAATGGAGTCCTGTTTCATATGGGAAAATTCCTTTTCATTTGCCACCAAAAGATTTTATGACATACTTATATGTTTCTCATTAGAAGCTCTCTGTCTCACTATATTTTTCTGTCTGTAAGCATAAAGAATGAAACCGACAAATATAGTTATATCCTTACCTCTTTCTCTTGGCTTGAATTGCAACTTGAATATAAGATCGGTGTGACAGTGACATGAAAACATCCACACTTCTGCTGCCAAAATCTTTGGCAGTATAGCCTAGAGGTTAGAGTACAGTGCTGTATATGATCTTGGGACATCCACTGGGCCTGTGTTTGATTTCCACCAACTCCAATTGCATACTCTGTGTGTGTGAGCAAGACAGAGGTACTGTATTTCAGAAATGTGATATCTGTTTGTTGTTTACCTTTTTATTCCCACACGTGCAGTCAGGAATGTTAATTAAGAGGAAGTGATAAAGACTAATTGAGGGATAGATACAGTGCTTTCTCTGACTTTTTTTAATCTTACTTAAAAAAAGGAAAGAGATACAGAGACAAACAATGAACAAGAGATTGGGAGATGAGCAGTGATAGGAGAATGCAGCTTATATCCCATCACATTCAGTGATGGGGAGGGTTGGGGATGCATGGGTTTGCAATGGCAGAGGGTAGTTACTAATGGAATATTGGGTAGATGCAGTTCCTTCTTTGACTTTTATTTTCCTCTAAAAAAACTGGGAGTGTGAGAAAGACAAAGAACAAGACTGAGATATGAGCAGTAGATGGAAGAAGCAGCCTGTAACACATGTAATACAATGGCAGGGAAGGTGATCAAAATAGGAGCAATGTCAGATAGTGCAACTATATTACAATCTATCGAGTAAAAATCAGGTGACACAAAATTATCAAACAAGAATGCTATGTAAACATTATAGATCTACAGAAGGCCTCTGTTGTTTGTTTCTCCTTTTCGTTAAACTGTTGCATGCGCAAGGAACATTTTGGGAGAGTAGCACACTTTGGAGGTGTGCCTTTCCTGTTCAATCCACTGCTCCATTGAGCAGGCGTGGCGGTCCTGCACCAATGGGTGTGGGAGCTGTTTATGACAGAGGTGGTCTTCGCTTCAAAGAATAACACCGCTGTCATACATAGCCTGGTAGGCCTCACACACCCCCCAAAGCTTTGGTGCCATGCTGGGAGCCCACCCCAGCATGGCAAACATCCTGCATCCTCTGCCGACGGGGGGTGCCCAATTCCCTGTCGGCTCCACATCCCCAAAGGCCCCCAAAGCTTTGGTGAAACGCTGAGGACCCACCCCAGCGTAGCGCAAACATCCGTTGTCTGCTGACGGGGTGCCCAATCCCCGTCAACTCCATGTCCCCAAACAACCCCAAAGCTTGCCCACCCCAGCATGTCAAACGTCCGAGTTGTCTTTTTTTTAACCTGAAAAATAAAACGGTCCCACAGCACTTCTCCCAGCCCCCTCACAACCCGCACCCACCCACTGCGCACCCTGCATCCCACACCCCCTCACCCCATCCACTTACCTCCAGAGCTCGTGGATGATCTTGGTGGACGGAACACGTCTGCACTCTTCAAAGCTGAACATGAACTGAGGAAATGCCGGTAAGCTGTATAATGGACTAGATAGGGGTTTTCAACTTTATTGCATATCTCAGGCATTTTGTGGAATTTTGCACCAAATTTTCAACATGGGGTTTTGGGACCCCTTCTCATGAAATGTCACTCTCATGCATTATTCAGGCCCGAAGGTGATTTCACAGTCACTGCGTGAAATCACCCTTCGACCAAATAATGCCATGACAGTGACATCACTGAGAAGGGGTCCTAAAACCCCATGTTGAAAACTTGGTGCAAAAATTCTTAAACATGACTGTTTTACAAGCGTGCATTGTGCAGTTTCTACGCAGGCTCATAAGTTCACGAATTTTCAATACTTTCACTCCAGATTTTCGAAATTGCCATTTTACCACAACTCCTTATGAGCAGTACAGCTGTCATTTTTCACATCCTGCCCAAAACGTGTTTCCGCCCATGTAGCACACAATGGCGCAGTCGGTGTGCGAAATCAATGTATTGGGCACATTAAGAAAATCATCATGACACTGTTCATTAGCAGAGGTCGTAAAATGGCTATGTTGAAAATTTGGTGAAAAAATTCCTAAAAATGACTGTTTTACGAGCATGCGTTGCGCAGTTCCTATGCATGCTCGTAGGTTTGTGAATTTTCCATATTTCCACTCCAGATTTTCAACATTGCCATTTTACCACACCTTCTTATGAGTAGTACAGCTGTCATTTTTCACATCTCACCCAAAATGTGTTTCCACTCATGTAGCGCACAATGGCACAGTCGGTGTGCAAAATCAATGTATGGGACACATTAAGAAAATCACAGTGACACTGTTCATGAACAGAGGTCTTAAAATGGCTATGTTGAAAATTTGGTGAACAAATTCTTAAAAATGTCTGTTTTATGAGCGTCGTTGGCAGTTCCACGCACTGCAGACGATATGACTTTTCAATATTTTCACTCCAGATTTTCAACATTGCCATTTTACTGCACCTCCTTATGAGCAGTACAGCTGTCATTTTTCACATCCTGCCCAAAACGTGTTTCTGCCCATGTAGCGCACAATAGTGCAGTCGGTGTGTGAACTCAATGTTTGGGACACATTAAGAAAATCACAGTGACACTGATCATGAGCAGAGGTCTTAAAATGGCTGTGTTGAAAATTTGGTGAAAAAATTCCTAAAATTACTGTTTTACGAGCGTGCATTGCACAGTTCCCATGCACGCTCGTAGGTTTGTGAATTTTCAATATTTCCACTCCAGATTTTCAACACTGCCATTTTACCACATCTTCTCATGAGCAGTACAGCTGTCATTTTTCACATCCTGCCCAAAACGTGTTTCTGCCCATGTAGCGCACAATGGCGCAGTCGGTGTGTGAACTCAATGTATGGGACACATTAAGAAAATCACAGTGACACTGATCATGAGCAGAGGTCTTAAAGTGGCTGAGTTGAAAATTTGGTGAAAAAATTCCTAAAAATGACTGTTTTACAAGTCTGCGATCGCAGTTCCTACGCATGCTTCGTAAGTTTCGAATTTTCAATATTTTCACTCCAGATTTTCAACATTGCCATTTTACCACACCTTCTCATGAGCAGTACAGCTGTCATTTTTCACATCTTGCCCAAAACGTGTTTCCGCCATGTAGCGCACAATGGCACAGTCGGTGTGCAAACTCAGTGTATGGGACACATTAAGAAAATCACAGTGTCACTGTTCATGAGCAGAGATCTTAAAATGGCTATGTTGAAAATTTGGTGAAAAAATTCCTAAAAATAACTGTTTTATGAGCATGTGTTGTGCAGTTCCTACGCACGCTCGTAGGTTTGCGAATTTTCAATATTTCCACTCCAGATTTTCAACAGTGCCATTTTACCACACCTCCTTATGAGCAGTACAGCTGTCATTTTTCACATCCTGCCCAAAATGTGTTTCCGCCCATGTAGCGCACAATGGCGCAGTCGGTGTGCGAACTAAATGTATGGGACACATTAACAAAATCACAGTGACACTGTTCATGAGCAGAGGTCTTAAAATGGCTATGTTGAAAATTTGGTGAAAAAATTCATAAAAATGACTGTTTTATGAGCGTGCATTGCGCAGTTCCTACGCATGCTTGTAAGTTCACGAATTTTCAATATTTGCACTCCAATGACTTCCAAATACCTAAACAGCACATAGAAGCTAGCAACATTCGGCATTGACAAATGCTTGTTTATTTTTGCATTCGCTTGCATGCATATGCAAGGAAAGTTTTGGGACAGTAGGACTTTTTGAAGGTGTGTGACCCTCCTGTCCAATGCAGTGCTCAGTGTAACATGTGCAACCCTACTGCACCAATGGATGCATGAGCTGTCTATGACAGCAGTTTGGCTGCAGTGGTCTTCAGTTAAAGAAAAGTACCACTGCAATTAGCGTGGTAACGGTGTGTATTTAGCATATTGATGTCACCCTTTCCCTCTGGCTGCTAATAAAATCCCTCCCACTTCCTCCTCTGCTGCAGCTTCACGCTGCTCCCTTGTTATTGCCCCCACCAAACACAATGTATGTGCAAACAGAGTGCACAGTCCCCATTGTCTCCAGCCCCCCAACAAACACCCAGGTGAAATGCTGGGAGCCCACCCCAGCATGCCCATTGTCCTTGTAAATGGGAAAACTGTCCTGCAACATCTTTTGTTTTTTTAAAACCTGTGAAAACGGAAAACTGTCCCTCACTGTGTCTTGTGCCCCTTCCCCGAACCCACACCCACCCTCTGCATACCCCACCTCCCCCTCGCCCCATACTTACCTCCGGAGCCTGGCGCAATGATCTACAGTGGAGTGGGAACACGTCTGCACTCTTGAAAGCAGAAGGCAAACTGAAGAAATGATGGTAAGCTGTATAATGGCATAAATGTTTTTTTTTCCAACTTAGGTGGCTATCTTGGGCATTTTTGCAAATTTTGGCACCACATTTTCAAGAGGGGGTTCTTGGGACACCACCTCATGAATTCAGTTACTGTCATGTGAGTTATTCGGTCCCCAAAGATGATTTCATGGTCACTGCACAAAATCACCTTTTGGGATTGATTAACTAAACAACAGTGTCACTGTTAATGAGGTGGGCTTCCAAAATCCTATGTTGCAAATTTGGTGAAAAAATGTCAAAAAATGACTGTGTTACGAGCGTGCATTGCGCAGTTTCCACGCAGACTCATAACTTCCAGAATTTGAAATATTTTCACTCCAGATTTTCAACACTGGCATTTTTTCACACCTCCTTATGAACAGTACATCTGACATTTTTCACATCCTGGCTGAAATGTGTTTTTGCACATCCAGCGCACAATGGTATGGTCACAGTGAGAAATCGATGCTCAGGACAGATTATGAAAATCACAGTGACATTGTTCATGAGCAGAAGTCCCACAATGCCTATGTTGAAAATTTGGTGACACAAGACCACAAAACGACTGTGTCATGAGCGTTCATTGCGCAGTTTCCATGTACACTCGTAAGTTTGAGAAATTGTATTTTCACTCCAGATGTTCAACATTGCCATCCCTTCACACCTCCCAATGAACACTGCAGCTGTCATTTTTCACATCCTGCCTGAACTGTGTTTTTGCACATGTGGAACACAACGGTGTGGTCGCTGTGGGAAATCAACGTTCAGGACAGATTAACAAAATAACAGTGGGACTGTTCATCAACAGAGGTCTCAAATGTTTTTATGAGGTGGGCGTAACAAAAAGGTCATGCTGAAAATTTATTGTGCAAATACCAGCAATCGCACAGGGCATTAGGGTAAAGCACCATACATGCCAAACACCACTGCAAATACCTGCAAGCGAACGTTCGGCATTGACAAATGCTTGTTTCCTACTCATACAGTCAAGGATGCAAACTGAGAGTAAGTGAAAAACTAAGTCACTCAGAGAGATAGATACAGTGGTTACTCTTTTCTTTTTTCCTGTTACTGTCAGCAAAAATAAATAAATAGAAACAAAGAGACTGAGTGAGCCAAAAAGAGATATGAGCAGTGAGCAGACATGCAGCATCTAACACCTCACATTCAGTGACAGAGGAGTTGGATGTCAGTGCTGAAAAGAGGAGTTGACAACAGGAGCAATGTTAGATTGCACCACTGTATTAAAGACTAGCAAGTAAAAATTAAGAACCCCAATACGATCAAACAAGAAGGCTAGGTTAAAGGATATTGTACTACTGAAGCGGACTGTGTTGTTTGTTTGCATTTTTCCCCCATTCATGCAGTCCGATGTGCAAAATGAGAGTACGTGAGAAGGAAAGAGCTACAGAGAGATTGATTTAGTGCTTACTCTGCCTTTTTTTCCATTCCTGTCAGCAAAGAAAAAAACACACAGAGAGAAAGAGACATATATCAATAGAGTGATATATGTACAGTGAGCAGATGATGCAGCTTCTATCACCTCACATTCGGTGACAGTTTGAATGGGAAACATCAGGATGCTGCAGTTAGCACATAACTGTTTGGGTGTACTGTGTAAATGAAATGTGTCCTGCAAAACAAAATAAGTTCAGATAGTCTTTCACCAGACTATTGAATACAATGCAAACAAGAAGGAGGCTGCAATGCTGCCCTATCTGCAGGCACCTCTCTGAGCTGAGAGAGGAGAGTGCCTCTCTCTGAGCAGAGTTAGCCACGCTGAAGATGGCATCCACCCCCACCCAGAGACCACCAGGTCCACAACTTGTACCTCAGTGGATGCAGAGGAAGAGGAGTGAGTGATTGGACTATGGTGGGCTCAGGAAGGGTGAGGGAGGGTGGGTCAAAAGCACATCCCCCAACCAGTCCCACTTAATAACTCCTACATTGTTACAGAGGAAAGGAAAACCCCACTCATGAACCCAGGCTGGGACCATGGAGGATGGGAGGGTCCTCCAGCATGGAGCCCCAGGAAAGAGACAGGGACCTCGGAAAGGAAGCTTCTCCTAGTGGGGACTCTATTGTCCAGGGAGTGGAGTTAGGGACACCTAGCAGAGAACAGAGGGAGGTCAAGTGCCTCCCAGGAAGCTCTGCGTGGAGGGATGGGAAGCAGATCCATAGGATCATTAGGGCAATAGCTAGGAGGGAGCAGCTGGATGTCATTGTCCACCTAGGGACCAATGACCTGGCCAGGAGAAGGGTGGAGTTAGAAAGAGTCCAGGAGGATTTCATGAAGCTGGGGGGAAATCTGAAACAGATAGCATGCTCCATCTCATTCTCAGAGGTTCTACCTGTCCAGGACACTTGGGAAGCTAGGGCACTCCACATCCATACCTTCAACTGCTGGTTGAAGGATTGGTGTTGAAGGGAGGGTTTTGGCTTCATAGGGGACTGGGGCCTGACCTGGGCAGATGCAAGCTTATATAAGGAGGATGGCCTGCATCTGTCCAAGAAGGGGACTGTAGTCCTTTTTGAGAAGTTTAAATGCTTCAGCTGTGAGCACTTAAACTGGCCAATGGGGGAGAGCCAGGAGGGTCAGGAGGCTTAGGGACACCCCCATGGGAACATGCAGGAACATATTTCATTACAGCTAAAGCAGGCAGGAGGCCAGGCAGGCAGGCAAAGAATATATAATGAGTAATACGGGGGGATGAGAGCACATAGGAAAGGAAACCAGGCTTGGGGAAGATGCTGGAGAGGGAGAACAAGAGCAGAGAAAGAGGAGAGCAGACTATACAACATGGAAGGTCATGCTCACAAATGCCTCTGGCCTAGGAAATAGGTTACAGACATAGCAGCAATAACAGAAACGTGGTACTCTGCTAATCATGGCTGGAAAGTCAGTGTACCAAGCTATACACTGTTGAGGAGGGTCAGGGAGGGTAAAAAAGGTGGGGGAGTGGCCCTGTACATCAGAGATGGTATAAAGGCTACAGAAGTTCAGGGAAAACAGGGGGAGGCTGAGGTAATGTGGGTCACCCTGGAGCCAGGGAATGGAACAGCAATATGCACGGGGTGATCTACAAACCTCCGGCACAGAGGGAGGAAGTAGACAGGGAACTAGTGGAGAACATACATGACATGGCAGCTAAAGGTGAAATCCTGCTACTGGGGGATTTCAATATGACAGACCTGGATTGGAGCACCCAGGTGGCTGCTTCAACCAGAAGCACAGCCATCCTAGAATCCCTGCAGGGAGTTGGACTCAGGCAGCTGGTGCATGAGCCAACCAGGGACAAGTCAATTCTGGACCTGGTATGAATCAATGGGAACAGAGTTGAAAAATACAGGTGGAAGGGCAGCCATGGTCCAGTGACCACCACATGGTATTGTTCAGCATGGAGACATGGACTCAATTAAGCCACAGAAGGGCAAAAGTATTTAGATTTCAGGAGGGCGGATTCACTGAAATGGGTAGATATATACAAGCAGTCCTGGGGAAGGGAGACGTAATAGAGGGGATGGAAGAACAATGGGAGAAACTGAAAGGAGCCATAGTGAAGATAACAAACCAAAGCATTAGGATAGTGGCCAAAGGAAAAGAAGAAGGAAACCACTATTGTTCTCCAAAGAGGTGGGGGACACAGTCAGGGCTAAAATTCTGAGTTTTAGGAAATAAAAGGTGACCCAAAGGGATGAGGACAGGAAGGTGTACCTTGAATGTCTAAGGGAAGCAGATAAGGCTGTTAGGAGGGCAAAGGCACAGACAGAAGAGGGGTTAGCATGGTCTGTAAACAAAGGGGATAAGACATTTTATAGGTACATCAGTGAAAGAAGAAAAACTGGAGTGGGGATTGTGATGCTCAAAGGGGAGAAGGGAGAATGTAAAGAGGGATCTAGTCAAGGCAGAGATACTGAATTAACACTAAGGAGGGAGGATTTCTTGGACCACAGTTGGGTTGCAGAGGCAATGGGGGAGTGAACACTAGTCCATTCACAGTGGAGAGAGTTCTGGAAGAACTCACAAAGCTGAAGGTAGATAAGGCCATGGGGCCAGACGGCATCCACCTGAGGATATTAAAGAAGCTGTGAAGGGAACTAGCAGCACTTCTGGTGGCCATGTTCACAGAGTCACTCAACACAGGTGTCATTCCAGAGGACTGGAGGAGTGCACATGTAGTCCCACTGCACAAAAGTGGCAGTAGGGAGGAGGTGGGGAACTACAGGCCATTCAGCCTCATGTCAGTGGTAGGAAAGATCATGGAGACACTGCTGAAAGAAGGGATAGTGGCACATATGGAATTCAGAGTTGCTCAGGATCTGAGGCAACATGGATTCACAGCAGGAAGGTCATATCAAATGCATCTAATAGATTTTTCTGATTGGGTGACTAGGGAAATTATTCAGGGAGGGGTGGTAGACATTGCCTACCTAGATTATAGCAAATCCTTCAACGCCGTTTCACATAGAATGCTGATTAAGAAGATGGGTAGTCTGGGCATGGGAGACAAGGTGGTGAACTGTGTTAAGAAATGAGTAACAGACAGGAGACAGAGGGTGGTGATAAATGGGATAAAACCTGGGGAGAGGGGGTGATCAGTGGGGTACCAAAGGGATCAGTACTAGGACCAGTCCTGTTCAATGTCTTTATTGGTGACGTTGCAGAGGGGCTGGAAGGAAAGATCTGCCTAATGACACCAATATCTGCAACAGGGTGAATACTCCAGAAGGGGTGCAGAAAATGAGAAGATATCTGGAGAAACTTGAAAGATGGTCAGAGATGTGGCAACTGAGGTTCGATGCAAAGGGTGCAAATAATGCCCTGGGCAGATGGAACCTGGGGAGTGGTACAGGTTGGGGGAGCTGACTGTCACTAAAGAGGAAAGGGACCTAGGGTTATCATCTCCAATGACCTTAAGGTATCAAAGCAGTGCAAAAAGGCAGCAGGGAAGGTCAGTGGCATGCTAGGGTGCATAGGCAGGGGCATCACTAGCAGGAGGTGGGAGGTGGTGATGCCATTGCATAAAACATTAGTAAGGCCTCACCTGGAGTGCTGCATGTAGTTCTGGAGGCCACACCTGTGCAAGGACATAGATAAGGTGGAGACTATCCACAGATGGCAACAAAAATGGTGCAGGACTTGCACCACAGAACATATGAGGAGAGACCAAAGACCTCAATATGTACTCACTGGAGGAGAGGACACAGTGGGGGGACATGATTGAAACTTTCAAGTACCTCATGGGCATAAACAAGGTGCAGGTGGGGGACCTTTTCTAATGTAAAAAAAGTACTAGAACAAGGGGGTACAATATGAACTTGGAAAGGGGTAAATTAAGAGATAATATGATGACGTTTTCTACATGGAAAGAGTAGCTGATGCATGGAATAGTCTGCCACAGGAGGTAGTGAGGGGCAAGCACAGTGGAGGATTTAAGCATGCCTGAGATAGGCACAAGAAAAGTTTGAGGGGAGTGATGAAAACCATTGATCACATAGGGTCAATGTGGCCACATACAATGTATAGGGCCTACAGGCAGACTGGATGGGCCTAAGGGTCTTATCTGCCAACAATTTCTATGTTTCCATGTAAGAACTGTTAAAAGATGAGTCACTACTTGGATGTGACTCTGTCTCTCTCTTCTCATGTGCTGTCATACCATAAAGCTAAAATGGGACATGGGAATACAATGACAGCATATCACACTCATTCACAAAAATAAAACAAAATAAAAAACTGTTGCAATCCCTGCTCTTTCGGTGTGTGCAGTGAATGGAAGGTGCCATACACAGACCTACAGCTGAAATCACTGCCTGCTCCTGACAGGAATTTGTAGTCAGTCAGCTGACAGCCTTTGCCCTCACACACATAAATGCTAACCTGCTGTCAAGGAGTGAGCAGCACACATACCCTCATGGAGACTACGGAAAAAAAATGTAGAAACCGACTGACATTCCAGGAGATGAATGGAAAGGCTAGCACCAGCAATTTTATACCACCACCTGATGGTTGCTACTGTGCCAGAGAACCACAGTGGAGAACAGCAGTGGTAAGCAAGAAAGAGAGAGGCACAGAGAGAGAGAGAGAGAGACAGAGAGAAAACTATCCCAACATCTCCTCATGCGCTAGAGGGCAAACATAGAACTGTGCTCCAAAGCACTTCAAAGGACTAGCCGTGCCAGGCAGGTACAGTAGATACAGGGGGCAAAAACTGAATCAGAATACAGCTGTTCCCTTGCTTTCTGGTTCGGTTCCTCAATGGGAATGCCTCTAAAAACCATTTATGCCTACAATTCCCCTCTTTCATGTCCCTTTAAAAAAAACCTTAGTTGTTAAATACTTTAATGAAAATAAGTCAGTAGCCATTGTAGGCATTTTGTATAGCCAGGGATTGGCTATAGCAGGTTTTACTATAGCAGGGAGCACTTCACTATACTACACAGCTGTCTTTAATAAACAACATCTGTATTATAGTACTTACCATCTGGATACAGTTATCATTAATTAGACTGCTGCATCATGTTGTACTTGGGATATACGACACAGCAGTCATTTATAAAAGACAGTTGTGTCATTTGTAGCTTAATTTCCATAGGTAAGCATTGGGTAAGAGGGGTGGTATGGGTGGTGGGTGTTCAGTGGGAGGGTGATGGGGTAGAGAGATGGTGGCGGACAATGAGGGTCCATTTCATTTTCTAGGTTAAAAAAAGACATTGGGTGGTTTTACTTTTCAGGTAGCGTAAATAAATAAAAGTATTCGGGACACTGGGAGTGGGCTCCCCAGTGTCCCACACTGGAGGGTGCAAATGCTGACACAGGAGTTTGGGCCTCAGATGTTGGCAGCACCAGGAATAAATGGGCTACAAAGGGAGAAGCATCTGACACGGGGTGGCCTCCTGGTGTCAGATAACAATAAAAGAACTAATAAAATAAATAAATAAATAAATACACTGCTACCAGGGATTGGGGACTTTGGTGTGCAGATAACATTAAAAGTAAGGCAGAGTAAGGATGGCTACTAGTGGTGACAGCAACAGGCTTTGCACTACATGACACAGCCGTTGTTTATTAAAGACAGTTGTGTCGTATAGTGCAAACCGTTGCTTTCGCAAAAATTAACTTATTAATAGAATGTTCATTTTTGAACTGCGCATGCTCAGAAATGGAACATTGTTATTAAATATTTTAAAAGCTATGTAATAGAAGAACCTAAAAACCACATGAGCCCACATCAATCCGGAAACTTTCAGGTTTCAAAGGATATTATTTTTTAAGTTATCAGGTAGCAAAATAGTCTTCACATTTAAAAAAAAAACTTTTGCATTTTTATGCACTCTGTATCTTTGCCTCCTGAACTGATGTAAATGGAATTAACAGGCTCAAGAGATATTGGCACAGAGGCTGTGCTTTCCAAATTTCACATTAATCAGTTGAATGGGGGCAAAGATATTATGGTGCAAAAGTTGGATTTAACATAGAAGAGCTTATGCAACCCTAAATATATAGGCACGACCACGCCTGTTTAATATATGTGTGTGTGTGTGTGTGTATATACATATATATATATATATATATATATATAAATATACAGTGAAACCCACCAGGATGATGCCCAACTCTGCAGAAATCTGCAGTAGAGTTACTGCAGCAAACAATGCAATTTCAATGGGAGTTAATCCCTTTTGTCATGCAGGAAACCTGTGACACTGTGCTTCATCCTGGCAGGCTTCACAAGATATATACAGTAGCCCAGATATTCAAACTGCGCTCAAAAGTAGCGCAACAGCAGGAGCAAGCACAAACCAGTTGCGCAAATGCGCAACAGGTGCGATATTCAAACATGGAGCAGAGCAAATTGCGTAAGCAACCAACTTCTGAATATCGCACATACTGCGCCATCACGCAACCAGGAAGGAGAAGCTGAGCCAAAATGTTGCACCATGGCGCAACCAGGGAAGCTCAGCTGAGCATTCCAGAGCTGCCATAACGCAAGCACAGCCCCCAGAGCAATGGAACCGCACATCCAGGGAGGCAGGCTGGGGCCCACCACCAGCCATGCCACACATGGGCACAGAACACACTGCAGAACCCACACCACACCTGCACACCCAAGCACAGCATCACTGGGGTGGGACGGATGATCCACGTGCCCATGGGGACAAGCCAACAAAACATAGCAGAGCCCTGACACCCCAGCACAACCACTGGCAGGCGGAGTGCCACACACAGGGGTTGACAACACAGTGCACATCAGCCTCCCGTATGCACAGCACCCTGCACTGTGACTCCAAGACACCACCCATGTGCAGTGACTGGCACTGCAGGAAACCATGCAGTCCCCCAGCACACATCAGCCCGTGCAGCACAGAAGCATACAAGCCAGACACACCTGTGCTCCCAGCAGTGGTGGCAGCAGATGGCAAGACCAACAGAAAGTCACTGCCATGCCGGAGATACCTCCCCAAGCGCACACACACACACACACACACACACACACACACACACACACACACACACACACACACACAGGACCATACCAGCCCAGATGGCATGCACACCACTGCAACTGAGCAACCATAGCCAGCTGCAAATCAGAGACCAACACAGTATTCATATCAAAATATAAATGTATTAGAAAAATGTAATTACAAAATCCACAACAACATAACTATTTACAAGAGGGAGGAGGGTACAAGGTAGGGGTGGGCAAGGGTAGGGATGAAGAACTTGGAGAGAGAGGCAGAGTGGGAGGATGGGTAGAGAGAGAAGGGGATCTGGCCTAAGGCCTAGCAGACTGGTCCACTGCTGCCTGGTGCCGTCTTTCTTGGCTGCGCCTCCTCCCTTAGCCCATGGTGCTGTATGTCCTGGAGGATGTGCTGGCTCTCCTGGGACACCCGGGTCAGCCAATGCAGTGACTGCTCCATTCTGTGGAGCACAATGAGGCCTAGGAAAAGGGAACACAGTCAATGGCTGTGACTGACCACAACCGTGAACACCACCCAACCTGCAAGCCATATAGCCCAATGTCCCGCACCTGTGATGGCGTACACCCACCCACAGTGAACATGCACATGGCCATCACAAACAGGCGGCACCAGCTATGCGCACCACCGCACACACACCGCCCACATCAATCACAGTACAAACTAGGCTGGCAAGTGATGTGGCAAGGTAGTGCGATGCCAGTGACACAGCTATGTGCCCAGTGCATGCCTGGACCACCAGTGGCGCATACACAGGCGTGCTGTGATACTGCACAGTGATGCATGTCACCTGTGTCGTGCTACATACATGCATACATAGACAGTGTCGGCAGATAAGGGCCTATGTGCCACCCAGTCTGGCCATTTGACCTTGTAAGTTCACTCTGTTTTCCTATAAGTCTGTTGCACCTTACCCCTGACCTCCAGAAATCCTTTATGGCTATCCCGTGCATTCTTAAATCCCGTGACCAAGTCAGCCCCCACCACTTCCTCTGGCAGGGTGTTCCACTTGTCCACCACCCGTTCTGTGAAGTAATTCATTCTCATGTTTTCTCTGAATCGTCCCCCCTCCAACCTCATCCCATGCCCTCTAGTCCTGGAACATCTTTTACGCTTAAAAATAGTGTTTTCCTGCACTCTGTTCCCCCCTGTAAGATACTTGCATGTCCCTATCATATCCCCCTCTCCCTCCTCTCCTCCAGGGAGTACATGTTCAGTTCCTTCAACCTGTCTTCATAGGACTTGTGATGCAATCCATGCACCATCTGTGTTGACCTCCTCTGAACCCGCTCTACCCAGTCCATGTCCATCGTGGGTATGGTCTCCCAGAACTATACACTGTACTCCAGGTGGGGCACCACCAGTGTCTTGTAGAGTGGAATTATGACCTCCCTTTCCTGCATGGTTGTGTTGTGCATGGCTGGTGGTCTTGCCCCCACAGCATGCAATAGCATCCATGAAGTAATGATACTCACACTCCTCCAGCAGCTGGCTCTGCCGCTGCTGCTGCTACTGGGCTGGGCTGACACCCCGGCGGGAGCCCTTGCACGCCACATCACCGTCACCCTCGTCCTCAGATTCCGGCCTGTGGGAGACATATGTTGAGACAAACATCAGTGTGACTCAAAAGCAGAGTGCCCCCTGCCCCAGTGAGAGTGCCTGCCCACACAGCCATAACCATCCATCGCACAGCTGCACACACTGACACAGCCAACCGTGTCCGAGCTGGCACCTATGCACAGCCACCCAAGCACACACACACCCCTACAGAGAATATAGGTGCATAGATGGTACACTCACGTGGCCTAGGCACTACGCCCCGCCTGGCACGTGACCGCAGCCGCGACAAAAGTTCTGGCTCCCTCCGGCGGAGGTCACTGTACCAGTGCCGGCACTGCTCAGCAGACCGGCCCCATCCAGTGACCTCCACCAGGTCAGTGGCCACTTGCCGCCACAGCTGAGTCCTGGCACTGGTGAGGGGCACCTCACCATACAGGCCATCATAGTGTGGCTCAACTAGAGCCACCAGGTTGGCCACTTCAATCTGGCTCCAGGACACCGCCCTCCTCCTAGCCATGGCACCAACTTTACAGCAGGCAATATGGCACCCCGCTGCACCGTAACCCCACGTGGAGTTGTTGCTCAATAGACCACTACAGGCTCCAATCGCGCTGTTCGAACAGCGGCGTCACTTCACATGGCGCTGTCACGAGACAGCGCAATAGGGACGTACACATGGCATGCCAACAGTGCCAGGGGTCAGAGGGCATACACAAGGTCACGGCAATGACGCAAGGCTACGCACAGCGCCATCGGACGTATAGGCATCCCTGCGCGACTGCCAAGCTGCGCACCAGTGCCACAGTGGACTATCGGCAGTAGTGCCAGAAGCCTATATAGTGCCCAGTGCTGTAGCACCACTGGCACAATGGTGGCCATGGCCTGAATCCTATCGCACTCAGCAGGTCTGCAGTGCAATAGACACATGCATAAGCTGTCTGGGCATGCACAATGCGAGTGTAACGCAGCCACAAACCTGCGCCGTTGGCTCAGCCCGGACCTTCCGTATGCGCAAAGTGCAAATATGCGATATTCAGCTGACATATGCAAATCATTTGATCAGCCATTCATAGGTGCAGTGGCGCGATTAGCATGTCATTACAGTTGTGCCACACCTCATTTGCATGTGTTGCGCTATTAAAATGTGACAGTGGGTTGTGCTGGCCAGATTTGGTTACTGCGGGTGGGAGGTGAGTTACATGCTGTGTGATGCTCAGGACAATGCTCATGGGTGGAGGATGATAAAGGCTGAGGGGCTGAGCATGAAAAGGGCACTTAGAAAGGGACAAAGGCACCCTTTCTATCAGTATCTGCCATGTGGAGAGGAAACGTGGGGGACTTCCGCCCTCCCCACGGGCGGCAGCTATGCTCATGGGGAAATGCTGTCGACTGCACAGTGACAGGTGTCCACTTCCACCCACACAGATCACCATGACTGACCAGAGCCAAGCTGAGGTGTGGGCCGGCGGGCGTGGAGAGGCCGAACTTCACGCGGCAGAGGCGAGGCCCTCTTCCAGGCCTACCTGGAGGATGAGCCACTATTGAGTGGACGGAGGGGCACCCCTCAGGAACGTGCAGCTGCATGGGAGGGGGTAGCTCGGGCCATCAACCTGCACGGAAGCCACCAGTGCTCCGTGCAGAAATGCAAGAAGAAGATGGGGACTGACCGCAGGAGGCTGAAGGAGATGGTGGCAGCCTTCAGGGCGGCACGTGCTGGCACTGGTGGGGGCCCACCAGTGGTGTTGCAGCTGACACCTACAGAGGGGACACTGATCATGGCCATGCAGCCGAGTGCCATTCGGGCGTACCAGGCGGAGGATTCCAGACAGGTGGAAGCCCATCACTGCAGTATGACATGGTGGTGTTGTTGGGGGCTTGTTCCACATGCACTCACATGTACTCTCTTTCTGTTACAGATCCTGTTTGTCTTCAGGAGGCGGTGGTGGTGGTGGGTCCAGACAGTGATGCAGACCTGCTGGACGTGGAGGAGGGACCATCCACCTCCGCCACCAGCCTGCAGGCTCTGCAGCAGCATGCACACTGGGCCAACAACTCCGGTGTCAGTGATACGGGTGCAGGGGGTGCACAGCCTGTGTCTCAGCAGTCTGGCATGCAGGTATGCCAGCATGCTGTGCCTATGGCAGTGGCACGCACCTGCACCATTGATGATAGCAGGCCTGCAATGGGTGGTGATAGGTGTGTGTCCCATGACGGACACATGGCAGGCCAACACGTGCCCCTGGGCCTTCCTGGTTCACACCTGTGTACCAGCATGCTGGCACAGTCCCAGGCTGTGCCTGTCAGCACTGGTGGGGCAGCACTGGTGGCTGTGCAGGTGTCTGGCACTGTTGTCAGCACGGAGGTGGAACAGGTGGACCTGGGGGCTCAGCAGTTGGAGGGGCGGCAGCAGCAGTCACACACCAGGTCTGGGGGTACAGTGTCAAGCAGTGGCACATGTCCCCACCCTTTGATCTGCCCATACCTGGTCCTGGCGAACAGCGCCCACCTTCAAGGGGTGCTGTGCACCAGACCGATCCACACCCTGGGGTCACGATGCCATTGGGCACAGTACCCATTGGACGCGCACACCCACCTGCTGCAGGACTGGTACAGCTACAGGGGCGGGTTGCAGGTCCGTGGAGGCACTGTCTGTGTCCGTGGGCAGACATAGCAGGGAGTGTGCTCAGGACCGAGCCGAGGCTGGGCCTTATCGCGGATGGATGTGACCGCTGCCATTGACAGGCTGACCCAGGCAGTGGTCTCTGTCGCGGACGCATTGGCCACACTGTCAGGTGCCCCTGTACCACACACCCCACACAGTGCGCTCTCCACTCCCCATTCCCGGCATCGTGTGACACCAGGCCTGTCGATGCCGGGTTCTGCTGTGGGCATCCCGAGCACCCCTGGTGCAAGTTTGTTTGGCAGGATGCAGACCCCTGTGCGGGCAAGGTCACGTTCATGCAGTGGGACCCCTGGTGGTGCACCAGCGCCACCCGATGTGTCCCTGCTCCAGCCTGCCAGTGCTGCTGGGCCACGGCAGGCCACCATGCATCCATGGTGGCGTGGGACAATGCTACCTGACTGAGCTGTCTCCCAGTGCAGGCCCTGTCTGGTGCTGCCCTGTGTGCAATGTGTGTCATGGTGGGCAGTGCACTGCTGGGTGCTCTGCTCAGCGTTGACACCACGGACCACCTGCACACTCTCCCAACTGCTGTCCACAGGTGCGTGTGCATGATGATGCCTGCATTGCACTGTACACCAAGGTGCAAGGTGCCCAGGTCCTGACACAACGTGCGTGGACAGTCCAGGTGGTGGGGTGGTCAGTGGTGCTGTGTGTTGGCAATGTCATTTCCGCAGTGCTGTGCTGCCCCATGTATGCTGCCTGGTGTGTGTGTGTCCGTATGAGTGCTCACCCCTCTCTGATGGTGTGTTGGTATGCCTGGAACTTCCTTCCCACTGACCTTCATGCACGGTGTGTTCCCCTGTGTGCCTGTGGTTTGCGCATGGACAGTGTTGCCTGCACATGTCCCCTTGACTTACCTGTGTTGGGCGTAGTGCTCTTTTGTGATGGTGTCCCGGTGCAGCTGGGCCTGCCAGGTCAGTCGGGATCCCTCCGTCCTAGGGGGGGCTGCTCATCACCAACACCACCGGCGCCACTGGCATCCCCATCGCTGTCCCCCTCTTGGACCTGTCGCGGCTATCCATGGTCTTTGGCCTTGTTGTGCAGGATGCAACAGGCCAGGAATATCCCACAGGCCTTTTTGGGGCTGTACTGTGGAGCTCCGTCCAGTGTATCCAGGCATCAGAAGTGTGCCTTGAGCATCCCAAACACCAGCTCTATGATGTTAAGTGTCGCGGCATGTGCCTCATTGAAGCATAGCTGCACTGGGATCGTGGGGCACCAGTGCAGTGTGAGCAGCCAGGGATGGAGTGGGTATCACTGATCACCTGTGTGGAGATGAGTGGAGATCAAGTGTCATGTCAGGTCCATATTGCCCACATCCTTGGTGCCACTACTATAGCACCTGTGTCATTCCCACCCTTGCCCAGAGTTTGCATTCCATACATGTACTCACCCACTAGATGACCCGTGGGATGTCCCCACTCTCGAATAGATGGCACAGTGCAGACTGGTGCCATATGAAGCATCATGTGCTCCACCAGGGTGTGTGGCACAGACATTGATAATCGTGATGTCACACACACCACTGCTGCAGTTGACACTGGAAAACCCCTTTCGGTTCCGATATGCCTGGCCGTCCAGGGCCAGGTGGCCGTGTGAATAGCCACATGGGTGCAGTCTATGGCCCCTAGCATGCCAGGCATCGTGCTACCCATGGAACTCCTGCATGTTTGTTATGCGCTCTGCAGCGGTGCTGGGGAAATGGATGTACTCCGCGGCATGGGAGACAGCAGTCGCTGAGGAGGTGGGTGAGGATGCGTGATGGCCGACTGTGTAATGCCTGTGGTGTCCCTGTTGGCCTCCTGGAAGGTGCCCGTGGTGAGCAGGCACATGCAGGCTGTCACCTTGGTCTCCACGGACAAGCGTGATCCGTCGTGGGGGTGCCTGCATCACATCACTGCACAGCTCACAGAGCCGTCTCAGTATTGCCCTGTTCAGGCAACACTGACCCTAATCTTGGCGTCTATGTACAGCTCGAGGCTGATCACGGGCCGCGATACCCGCCTGTCGGTGGCATACCGCCGATGGGCCCTCAGCGACCACGTCCCCTGCGGCATAGTGTCTCACCCCCTCATTACAGCTTCCATGTGGAAGCTGGCACTATCCATCTCCTGGCTTCACCCCCGGCTGCTGTTCCTGTATTACCCCACTGCCTCCTGCTGCTTCCACTGCAGGCACCCCCCACTGGCCTCTCTGTCCTCCTGGACCCCTGTCCCTCTCTGCCCTTCCAGCTCCATCTCTCTCTCTGTCTCTCTCCCCAGTTTGCGGCCTGCTAGAGGATCTTCGCGCTTCCTTGACTGCTTGTATGACACAATTCCGCTCTGTAACTTCGTCTGAGCCACTCTTAGCATTACACGAAGTGTTCAATCATCGCATTAGCACTTTGTGCATGGACCGCCCACTTAGGTTGCGCATGCCTTCATTCCATTGCGCTGTTGCTCAGCATGTTTTTGAGTGGCGCAACTGGCCCCGCTGGAATATAGCAATGGTGCATTTTGAGGGGCGCATGCCAACCTGTGCGCATGGAAACAGCCGCCCTGAATATTTGGGCCAGTATGCATGTATGTTTTATATATATATATATTCATGGCAAAAACTCCGTTTAATGCATCAGTTAGGGTTGTTCCTGGCGACAAAAGTAGGGACATTACGCTGTTAGGAATTGAAACCCTATCTCGAATTCACCCCAGCACCACACACACACAGACACACACACATTCAAGTATGGGGAGGACAAATCAACACAACCAATGACAGACATCCAGCAGGTGACAGAAATAACAAACAATTGTCTAAAATGTGACGAGACATCCCCACCCACCTGACCAGGTACTGCATGCTCAGTGGAGATCAACAGCAAAACTGAGGCCATGTGCACCAAGCGTACACATCCCTGATTGCAGCTGCAATGTACCACACTTAGTAGTTGCATGGCCTTACCTACCGATGCCCACATCACACCACAACTGGTACTGTACGTTATTCAATATAAATAACTGAAGCTGCATGATGACAGTTGTAGAAAGGTTTAAACTGCAAGTAGTGTATACATTAATTAAGATGACACATAAATTAACTTCTAGACTTCTTCTAGCTTGCTAAAGATAAAAGTAGTAATACATTTAGTAGGTGATTTACATAGTAGTACATTTACTGCAATAGTTTACTCAATATAGAAGCTGATGTAAATGTATGGAAAAGCATTGTCTGTTCAGCTGTGAAATTCATACTGCCAGTATCACATGCATTCTTACTGAAGAAGGTGTACTGTGATGTACATATAGACCTTCACTGTGTTTCAATACTAAAGATGCAGTAAGTATTCTTTGTGAAACATTACGAATTGCGTGGATCAGGCTAAACAACTTCAAATATCATAGCACTACTCAGCCAACAATGATGTACCTGTACCTCGGAGATGTATATGGATAGATTTTCCTGTAGGCACTTACCAGTATGTTGTACATGATAAAGAAAATCTCATTGCATCTGTGATAATAACTTATTCAAATAACAATACATTTACTATTAGACGCAATGAGTGATCTATAGCCACTTATGGACACAGTGTGATTTTTTTACAGTTGTTTCATGCTCAGGCTGTATGACTACTGTTTGGGTTGCCACACTTCTGTCACTAATGCTATCAAAGTGACATTACAAATATTAATTGTGGCTACAACAGGAATCAAGTAGGTATGGTGTGAATATAAACAGAATGTCTTTTAGTATTGATTTAACTCACAATGGCGTAAAGGACACTAGGACAGCAGGGTTATCCTCTATCACTGACTCTGTCCAGTTATAATCACACTAGTGTTTTGATGACTGTAATGATCCAGAAGTCAAACTGTTCATCCCTCATGCATTCATATTCGACAGCCATTCTCCACCAACTAGACAGTGTATGAATTGTAACTGGGTGGGACACTGTATTACAAAAGCTGCTGCAGTGCTAACAGAGAAAGTATCTACTCATAAAGGCAATTAAGCAATAAGGCGACCAGTTATCTTAAATGGTCTATCAATACCCTGTAGGGTTTAATGTTGAATAGGGCATACAGTGCCACATATAGCTAGACAGTGTAATGACCATTAACATAATAGCTGAGGTGGCTTATTGCTATCATAATAAAACTGTTTTTAAACAACATTAAATCATGTTCATCATATTGAGCTCTACATGTGTTAATAAAAACTAAACATAAGGAAATTACAATGTTTACATTCAATTAAGCTGCATTTCTCAAACCCTTGTTATCCAGAGATATTATACCTGTATCCTTCATTTTGCTGAACTCTATTGCTCAGATGGCAAACCACAAGTGGTGTGGTGGTGTGGGGCAGCGGCAGGTAGGCCATGCAACTACCAAGTGTAGTCGTTGTGCGCTGCAATCGGGATGTGTCGTTTGGTGTACATGGCCTCAGTTGCTGTTGATCTCACTGAGCATGCAGTACCTAGTCAGGTGGGTGGGGATGTCTAGTACATTTGACAATTGTTTATTATTTCCATCGCCTGCTGCTGGATGTCTGTCATTGGTTGTGTTATTGGTCCTCCCCAACACAGATGTGTGTGTGTGTCTGTGTGTGTGGTGCTGGGAGGTGATCGCAGTTGGTTCAACCTAACAAGAATTTCCTCACTTTTATCCATGGAACAACCTAACTGATGCAGTAAACGGTTTTTGCATGAATATCTGTCTTTTCAGAACTATCACTCAGCATATTGAGTTTATAGTTGTAAGAATAGTGCACATACATAAAAAAATATTCCAATATCAGAAATATTTCAACTCTTGGGTGCATTTACTATTATTAACAGTAACAGCAGTCAACTATTAATCATATTGTCTTAATTACTTTATTAATTGTAATTTGTCATTGTCATTCAATGTAGTAGTTTATGTAAAGTGTCTTACTCCTTTTGTTTGTGAGCACATATGTTAATAAAAGATGTACATGACTAAAGACAATATGACATGACATAGGCACCATAGTTCATCTACTGAACAAATGATATGTTACTATAGTAACGGTTCATAGGTGCTTACTACCAACGGGTGGTACCATCAATCGTGAACAGCGGTGGAAGAGGTTTGCTCGTACTGAATACATAAATTTGTTGTAAGTATAGCAACACAAATTTCACTGTTGTACTAGCATACATACTTATCTTATCATCATACATACACATTCCATGCACTAGTTAGAAAACAACAACAGCGTGCCAAAAAGTGTAATGTAACATTGTACATCTAACTTACTTCTATAGAAATCAACTCAAATCCCATAGTGTGCTATGAGTTTCACAAATGAGAAAATCACATTGCATTAATCTTCTTAAAACTATTTTCAAGAAACATCTCGACTACACAACAACACACAAACACAAGAATATAAATAAATTTTTACTATAAAAATATATTATATATAAAAATCACAAACAAAATATATTTCTTCATATAAAAAAAAAAAAAATACAGATTAACACAAATAATATTAGAACAGGAAAATAAATAATTGAAATGTATTACATCATACAAACATAAATTATGAAAAACATTTTGTAACATAAATACAATATATTTTAAAATCTTTTTTTTTTTTAAATTTTTACCTTGCGAGAGGTGTATACTGCTTGAAACAATCAAGGCTGAAACTGGATTTGATGTGGAGGCGCAAACGAAGTGGAAGCTGCGCCCTACGAGGATACCAGACCGCGCTAGAAGGGTGGCCAGTTTCAACCAGGAAGCTGCGGAACAGATGGTAGCCATGGAGGTGAAGCACTGCTACTTGCACAGCACCATCACCCACTACTACGACCGGCTCTGCACGGAGTTGACAGTCTGCTGTACATCCAAGAGACTGGTTTTGTCCAGCCTCTCAAGGATCACAGCATTTTCTTTCCACAGACTGACAACCTCATGAAAGAACCGTCTGCAACGACAGCGGGACGTGCATTTTACGGTCGCGGCCCAACAAGATTTAAAAAAAATTATGATACAACACAACTTCAACAATTACGACTTTCAAATATTTCATATTTCTTATCTAATGCAATATCAAATAAATTCATTCAAGTTATGATAATAGTTTCGTATGATACTAAACTACTTAGTATCTATTTCTGTCTCTGTCATACTTGACTATCTATATTATCTAATAAGCTGACAACATAAAAAATGTATAGTTAGCTGTGGCTTGAATGCTACTCTTAGATTTTCTTTCCTACTCACAAATATTAGTATGTACATACTTTTGCATTAATGACACTATTATACTACAATTGAAATACATCCTCATCAAGTGTGAGAATTTTACTTCACCATGTCTTGCCTATAATGTGTAGTCATGTATGCAGTGAAAAACAAAATAACGACAGTAACACTATAATAAATACTTTTCATGCGTACACAATCATGATAAGTTTAATAATACTTTAAACCAACAGCTTTTACCCGTGTTTCAAACCCTCACACATCACTACTTTAAATAATTAAGTCACTAATATGACATGCGCAAAAGCATGCAGATATTCAACGGGCTGGCAGAGTTGTGCAGGTGCAACCCCAAGCTGCGCCTGCACAGCAAGAAAAAAAAGGATCAAGTTGGGGCCACCCACAGGTGAGCTGCTGCATTGCAGGATGCAACACAGCAGCTGCCCCTGGCTGACCTCAACTCTCTCATACCTCTCAACAGATTTTTCCCCAAATGTATTACATTGCCTCTCAAAATGTGGAAGAATAGACAAAGCATGGAACACTTTATCAAATTTTAAATTGACCCACAACACTATTAAAATGTTTACATTTATGTTCAGAAAGTCTGCAATTTATCAAATTATATATTTAGCATCATTTACTATAGAGTTCTGCTAAAATGTTAACACTGAATGTTACAAGTCTCAAATGTGAACAAGGGCTTTTGTAAACCAAAATAGGAACATTCCCTACAACCAGGTATGTTTGAGATATGCACTCTGTGCCCCTTACCAGGCAATCACGACAGCAATGTGTGCCCCCAACACTCATGTGTTTTTGTTGGAAGTTGCCAACCCCATCACAATCGGATTTTCAGGATGATCGGGGTGGGGGTGTTTGAATACTCCAGCCTGCAATTGGGCTTATCAGTCCACTGGACCACAGGGATATATTCAGGAGGTAGGAGGTGTTTAAGTACTTCATCCACGATCGTTTATTGGTCCACTGGACCTCCACGTCTGTGTTGAGAGAGACACATTGCTGCAATCGGGCTGGTGAGGGTGTATTAACAGTATACCTGCAATCGGGCCAGTGGGGGTGGGGGGTTACGCTCTTTGCCTACGATTAGCCTGCTGGGCGTCCTTCGATAGTGCTGCCTGGTAGGAGCCAAGCGAAAGTCCAGGGGATGGGCACACCTGCATGTAATAGCATGCAAATGGGACCATAATCGATCCGATAGCCCCCCATACCTTGCACCAATTACAGCCATTTGCATATCACCTGCGAATATAAGGATTTTGACTGCAAATTGGATACTGCACTTTGTCAACTTGCGGTGGTCCAAGTTCCCACGCGCCATGCACAGTGGCTGTGCAGGGGTGATATTCAAGCAGTTCCTCATAACACAACCTTTGAATATCACCCTGGACACACCTGTGCCTACTTTGCACACGAAGAACTTGCCTATGATAGCATCAATACTCATCTCGAAACAAATGTTTTAAATAGACATATTACCACCTTTACCATACAGTCTCACAGTCATGTCGCACACTGTCCCAAAAGTTTTCACACAACAACCACAGCATCAATGAAGTATAAAAAACTGTTTTAAAGTATAGTGCTCATTCAAATATGACACTGTGTGTCACTAAGCCATCCATCATTGAATTATGTAGCAATGTGATCTATGTGGCCCAATATTTAGCACAGTTTACTACTCAACAACTTCTTTTTAACCCAACAACACGCACCATATGATGTAGTGGAATTTGCACCACTACAGCTGTCATAGTACTACATTTTAAGTGTGGTGAGACAACTGCATAGTGCTATATAAAGGCGTGTGATATTCTGGGGTGAATGCAAACAGTCCCATTAATAACTGTACTTTTATAGACATTCCCTCAGTTCTTATCACTTTTAAAAAACACATATCTGACAGTGACTGGAACGCATACTTTTCATTGTGAAAGTAAGTATGAGGCTGGCAAGGCCGAAGACAGACACACTGCACGCTATTCACTTTAACTGGAAAAGGATCAAGAACACTATAAACTTTTCAACATAGATTAGAAAAACGAAAAAATCATTAATGGACACTTTATGCATTGCACATTTAGGTCTACAATATCCCCCCATGTTTGTGTTTTTTTGGTGGTTGAGTATCTGCAGTGATCAATACATTACACCTTATAAAAGTCTAGCACACAAGTAGTAATGTCAACAGTATTTACAACAAACAAAGAAAGTGGTACTGCCTCAACAACGAAGGATATTGCTCACCCAAACAATTGAACATTTGCAGTGAGTATGCAACAGACGTGCACTCCCCTATCATGCAGTAGGACAGAAGGTGACAGTATCAGCAAGGCATTGATCACCACGGAATGTGACAACCATATGGTACTTCTCAATCATGCAATAATAACAACAGATTTCACCGTGGTGTGCTGGGAGGACTTCTCTTCACCTCCACATATTCAGCAACAGCAACTTCACGGGCTCTATTAAAGCAAACAAGTAAAAATATCACATTAATAGATGAAATATCAAGGTAAGTGTTTTCTTTAAAACATAATTTCTAATACTACATTCATACAACTATCATATGAACACATATCTTTGAAACAGCTCTGTCTCAACTAGGTGTATGTTGTTAACTCAGTATTACATGATATAACAATCTTCTCATCTGCAAAAGCCACACAAAGTTGAAATTATGACACCATATATATCTTTTCAAAGACAATACATCAATCAGAACAGTTACTATAAAATTCATTTTTCCTATTGATTCCCCTAACCTGTTTCTTCAATAGCGTTTTCAAAAGATGACTCACAAATATATAATTGGTAGTATGCAGTGCAGAACAAGCAGTACCTGCCCATCAATCAATACTTATAACATTGTCATAATGCATATTTGACACAGAAACATCTAAAACATTACATGTATTAATTTACATATGCATACCATAATAATGTAAGGCTCTGTTCACTAACAGTTTAAAATGTGAGTTATTATAATAGAATACACAAACACAACAATAATGTCACTGTTCCTCAATGACCCCTAGCTGAATATGGCAACCATTTGTATTATTATATACCTCTACAGGGCTATTAAAACACATTAACAAACACCTAGATATTATGATGTCCATTATATATTGCAATAATAAAATGAAACATTGGCAGGACATATAGAAATAAGTAGATACAATCTAAGGACATGTCATAATACAACGATAATTAAACAGCACACCATTGAATTCCACTGAGACACCTACAACATTAAATTGGTAATCTATTACTCATTGTACATTAAACTCCACCACAAATTAGCAGAGGGAGAAGACCTGCCCCGCCACAACACCATCTACATATACATCCATCAATTCTCAGATTCATGAAGAACAATATTCACTCACATCTAGTAATACAGTTTATTATAGTAGTGGATCTTCTGCCATGGTAGCACTGCACATTCATAACTTGGTTAACACCTTTTGAACTATTTGGGTGGCATATTCAAGATGGTTGACCCATCGCATAGGGTTGCACATCTGCAAGTACAAAATTCACCATTCTGCAATATTCAATAAAACACTTGCGCCACTGAAAACAGGTTGAACAACAGCACAATGCAAAAGAATGCATGGTCAAGTGGGTACACTACATAATTAATAAAGACAGACAGTGGTTTCCCCACAAGCAGAGAGAAAGCAGGGGGACAGATAAATGTGATGCTTTTTCCTGACCAATGGAGGCAGTCACCTTGTTGTGGTGGTCAGGCTTGATCATAATTCAGATGGATGATGAGACTAAGAACCCTCCAATTATTTATAACAAATAAGAATATTGGAATTATTGGAAAAAATTGCTGTCATTAAAGCAGCAGAGCAGGGGTGGGGGCACTGGAACCTTAACTATATAATAGTATTACTTCACAACATCTCTACCCACCACTTCAAAAGAGCATTTCTTTCAAAAGTTAAAAGTCCTATGCTGCACAAAGCAAAACTGCTGTAATACAGACACCATGGTAAGTGCATCTCATGAATTGTTCTTGGAGGAGAGGAGAGGAGAGGAGAGGAGAGTGGGAGGGAACATGACTGAGAATTATAAGGATCTCACAGGCATGAACAAAGGTGCAGGAGAGAAGCACCAGAACAAGTAAGCATGATATTAAACTTAAGTGTGAGAGGTTTAAAGGGACACTGTCAACCCTTTTTGCATCATATTATTTCTAGTTAAAACCCCATATTTTATCATTCTTTACCTTCTCTAAAATTCCTTGATGTTGCTGGTTGTATTATTTGTCTCCTGACTTAGTAGAACTGAAATGCATGCCAAGGCATAGTTGTACCTAACCTTGTTTTGTTTCAAATCCTTGATCTCCTCCTACTGCATACTTCCTGAATGTTAGACACACCCCAATCAGTGCAGTCATTCATGATGCAATATTCTTCTCTCCTTTCAATGCATAGTTGGTGGCTAGGCTAACACCAGCATGGTGAGCAGTCTGTTTTTCACTTTTTAAAAGAGGAAGAAAATCAGAATCAAACTACCAGCTACATCAGCAGTCTCTGCAGAATGTGAACAATCACAACATATGTTTATTAAACTAGGGATTCTCTGAGGCCTAAGTGGGTTGACAGTGTCCCTTTAAGAGGGATGTGAGAAAATACTTCTTCACCGGGCCCAATGGCACTAAGGGTTGGGGCGCTGGATGCCACTACTCGCGCCATGCCGGCAACCTGGGTTTGGGAGCAGACTCGGGTTGCTGGTGGGTCGGCAAGGGGGGAGAAAGGCTTGAGCATCCCATGACAGCTTGCCTTCTCCAGGGAGGGAAGAGGCTTATGCCCGCTCACTTGCCTGTCTCCGAGCAGAGGCTTGGAGTACTGCAAGCCCCAATTGTAGGGGATGGGTGGCCGCTGTACAGTGTGGACATTGACGCCTTGTGCCATAATGTCAGGAGATTACACGCTGTAGGGGAGGGGAGAAAAGAGAGAAAACTGCCTGCTGTCTCCGGGAAGATGGGCCTCTGGGAGCGTGCCTCCAATGTGCCCCCACTTGCTCGACCACAGCCGGACTGACTCAATGAAGGATTACAGGGTGTATGGTCCCCCACTTCATCTCCACTCGGGGGGGGGGCAAACCACAGCTCCATGGGGCCTGGAGGTGAGTATGAGTGGAGTGGGAGGCAGGAGAATGGCTCCTTGTGGGACCCTGAAGGGTCGGAGTCAGCAGGACATGGGGCAGTTAAAAGTGTAATTAAAAAAAAAAGAAAATATTTCTTCACCGAATGGGTGGTGGACGTCTGCAACACCCTGCCAGAAGAGGCTGTGAGTTCAAGACAGTGGGGAGCATCAAGCATTCATAGGCTAGGCACATGCACATAATAAATAGAGGTAATGGAGGAGGGAGTGAAACCTGTGACCAAATAGGGTCCAAGGTATAGTAACAGACAAGGTAAATAGGGCAGACAAGATGGGTCTAGTGGTCCCTTTCTGCTGACATAATTCTATGTTTCTGTATTTCTATGTTAGGGCCTGATCAATTACTACACCTAAATATCAATATTCTTTGACTTGTGTTAGATGTTAGTACTGAGTGCAAGAAATTATAAGCTTCAATGTCTTCATGTATTCTAACCCTTGCTGTGCCAGTAACATCCATTCCTATACATTCTAAACCCACCAACAGCTTAAGGGCTAATTTATTTTGGAAAATCATGCACTGAGAATTTTTAGTTTTCATGGATAGCCATGATTAATTACAGTAGGCATACTGATTGTTCAGTCTGTCTGACATCATCAATTATGTCACCTGTTATATCCTCTCCCTGACAGTCATGTGAACTGCATACTAATACAGCCTTCACAGACTAAACTAGCAAATAGCTGCAGCAGGAAGGAAGAGGGCAACTGGGCTTGCCAGCTCTAACATTGCCCCAAAAATCATAAATGGAAGGTGAGGAGAGCAGCCTAACTCTGAGATAAAAACACCTTGGAGATCTGAAGGTCAGGCTAGGGACAAGGATATACATAAAATACTGTGTAATCTACTAGCACAGTGACATAATGCTAGTGTCTTTTTAATACTTTATCTGGGAAACAGAAGGGGCAAGAGGGTGGGAGATTATTAGTTTGGATGGCAACTGGAGTAACTCTGGCCAGCTGCAATGAGCTTATGTTTGGCACTATGGGGCAGCAACGTTCTTGAACTTCACATAGTGGGCAGCTTCAGAACCTTCCTGACTTGATAACTACAGTGTGTTCAATTAGGTCTTGAGGTCAGAGAGGTGAACAGACTGGTTAGTTAGTCTGCCAGAACATTCTATTTAATAAGACTATTTTAGTCTTGTGGGACCCATCTTGTCTGCAACAATGACTAAAGTAATTAATTAATTAACTAATCAGACAGAAGTATAGAAACATACACAACTAAGGACAGAAAAAGACCATAAATCCATCAAGTTTATACTGAAGACCTATGATTACTTCTTAATAAAAAAAAGTAGAGCAATTAGGGAGACCTAGATTCTTCAGTTTTTGAAAACATCAGTTTCTTTACTTTTTGTTGTAAATTGCCATCAGATATTTAAATGTTTTGTGGCCCTGAATCACTTCATCAGGGCCCATGGTGGTCTTCCAAATTTGCTAACTTTATTTCTATCAATTAGGCTAATAAATACACATTTCTTCTGGTTTAAGTAAGCTTTTCTGCTTGGATCACAATTCTCACTTTAGTCATTATCTAGGGCATTATACTGTCTCCTCTATAGTGCTAGGCATGTGATTAAGCATCTGCTCAGCCCAAAAGACAGAGACAAAAGTATCCAGATTCAAAAATCCCCAATGGTACAGTTGTTTTTTTTCAATTGTTTAACCAGGTGAGACACACTAACCTGAAAGCTTTTCTACAGGTGCAACCTGGGAGCACAGGGAAGTTAAGTGACTTGCTCAGGGTCACACAGTATATGCAAGTGGGGGCTGTGGGATTCAAACCCAGGTCTCTAGATTTGCAGCTCAGAGCCTTAAACCACTGCACTATACTGTCTCCCTTACTTAAGTTACTTAAGCAATAAGGCACAGCAGGCTGTGGGTTATTGAAGATTTACCCATGCCTTGTGTGGTGTGTCACAAGGCACAGCTGAGTGACTTAACCATGCAAGAAGTGGGTAAATCACCCAATAACTCACACCCTGGAGTGCCTTATTGTGATTATACAATGAACCCATTTGTAAAACAAATTTATAATGTGTTTAATTATGTTTTTTTATACATGCTATTCCTCAGCCATGGGTTATGCAGGATTTACTCACAGTCATGTGACATGTTTTGACCAATGAGGTTACGGGATTTTCACACACCATTATAACATTTTTAATAACCCCCTAAAATGTACCCCTTGTGTGTTAAATCCAGCCATAATCCAGCATTGACCACATTGCTTTGTATGCTACTTTATCCATCCACCATATGTGAAAAAATTCTTCCTTATATCATTTTCAGCTTTCCCCTTCCTGCTTGAGATTTTGCCTCAGAAAGGATGAACTGTTCCTCCACTTGAACAACTCTGTGGAGTTCACCTTAGTGCACCCCTGTATACTGTGAGCCTAATTTTCATAAATCCGGACTGGTGCAAGGGGCTAGCAGCAAGGAAAAATGGTGCAAAGGGCTCCTTGTGCTGCAACATGTGATGCAACATGCAACAGTCCAGATTTTGTAAGGTGCCTTGCACCACTAGAGTGGCTGCCTGCAGTAACCAGGCTTGCACCGTCCTCGTGATGGTCACGCTGGTACGCCATGGCTGAAGGAGGCTTGCAACATAGTGGGGCCACAGCATCCCATAATTGCAGTGAAAGCTGGGACTGTGTTGGGGGGGAGGAACCCAGCAACTGGCCTTCAACAGTGCCAAGTGTCCGATGGGATTTCCCTATTGGGCAATGTGTGACACAGAATACTGTGCCAGGGACAATGGTGGCACCAGGTAGGTGTGCCAGCAGCAGTGTCACAGTCCCACAGACGGGGTACCTCTTAGCGGGCAGGTACCAACCCTGTCCCAGTTCCTGGGCCTATAAGCCCACCTGTCCAATAGTTTGCAAAGACCCCGAGAAGTGGAAGCAGTTTAGGGCAGCACATTGTGAAGTCCAGCTGTGGGTCAGGGACATACCCTGTAGCAGTGTGCCATGCCCTTGATGCAGATCCTCTGCATGCTAGCATACTGCAACTACAGGTGTGGTATTAGCAATGGCTGGTTGTTTGGGCACCACTATAGGCAAGTGCCATACTTGGGTCTGGCAGATGGACTGTCACAGGAACACTTACAATATGTACCAGAGTGTTGAAGCTCCATCCTGCCACTGTATCATTCCTTGTTGGAACCTCATCAGTGCCATGTCAGGTGGGTGGGTACTTACTGTACAACACCCATGGATCTCACAGTGACAGTCCCCAACTGTCCAGTATGGTGTCTACATGGATTTGCCTGGCAGAGGACAATTGTATTGTCAGGTACTGCAGATCCATACAGATGCCCTACTGGACAGTCAGGGAGTTGTGCTACAGGATATGTCCCTGATCCACAGCTGGATTTCATATTGTGCAGCCCTGGACTGTCTCCACTTCTCAGAGTTTTTGCAGACTAGGGGACAGCTGGCAGAGCTGATAGCCTCATGAACCATGGGACAGGTTCAGTGCCTGCCTGCTAAGACATACCCCATCTGTGGGCCTGTGGGACTGTACTGGGCAGTGCAGCCCCATGCCACCATTGGCCCTGCTACACGATCCCCTGTCTCACACTGCCCACTCCAGTACTCCCATGGGCCCTTGACAATGCCCCAGGCAGCTTGCAGCTACCTTCCCCCGAACAGAGCCATCATTGCACCAGGCAGGGGTGGCTGATGGAAACCACTGTCAAATCCAGCTAGTGTACCACCTCATTGGCACAACACTCTGCATGCAGCAACTCTTGGTACTTTGATGCAGGGACCCCAGCTGTACAAAAATCCTGTGCAGGGCCCCTGGTGCACCAGGTTAGAGGTAGACAGAGATCAGCACAACATGCACCAATCTAGCGACCCTTTGAAAAGTGGGACCTGTATGTTTTAATGTTTTTTGTTATACCCCCCTTCTGTCTTTCATGGAATATACTGTATATTGAGACAGTCCAGTCTTTCCTAATTAGGGGCAAGTGGTTCAGATTCGGAAATCCACAAGCTCTCAGACAACAAAAGCTGCTCATCAAATATTATTTTCTGCTTCATTTTCTTTAACAAATCCCTGGCTACTGAATAGTCATTTTATCATCATAATGGTTTCAACATTTCACAGCATACAGTAAAGTATAACTGCTTCAACAAGAACTGTTGATTTTTCAAGGCTCTTTGCTGTTTATCCCTCTTCTTGTTAGTACTTTGCTATCCTTTTTTTCTGGCTGCATTTTATCATATGATTTAAATTTGTTTCTCTGCATGTAATTATTTGTAATTTATTTTTAAAACTTGCTGGTCATCATGCTCTGAGAGGCCAAAAAAGGGATATAAGAGTTTTAAAACAAAAACAAAAATAGAGGCTTGTACCTGTTATAGTGGGACTGGTGGAGAGATCTGCAAGTATTAAAAACAAACTCTGGTCAGAGCCAATAGGGATGCAGGTGAGGAATTTGGGGCACAAATATTTGAAATTTGTTTTTTAATATTTTTACACCAAATTTTCAACATAGCCTTGTTGAAAATTTGGGGTAAACATATTGAATATTATAAAAGTTGTAAGCCTACACTTGCAAAATTCAGCATAGCCTCATGAATTTTTTTTATATTTGTACACCAAGGCCTGGATATTCAAAAGGGTTGCGCCATGCACAATAGGGTTGCGCCAGCGTAAGTCCAAAAATGCACCATTCCACGATATTCAGCGGGAGGCAGTTGCGCCACTGAAAACATGCTGAGCAACAGCGCAATGCAAATGAAGGCATGCACAACCGAAGGGGTGGATCCATGCATAAAGAGCGCAATGCAATATTCAAAGGCTTGAGCAATGCGCAACAGTGGATTAGCCGGAAGTAGCGCCACGGCGGAAATGAGTCAAAATAAAAAGGCTCAAGGATGAGGCGTAAGAACCCGACAGGGAATGCTCATGAGGCAGCAACAGAGAGCAGGCCACAGCAGCAACCAGTGCAGGCCAGGGAGTAGGCAGGACAGAATAGTGGCAGCCGAAGGCGTGTGAGAGCCACAGAGTTTGGAGGCCAGTAGGTGTACCGGTGCAGTGGAGATAGTAGTCAGGACAGCGGGGAACAGAAGAACAACAGCTGGGGGGGCACAAGCCAGGGAGATGGACAGTGCCACCTTCCACATGGAAGCTGTAGAGAGGGGGGTGAGAAGGCATGCTGCAGGGGGACGTGGCTGTGGAAGGGCCCATCGGTGGTCAGCCCCAACAGGCAGTACCGTGCCCGCATCAGCTTTGAGCTGTATTTGGATGTCGAGATTGTGGGCCGGTACCGCCTGAACAGGGCAATACTGAGGCGGCTCTGTGAGCTGTGCAGTGATGTGATGCAGGCACCCTCACGAAGGTCACGCTCTGTCAGTGGAGACAAAGGTAACAGCCTGCATGTGCTTGCTCACCACGGTACCTTCCAGAGGCCAACAGGGACACCACAGGCATAACACAGTCAGCGTCACACATCCTCACCCAATTCCTCAGTGCACTGCTGCCACATGCTGCGAGTACATCCATTTCCCCAGCACCGCGGCAGGCGTACAGCAAACATCAGGAGTTCCACAGGGTAGCACATATGCCTGGCATGCTAGGGGTGATAGATTGCACCCATGTGGCTATTCACATGCCACCTGGCCCTGATGGGGCCGCATATCACAACCGGAAGGGGTACTCCAGTGTCAACTGCCAGGTGGAGTGTGATGCCAGTGGGCGCATCATCAATGTCTGTGCCACGCACCATGGTGAAGCACATGATTCATTCATATGTTACCAGTCTGCACTGTGCCATCGATTCGAGAGTGGGGACATCCCCACAGGACACCTAGTGGGTGAGTATGCATGTAGGAGCGGCAAAGTTGGGGGACGGGTGGGCAAATCACAGGTGCCATGGGAGTGGCACACAGGGCTAGGGACAATATGGACCTGAACATGACACTAACCTCCACTATCTCCACACAGGTGACAGTGGATACCCACTCCGTCCCTGGCTGCTCACACCCTACCAGCGCCCCACGACCCCATTGCAGCAACGCTTCAGTGAGGCACATGCTGCCACATGCAACATCATCGAGCGGGTGTTTGGGATGCTGAAGGCATGCTTCCGATGCCTAGACATCTCTGGCGGTGCCCTACAGTACAGCCCCTCAAAGGCCTGTGGGATATTCCTGGCCTGTTGTATCCTGCACAACATGGTCAAAGACTGTGGGATAGCCATACAGGTCGAGGAGGGGGACAGCGATGGGGACGCCGGTGATGCCGGTGATGATGGGGATGAGCAGCTCCCCCTTGGACGGCGTGACCCCTGACTGATCCAGCTGTCCCAGCTGCACCGGGACACCATCACAGAGGAGCTCTTCGCACAACACAGGTAAGTCATGGGGCCATTTGCAACCAACACTGTCTAGGCACAACCCACATACACACAGGGTAACACACCAGGGGTGCATGACGGCAAGGGGAGTGGAAGGGTACAGGCACACAAACACACCACCAGGGAGGGGTGAATAGTTACAAGCTACATGGACACACACACACACACCAGGCACACAGTGCACAGGGGCAGTTGTACAGCAGAGCAGGAACAGACATGTCAAACACACAGATCCACAGACCACCCCCACCACCTGTACTGTCCATGTACGTGTGTCAGATGCTGGGCACCCTTGCACCTTGGTGTACAGTACAATGCAGGCATCATCATGCACATGCACCTGTGGACAGCAGTCGGGTGGGTGTGCAGGTGGTCCGTGTGTCGGCATGTTGGGCAGGGCACCCACCGGTGCACTGCCCACCAAGACACACATTGCACACAGGGCAGCACCAGACAGGGCCCGCACTGGGAGACAGGTCAGTCAGGTGGCACTGAGCCACAGCCACCACGGATGCGTGGGTGGCCCCGCTGAGACCCAGCCACACTGGCAGGCTGAGCATGGGCCACATGGGGTGGCACTGATGGACCACCAGGGATCCCACTGCACGAGTGTGACCTTGTCCACACAGGGGTCTGCAGCATGCCAAACATACCTGCACCAGGGGTGCTCGGGATGCCCACAGCAGAACCCGGTGTTGACAGGCTGGGTGTCGCACGACACCGGGAACGTGGAGTGGAGAGCGTACTGCATGGAGTGCACGGTACAGGGGCACCTGACTGTGTGCCCAATGTGGCCACAACAGCGACCAATGCCTGGGTCAGCCTGTCAATGGCTGTGGTCACATCCATCCGCATTTGGACCATCTCTGCCAGAATCATTGCATTGTCCCTGCTGTGCCACTCCACAGCCACACACAGTGCCTCCACGGATGTTGCAACCCACATCTGCTGCTGTACTGATGCCTGCAGCAGGCGGGTGTGCTCGTCAAATGGGTCGTCTGCCAAATCGGCAACCTGTCCCCCAGGGTATGGAAGGGCCTGATGCTCAACACCCCTTGAGGGTGGGCGCTGTTCACCAGGACCAGGTATGGGCAAGTCAACAGGCGGTGTGCATATGCCACCACTGAACCCTGTACCCCCAGACCCAGTGGGTGACTGCCGCTACTGCCCCTCTGCCTGCTGTGCCCAAGGGACCAGTCATTCCAATGCTGTGTCCGCAACAGTGCCAGGGACCTGCACAGCTACCGGTGCTGCCCCACTGGTGCTGACAGGCACAGCCTTGGACTGTGCTGATGTGCTGGCACACACATTGGAACCATCTAGGTCCATGGGCACGGGCTGTCCTGCTGTGTGTCCATTATGTGACAAACACGTGTCACTGCCCATAGCAGCCGTTGCATCATCAATGGTGCAGGTTCATGCCACAGCCTCAGCCACAGCGTGCTGGCATGCTTGCATGCCAGACTGCTGGGACACAGGAAGGGCACCCCCCACACCTGACTCACCAACATCGGAGATGGCGGCCAGGCATGCACACTGGTGCAATGCAAGCCGGCTATGAGCAGAGGTGGATGGACCCTCCTCCAACTCTGGCTGCACGTCCACAGTGCATGGGCCCACCACCACTGTCCCCTGCAGATGCACAGGATCTGTAACAGAAAGTGAGAACATGTTAGTGCATGGGATCAACCTTCCCCCACCCCCACCATGTCATACCGTGCAGTGATGGGCTTCCACCTGTCTGGAAGCCACCTCCTGGAACGCCCTCGATGGCACTGCACTGCATGGATGCAGCAAGACGGTCCTCCACCGGGGTCAGCTGCGCCACCTCTGGCTGGCTCCCGCCTGTGGCAGTGCGTGCTGCCCTGAGTGCTGCCACCTTCTCCTTAACCCGTCTCCTGTCGGTCCCCACCTTCTTCTTACATTCCTGCATGGAGTGCTGGTGGCTTCCGTGCAGGTTTATAGCGTGATCTACCCCCTCCCATGCAGCAGCACGGGCCTGAGGGGTGCCCTGCCATCCACTGAGTAGTGGCTCCTCATCCAGGTAGGCCTTGTAGAGGGCCTCTGTTCCAGCCTTTGTGAAGTTGGGCTTCCTCTTCCGCCCACCATCATCCTCCTCACCCAGTCCTTGCTCGGCCATGTCACGGTCTGTATGGGTGGAAGTGGACACCTGTGACTGTGCAGTTTACAGCATTATCCCATGACCATAGTCCATAACATCACACAGTATGCAACCTACCTATCACTGCACTAACCGAATATGGCCACTGCAGATCACTGTCACACATTTATAGTGCAATGCATGCAAATTAGGAGTGGAGCAACTTTAATGGGATGCAAATCACGCCGCTGCGCCTTTGAATGGCTGATCAGCTGATTTGCATATGATGGCTGAATATCACGCTGTTGCGCTTTGCGCAATACGGTTGAGCTGGCTGAGCCTATGGCGCAGTTCTGTGACTGCATAGTACACCGCACCACGCATGCACAGGTAGCTTACGCAGGCGTCTGCCGTGCTGATTACGTGCTGTGCGCGGTCAGCTATTCAGGACACGGCACCATTGTGCCAGTGGCACTACAGCGCTGGTCACCACATGGCTCTGTGGCACAACTGTGCAATAGTCCACTATGGCACTGGCATGCAGGTGACCACTCGCGCTGGACGTGTAGACGTCCGATGGTGCTGTGCGTGACCTTGCGCCAGAGACATGATCTTGTGCCCGACCTTTGCCCCCTTGGCACTGTACATCTGGCATGTGTGCAGCTCTATCGCGCTGTTCAGTAACAGTGCAATAGGAACCAATGGCACTGCCTGAACAGCGCAATAGGGACAGATGGGGTTGTATTGTGCAACATTTTCACGTGGGGTTGCCGTGCTGCGGAGCGCCATATTGCCTACTATCAAGTTGATGACATGGCATGCAGTAGAGCTCCCCAGTGGAGTGGCTTGGAGGTGGCCAACCTAGTGGCTATGGTGGAGCCTCACTATGGGCCACTGTTTGGGGGGAACCCCTAGACATGGTCCGCACCCAAGTGTGGCAGCAGGTGGCCACTGCACTGGAGCAGGTCACAGGGCAGCGCAGAACAGCGGAGCAGTGCAGGCACCGCTACAGTGACCTGTGCAGGAGGAAGCAGGCACTGCTGGCATGCCTCAGGTCCCATGCCAGGAGGGGCATTGTGCCTAGGCCAGGTGGATGAGCCATCTATGCACCTGTATTGTCCACAGGGGTATAACTGTGTATTGGGGCCAGAGCATGGGGGAGGGTTGTTCCATGGTTGGCTGTGTCAGTGTTTGCAGGTGTGTGATGCATGGGTCTTGCTGTGTGGGCAGGCAAACTCATTGGGGCAGGGGGCTGTCTGCGTTTGGATCTCACTAATGTGTTTCTCAACATTTGTTTCCCACAGGCATGGAGGAGCGGAGGAGGGCCCAGGCTGAGATGCACAGGGGTGCTGCAGAGGTGGCCGGCAGAGGAGGCGGCAGTATGGGCCCGTAACAGCGGCAGCAGCAGCAGCATCAGCAGCAGCTGGATGAGGGTGAGTGTCATTACATCATGGATGCTATTGCGTGCAATGGGGGGATAGGGCATGGCCACCATCCATGGACAACACTGCCATGCACGCGACGTGTGACAGTCAGCACTGTCCAGTGGCAGTGCATGTCTGTGAGTGCGTCACTGGTGGTCCATGCATGCACTGGGCACATGGCTGTGGCACTACCTTCTCACCATGTAGCCATGTCACTGTACTGCCTTGGTTGTGCTGTGCTGGGCATGGGTGGGGTGTGTGTGTAGTGGCACACATGGCTGTTGCTGCCTGGTTGGGCTTGGCCCATGCACGGTCACTGTGAGTGTGTGTAGTCCATCACAGGGGCGGGGCACTTGGCTGTATGCCATGCATACTGGGTGGGCTTCAGGGTTGTGTACAGTCCTAGCCATTGATTCTGTTCCCTTGCCCTAGGTGTCCGGGTCCTGCACAGGATAGAGCAGGCCATCCACTGCCTGATGGAGATGTCGAAGGAATCGCTCAGCATCCTCAAGGGAGATGAACCAGAGGAGTGTGTAATGCCGGAGGTGGACACGGGGTCCGAGCCGGCCTGCAGATCTGCAGCCTGGGGGCAGTAGCTGCCCCACAACTACACCCTTTACCCTTCCCTCACACCCTGCCTTCCCTCACCAAGTTCTTCAGCCCTACCCCACACCCACCCCTACCTTGTACCTGTACCCCACCCCTGTATTGTATATATTTGTAAATAGTGTTATTGTTGTTCCTGTTGTTGTTGTTGTTCTGTTTTTCATTGAATATATATATCTATTTTGTTATGAATACTGTGGTGGTCTCTGCTTTGCAGCTGGCTATAGGTGCTCAGTTGCAGTGGTGTGCATGGCATCTGGTGTGGTGTGGTCCTGGGATTGTGTGTGTGTCTGTGTGGGGGGTGTCCCTGGTGTGGTGGTGGCTGTCAGCCGGTCTGGCCGTGTGCTGCCACACACCACTGTGGGCTCCTGGTGGGTCTGGCTTGTATGGTTCTGTGGTACACATGGTTGCATTGTGCCAGGTGGGGGGGGCATGGTGGTTCCGGCAGTGCCAGTCACAGTCACTACTCATGGGTGGTGTCTTGGGGTTCCAGAGCAAGGTGTGCTGTGCACAGTGGGGGCTGTGGTACACCTGGGTTGTCCGGCCCCTTTGTGTGGCAGTATTTGCTTGCCAGTGGGTGTGCTGGGGTGCCGTGGCCCAGCTGTGCTTTGTAGGCTTGTCCCCATGGGCCAGTGGATATTCTGTCCCTCCACCGGTGATGCTGTGCTTCGGGTGTGGGGGGGTGTTGTTAGTTCTACAGTGTGTTCCTGTGCCTGTCTGTGGCATGGGTGGTGGGCCCCTGCCTACCTCCCTGGTTGTGCAGTTCCATTGCTCTGCTGCTGGGGGGACTCCCTGCTTGTGCTATGGCGCATCTCAACTGCTCAGCTGGGCTGGCCTTGTTGCACTATGGCGCGACATATGTGCTCAGCTTCCCCTACCTGGTTGCGCTATGGCGCAGGTTGTGTGATTTTCAGACGTTGGCTGGTTACGCAATTTGACTTGCTCCACATTTGAATATCACGTTTGTTGCACATGTGCGCAATTGACTTGTGCTTGCTCCTGCTATTGCACACATTTTGGGCGCAGTTTGAATATCTGGGTCCAAATGTATAACATAGCCTTTTGGACCCTGCCTCATGAATAAGAGCAGAGAAAATGTTCAACTCCTGTCCAAAATGTGATTTAGTGCAGGGACCACGAAATCACCTTTCGGGATGTAAAAAAAAACCCATTTTGGTCAGAATTTGAAAAATGACAGCTGTCACATTCATGAGGTGCTGTAAAGAGATGGCTATGTTTTAAATTTTGGGTAAAAAATTGAAAATTACCAAAGTTACAAGTCTGCATTCGTAAAATTGAACATAAGCTCATAACTTTGTTGTTTTTTAATGTTTTTACACCAAATTATCAACATGGTCTTTTTATGACCTCACCTAATGAACAAGGGTAGAGAATATTTTCAATTCCTGCCTGGCAGGTGATTTTGCACAGGGACAGTCAAATCACCTTCTGTGACAGATTTGCCTAATGTCTGTGCCATTGCTCATGAGGTGGAGTCCCAAAAAAGGCATGTTGAAAATGTAGGCCAAAAATATGCAAAATGTCCAAGTTATGCCAGTAAGTTCAAAACACCATTGAAATACATTGAACTGCATACATGTTTCTTCAGTTTGTGGTCTGGCTTTGAAGAGTGAAAGTGTGTCTGCAGTCCAGAGAGGATTACAGCGTTGGAACCACAATGGTTAAATAAGAGCTTCAGGGGGGTGTGAGGTGGTGGATGCTAAGTGGGAGGGTCAGGTGGCGGTCAAGAATGGCCGCAAAAGACATTGATGGATGGTTTTCCTTTTACAGGTTAAAAAAATCATGATAGGGGGTTCTTGATCATAACACTGGGATTGGGCACCCCCAGTGTCACTGTTATCTTTCTGTGGGGGGTTCTTGAGAGGAGGGTTGAGTGGTGGAAAGAAAAAATATGTAAAAAGGTCACCGCAGAATACTGAATGTGACACTGGGGTTAGTGGGTACCCCTAGTGTCACTGTTATCTTTCTGGGTGGGTGGCGGGGGTGCTGAGAGGAATAGTTGGGGGAAATATATATATAAAACAGACACTAGAAACCTCCATGAGCTCTAACGGGGAAGTGCACTAATACCCCAAAGCTGAAATAAAATACCATGTAAGAAAACAAAATGAGGGGTCAGCACTACAATACTTTTAGAAAAGCTTTAATAAATATAGCACAGCGTACAAAAAACACACATAGTAAAAAGGCTAATCTCACCCAAGCAGAAGTAAAACAACAGGCATATGGAGCCAGGAGTTTCCAAAATCTCAATTCACTTGTTGCAAATCTCACAGGCAAGGCATATACAGATATCTCTTCATGGAGAAATAAAAAATATAACCCAAAATGCGACCTGAATCGCCAATATTGGCAAACTAGCTTGAGTGAAGGGGAAATCCATGCAAATCCAAAATGCCAAAGCTACTCGTGGTGCAACTAAAAAATGCTGGAAAAGCTGGAAATGCTGAAAAGCAACGGCTCAAAGAGGGGGTGTGCTTACGTATCGACCAAAGGGCGGTCTTCTTCAGAGCATCCCACAATTCAAACCCAGAGCCCTTTTTATCCAAACACTTAATTAATTTAAAGCAACAGCATAGCATGCACCAAAAATTCAGCAAGCCCCAAAAAATATATAATAGAGCACATTCATTTCTATGTCATCTCAGTAACACATAATTCACTCATACAAATAGTGAAAAAAAAAAAAAGTATTTGTATATATACATAGCCCAAATATTTAAAATAATACTTCATACATACATTGTAAACCCAAACAGATAAGAAACATTTTTGTAATGAACCATGCCAAATATTTTGCAAACAAAAATAGAGAAAGGAGCAGAGCCAGAAAGTCATAAGTCATGGTCATCATAGCTATTTACTGTTGATAATGGTAATTTAAATAGAGGCAGAGACAGCAAGTCATACACCTCTCATGACCAGAGCACGTATAAAGTCATGGTCATACCATTATCAAATAAATGTTAACCAAATACTCATGAAATAGTGTAAATATAACTTCCCTTTGCACAGTTATATTTAGACTCTTAGCTAGTATTGTAAACATTTATTTGATAATGGCATGACCATGAACTTTATCGTCTTTATGAGAGGCGCACTACTTGTCGGCTTTGCCCCTCTTTAAATAGTAATAGGAAATAGCTATGATGACCATGACTTTTTGTGCTCTGGTTATCAAAAGGAGCATGACTTTGTATGAGTGAATTATGCATTACTGAGATGACACAGAAATTAATGTGCACTATTGTATGTTTTTTGGGGTTTGCTGAATTTTTGGTGCATGCTATACTGTTGCTTTAAATTAATTAAGTGTTTGGATAAAAGAAGCTCTGGGTAGTAGGTAGCAGTGTAAGGTTTGACAGACTGTAGTGCATGTTAAAGCTTTTATAATCTCTGATCAGATATTTTCTGGGTCTGCTTTTTAACAGGAGCTAAGTACAGTCCTCTGTGATACACTTAGTCCAGGGAGGACAGCAGAACCAGCAATCAAGGACTAGATCTTATATAAACTCTAACATGCAATGCAGGCTATTGAATCTCCCACTGCTGCCTACTGCTCTGATGTCAACTGCAGGGGATTCTTGGATTTCTAGTAACAGATGTTAGCCTATGGGTAAATCAGATTAGTCTGCTACCATGCTTAGTAAAAGTGTGGAAAGTACTCCAGGTGGCTGCAGTGCAGATGTTAACCACCGTTACATTTCTGAAGCATGCAAGAGATGTGACCATACCACTGGGGGAATGACCACAAACTGCAGCAGGAAGTTCCTTACCATACCTTCTGTAACAGAACATAATACAATACAATGTGCTAGCCACTTGGACAAGCACTGTTTTGATACGAGGTGCCCTCTTTCAAAAGGGTGAACAAAACAAATAAATGAAAGGACTTTCTGCAGTCTTGGTGTGAGCAATGTTGTATCTTAGAATTCTATGTACATTGAAAGTATGGAGCAAAACTTCACCTTGATTGGCACGCTCTGGATAATAAACTGGAAGGCGGATGGTTTGATAGTAAACAGTAAGTAAACCAAAATGTTTTTGCACAAAAGTTCACATCAGGACCAGCCCCACACTTGAGTGTGGGGTCCTTGGTTCTGTGTTTTCCCCTTTAAAAAATTATCCGATACAGCAGAGTAAAAACACAAATGAAAGAGACACATCTTCATATGGGCTGTAGGCACAATAACACTGATTCTCAGAGGCCTGCTGTTTTTTATGTATCTTTTTGGTTTTAAATTTGTGTTAAATCAAAATAAGTACGTCTTTAGCTCAGCCACATAGAAACAGAATTTGTAGGAAGAAAGGGACTGCTTCACCCACCCAGTCTCTGCCTAGCGTGTGTCTTCTCAGACCCTAATTGGTCTCCAGTGACCCTCCCACCTCCCTGCTAATTTACTAATATTCCCTGATGTCTGTCCCACATATGCTTAAAGCTCCTTACTGTTTTCACCTGCACCACTTCCTCTGGCAGTCTATTCCAGGTGTCCATCACTACTACACTGAAGTAGTACTGCCTCACATCCTCCTAAATGTCAATTATGAAGACATGGAAGAAGACCAGTCTCCTTCACGAGCCCCTCCCCACAACCAGGTGATAGTCATCTGGGTGTGTGGGGGTGCTAACGAGGGGGTTGTTGTCAGGATGGTTAGGGCCAGGAGACACCCTGGGGCAAAATGGTGCCTAGAGAAAGGCAAGATATGCTCAGTTACCATACCCAGGGATCACACTGGAGAGAGTGGGCAGGTAGCCAGTTGGCCAACAGCCTCACTCCATCCCTTTCGGACAGTGTTATGCAATGAGGATTGATGAGAAACAAGACTGCTGTTATGGCAGATTTAATGTTGGGTTCCTTGGTCAATCTAGCTGCATCTCAGAGCCCTGGCTGAATGACAACATGGGTCCAGTTTTGGAAGCAGCAGTCCCAGCTGGATTCTCCGTGGTACATTGCCCCCTGAGGGATGGTGGGGGGCTGTCTGTTTTAGATCTGGTTGAATTTCACTGTGAACCATGCAGCAAAACTTTGTTGTTTCAATATTAATCTGTGAGTAGGGGTCCAGGTGTGGGTTGCAGGATCTTCTTAGTGTACTGGCCACCAGGGCAAGGGGGATTTCCTGTGGAAATAGTGGAGTTTGTGGCTGAGATGGTTATGAAATGATCCAGATGGATTATTCTGGGTGATTTCAATGCCTGGGTCGATGATGAAGTTTTGCATTTTGGAAGGTATTTCCTCCAGTTGATGGAATCACTGGGCCTCAAATAAGTTACTTCTGCAACTCACCAACATGAGCACAGCTTGGACTTGGTTTTCTTCTTGGGACTTAAGGTGAGTAACCTTGAGATAGATCCCATCAGTTAGTTGGATCATTGCATGGTCAAGTTCTCTTTCAGGGCTCCCCTTTGAAGATGGCTCAGTACTGCCTATTAAGAAGGTGTGGAGCCAGCCCGGTGGTGCTGAGGGTTGAGGCGCTGGATGCCGCACCTTGAGCCATGCCGGCGACCCGGGTTCAGGAGTGAGCCGGGGTCGCTGGGGTCGGCAGGGGAGGATAGAGATTGAGTGTCCGCTGACTGCTTTCTCTTCCCTGGGGGTTGGGAATATGCTCGCTCTAGCAGGGACCTCCAGCGGTGGCTGGAGGGTCGCCAGTGTAGCTGCGCAGCATAATGCCTGGGGCAGAGCCATGGCATTCCGTAGCCTTGCTGGCCAGGCTCCGTGGGGGGCAGAAAAAGCAAAGAAAATACTTCCTGCACGTCGGGAGATGATGGTAGCCCCAGTGGACCCTCCACATCCCAAACACCCGGCCCAGACGCACCCAGGATCTCTCTCTCTCTCTGGAGGACCCAATGACTTGCAGGTAGGCCCTCATACTTAGAAGGTAGCCGCCGAGGGGGAGTGGAATCAGCCCCGGAGATGGTACCGGGTGTTGGGTCAGCCTGCAGTCATTCGGGAGAGGAGAGACCAGGGGAATGCGGGAGCTCAGGTTGGGAGTAGGGTGGAGATCCATGTGGGTGCTCCTGAAGGATGCCCGGGGAGTCAGGAAAATAAACAAAGTAAAAAAAAAAAAAGAGGACTTGGGCCAGAAGGACTGTTTGCAGTGCTGGACATGTCAGAGATGGTGGCAGCCTCTGAGACAGGATTAGAGAATATGGTATTGACCTATTGTTGTTACTGAGGCATTTGACTCTGTAGAATCTACCTGTGTATGCTTACACTTCTCACGCTTTGGTTCCCCATAGTTTGATGGGTAGCTTAGGTAGGTAAAAACTAAGAGTTGGAGTATGGGGCCCAGGTGGACAAACTGGCTTTGAAAATTCATTATGATTAATATCAAAGGGCAAACTCACATAAGAAGGCAGCATTTCTGTCCTGAGAGAGTGTGGCTGGGGGGAGTTGATTGGCTCAGCTTCTCTGTACTGTGGACAGGTTATCAAATCCAGCCTGTCACCAGTCGGTGAGAGCAATTTTAGCAGTTATGTGTGATGAGTTTGCTCAAGTTCTTCTCAGACAGTGTCCTCTATTTGATCTGGGATCTCCCCAAGTGGGTTGTCACAGTCCAGCTATTCTCAATGGCACAAGTCTGTGAGGTGATCTTGGAGCTTCGGCTCACTTATTGTGACTAGACTGGGGCTCCATGCATCTTCTAATGAGCTGTGTGGGGTCTTTGCAGTTGGTTTTCACTGGAATAGTTTGGTGCTCCTTCTTAGAGGTGATCTTTCTGATGACATTGAAAATTATGCTGGTTCAGCCCCTTTTGAAGAACAGACAGGGTGAAGATCTGGCACTCAACCCATGAAAGCACAAATGCTGATATGCAGTGTACAAATCACTCATTTATTTCTTCCAAATCAAAAGTGCAGTTAAAAGTGCAAAAAACATTCAGCAAGAAGGACCCATTGAGCCCAATGTTTTGTGCTTGCTGCTTCTGGTGCTTTGTCAAGGTTGTGTGGGCCCCTACAGCCTGCCTGTAAAATAGCAGTCTCTTAAAAGCACATGTACAATATGTAAAAAGTGTTGAAGTGACCACCAAACTAAAGTGTTTAAAAAGAGTTAAAAAAAGAAAATTTTTGTCAATTTTCCAGATATCTGATAAATTTTACATACGCTTAAGGTTGTTCCATTATTCTGAACAATATACTCGAAAACATTTAATTTATAAAGAACTATTTTTTAAAGTGGTTATTCTCACTGGTGTCCGACCCATATAGGACCTAGGAGGAAAATTGTTGTCTCAGCAAAAACATTTTACAGTAACTGAGCCAGTTCTATTTGGTCATTTAAGCTTGGCCAGTTCAATGCCTCCAAATGATAAATCCAGTACACCTCCCTCAAGGCAAGTTTTTTATCGAGATCCACTCCCCAGGGCTCATACCAAGTTGACAAAAAGTTCCTTTTGCTAACTCTTTTTAAACAGTTTTTTCTTGGTGGTCATCTTTGGACCTGAACATTCTAATGAATTACCATATTGTCTCTAACCACCTACTCTAGGTAAGGTTATTGAGAAGGCTGTGGAACTATATATTGAGGTGCACCTTGCAGCTCATGACATTTCTAAGCCCTTCCAAGCTGGTTTTAGAGCTAGGCATAGTGCTGAGATGGCATTAATCAGGGTGCATAATGACATTCTCAAGGTGAGAGATATGGATCAATGGTCAATTCTCATTCTCCCTGATCTCTCCTCAGCATTTAACACTGTGCACCATGGGTTGCTGTTGGATCATCTGAGCAGTATGCTGGACTCACTGGCTTTGTTATCTTCTGGTTTGAGTCCTATCTCTGGGATAGGACACAGAGGGTGGTAATGGAAACTTTCGCATGATCCCCTATGCCACTGCTCTGTGACGTGCCCCAATATTTGGTCCTCTCACCTATGATATTCACTGTGTGCATGCTGCCCCTGGGAGAGATCATTCAACAATACAAACTGGGTTTCCACAGTTATGCAGATTGTACCCAGTTGTATTTGTCCTTTGCACCCAGGATGCTTAACACTGTTGAGGTGCTCAATGTGTGCTTATCCGAAATTCAGAAATGGATGGAATCTAGTTTTCTGAGTCTTAACCTAGATAAGAATGAGGTGATAAGCCGGCCCGTCAGTGCAGTGGTTGGATTTCTGCTTGCGATGCCAGCAACCCGGGTTCGGGAGCGAGCTCGGGCCGCTGGAGGGCCGGCCAGAGGGGAGGCAGCTTAAGCGTCCCACAACTTCTCGCTGTCTTCAGGGAAGGAAGGAGGCTGTGACCCGGTGCTGGAGCCACCACTGGTGGAGGCCAGTGGTGGAGCAACACATCAGGGTCATTTGGGGTGGTGCGTGACAGATGTCGGCTCTTACCTTGATGTCCAGACGTCACGTGCCTCAAGGAAAAGCAGGGAAAAATTGCTTGCTGGCTACCAGATGATGGTTCTTTGTTCCCTTAGGGCCTCCAGTGCCTTCCCAGGGCCTCTTGTTCCTCAGCAGCATCCCCGAGCCCTAGAAGTAAGTGCTAGGGTCACCCCTCTCCCCCTGGTGCCTTTCTCCTCGGAGGAGGGGGACCCGCCTGGTGAAGGGATACACCGGGATATCCCGGGGGTCAGCTGCGATCTGAGGATGTGAGGAGGGCTGGGTAAGGACAGAAGGGCTGGGGAACTTGTCAGAGCCTGAAGGACTGGAGGACCAGTGAGCACGGGGGCGGAAAAACAAATTACACAAAAAAAAAAAAAAAAAAAGAATGAGGTGCTGGTGGTTGAACCCGGTTGCTGGGGGAGCAGAAGTAGACATGGGAGAGACAGGGCTTCTGTTTGGGTCATCTAGGCTGTTGGCTTCCTAAAAGGTAAAAAATCTGGGATAGATTTTTTTATAACTCTATTTATGCACCTCCACATAGGGAACTCTCTCCAGCGACTGGTTGCTCAAGCCTCTACCTCCCACTGTGAAGCCCTGATTTCTGCTCCTCACCTTGGACCTGTGGCACCCCGGATCTAAAGTCCCATGGGGAAGGGCCATCCTATCCTCCCAGGGTGCACAATCTAGAGTATAGAGTGCCGGCCAGGTTGGGGACACAGGAGCAGAAAAGGCGACCAGAGTTAGGAGTGTGGGCCGGAGGGCAGCACCTCCACCTATCCCCACAGAAGGGGATTTTCTACTTAAGGTACTGCCCCTGTGGAGTGGGGCTGGCAAGGCAATGCTATGCCACAGCTCTGCCCCCCAGCATGTGCTTGCAATGCTACATCGGTGCCTCCAACTGCTGCCAGAGCGGTCACTTCCCCCAACACTCCCTAGGAAGAGAGAGCAGTCCACCGGATGCTCGATCTCTTCCCTCCCCTGCCGAACCCCGATGACCCGGGCTCATTCCCAAACCCAGGTTGCTGGCATGGCACGAGCTGTGGCATCCAACGCCTCAATCCTCAGTGCCACCCGGCCAGCCCTGTGATTCATTTTTGATGATCAGTTGACACTGGAGGGTCAGGTGTCAGCTGTAGTCAGGAGTGACTTTTACCATCTGAGGAACATCAGCAGGATCAATTCCCTTATCCCTCTTGAAGACCTGCTGACACTGGTACATGAGTTTGGGACATCTAGGCTGGACTACTGTAATGTGCTCTACCTTAAGATTAGTGGAGGTACTCTACAACACTTGCAGCTGGTGCAGAATGCAGTGGCCAGGTTACTGAGGCTACAGGTCTAGTAATGTGACCCTGGTCCTGCATGATCTACACTAGTTGCCTGTGAAGTGGTAAAGTCATTGAAGGCTGGTTTACTGACCACAGTACAAGTCACATTGAATTGTTTTACCAATGAGTTGGTTTAGGATTGTTTTTTACAGTTGACAATGCATTGGAAACCATATTGCATTAATTTTCAGTGCTTAACCAGTTCAAGAGCAATGTTTTCTAAAATGTTTTTGCAACTTAATTGGAATGCATCTGCAGTCCAGTCACAATGCAATGCGAACCTGCATTTTAACCCTTAAGAAACAGTTTGTGCAGGGCTTTGTACTGAATCAAGCAACACTTATGCAACTCAATCAGAAGTGCTAAAACAACTCATTGGAGGAGCAGTTTAATGTGATTTATACTTTACAAAACCTTATATGGATTGGGCCCTAACTACCTTGCAGTGTTCTTGAATCCTATTCAGTCCATGTGCCCCCTTCTGTCCTGTGAGGGGGGTCTGCTTCACCCTTTGCTCCTCCAAGGAGGGTTTCCTTTCAGTTCCAAGGGCCCGGCTTATGTCCTCTGGCAACCATTCGTTTGAAGTGGACAACCCAGTTTTATGGAATTCCTTTCCATGGGGACTAAGGGAGGCCCTCCCTCAGTGGAGGCCTTTCAAGGGATATTAAAAACCTACCTGTTTAGTCAGGCCATCAGGAACTAAAATTAGTTTTTAGTTTTCCATGCAACTCAGTTATTGCTCTAATCTTAAGAGAAATACTTGATGTGTACTACATTTCTTTATATTAAATAGTACTAATTATTTACTGTATTATGTACTGGTTGTAATTGCCTGTTGGTTCTTGTATGGTTTGATTCATGGAAGGGTGCCTTATGAATAAACTTATTACTACTACTAATACTACCGAGCCCTGTGGTACTATGCTGGTCATGCTCCCATTATTAGAGTAAGTGCCGATAACAACCACCCTCTGTCTCATATCTGTTAACCAGTTTCTAACCCAATGCACTGCTTTGGATCCCACCTCTAGGCTTAATCAGTCTCATGTGTGGTACAGTGACAAAGGCCTTGTTAAAGTCCAGATAGGCCATGTCCACTGCCTTCCCCTGATCTAGTTCCTTGGTCACCAAGTCAAAGAATTCAATCAGAATCATCTGACATGACGTTCCCTTGTCCATGCTGAGTGTGGGCGTTCAGCCCATTGGTTTCAAAATATTCTACTAGCCTTTTCTCAAGCAGGATCTGCATTACTTTTACCACCACTGAAGGGAAACTGACCAGCCTATAGTTACTAGTCTCTTCCTTACTGCTGCTCTGATGTAGAGGGACCATGTCTGCTGTCCTACAGTCTTCCAAAACCATTCCTGATTTTTGTGAGCTGTTGAAGAAGTCATCAGCACAGCAACCTGTACTTCCCTGAGTTTCTTCAGTGCCCTTCAGTGTATCCCTTTCAGGCCAAAAGCTTTGTCCACTTTTAGAGATACAAATCTCTTCAAGACTCTTTTCTCTGAAAATGGACTTGAGTCTGCATCCCCTTCACTTTTCTTCTTACCAAGTACCTGTTCAGGATGTCTGCTTCTTCTTCATCCTCTTCTGTACAGTCTCCCTCTGCCGCTTTCCTTATTTTCACTATCCCTCCCCTTCTTTTGCTCTTCTCACTTATGTGCCTGAAGAAAGTCTTATCCTCATTTGCTACCCCTTTGGCTATGCTTTCCAGTATTTGTGCCTTTGCTCCCCTCACTGTCTTTCCTATTTCCTTTTGTTTTACCTGGTATATCTCCCTGTCACCTTCCCTCTGTTTTTCCATATGCCACCTGAATGCCACCCTTTTTTTTTATTGACACCATGGTCACTTCCCTAGTGAACCATAATGGTCCCTATTTATAGCTGCATAACAGAGATATGCTAGCATATTGCGATTACATCAGTAGAGAATGGGGCCATGGAATGTCTGTTGCCTGGAATGTTTGCAAATGCAGCACTGCCTGTCTGCTTCCATGGAGTGGACATACATCACATCTCTTCATGTCTTGTCCATTCACTTCAGTGCAGCTTCCTCCCTTCCCCACCACACTATTTTCTATGGAGAGTCAGAGTCTGCTACTATAACAGAACTAGAAAATCCCAAGACAGGCAAGTTGTGGATCAGATACTGTACCAACCTTCGGGGTATCCAGCATGCTGCAGAGCTAAAAAGCAGCAGCAAGACAGGTACATCCCCAGCACTTGAATTCTTTTCAGTGAATGAAGTCAGAGTTGTGCTGCAGATGACGGGTCAGGTTGCATTGTAGTCACTCAGGATGTGTCTGTCTGTTTCATAGCAGCACTCTTAATGATGGGAGGCTTTAGGGGACTGCAATACACCTGAGCAAAAGAAATAAGCAATAAAAACAGTAGGGATGCCAATAATTTGTAGTCCATTCTAATTTTGGATTGTTGTAATTTCAGAGTAGGCTTCTTCAAATCCAATTACTGAGACTGACAGAAAATGAAATCTCCTAAGGATTGTGAATGCTTTTTTCATTTGTAGTCCAAATCATTGGCAATCCTACTGCTTTTATTGTTTGTTTCTGTTGCTCAGGCATACTGCAGTCATCTCAAGCCTCCCATCATCAGGGCTGCTGCTGTGAAACAGAGACATCCTGGGTGATTACAGTGCAACCTGGACCACCATCTGTGGCACAACTCCAACTTCTTTAACTGAAAAGAATTCCATTGCTGGGACCATACCTGTCTCTAGTGATGTAACTAAGTATACTTCCTGTATGCACAGGTATACAGAAACATTTGAGAAAGAGTAATGTTTGCCTTCTGGGACAGCAGCGGCTTAAGCTGTGGCTGCCACCAGGGGAAATGTTCACTTTTTTATGTTCTAATTGTCAATGTTGGAGGAGGAGTCAGAGGCAGCACAGCATGCAGGCAGGCAGCAGGGGACCAACAGGATGACTCCTGGAGGTGGACCCACAACTCTAAGCTGCTCTCCCTGTGGTAACCTGAAGCTCCTCCCACTCATATGCTCTGTCTGAGTGGCATGGTCATGCAGTGCTCTCATTCAGTAAACTAAATCTCACATCACACTGTCCCTCCTGAGACCAGCTGGCAGCACATGCTGCCCCTCACCTTCTCTCCCATCTCTCACTTGCTCTCAGAGTTTCCTTCTCCTGGACTCTAACTCTTTTTACCACTGATAGCACCACAGTCTGTGTCCTTGATTCACTTGTTCCTCAGGACTCCTCTTCTCCCTCCATGGTCTTACCAGTCCAGCAGGAACTGGAGGTAAGGGCCATGCTTCTTCTCTTAAACTGTATGTATTTCCTTTCTCTGGAGCTATATATTCAGTATTATCAGGTGTTCTCAGAGTTGGAGAAGAAGGAGAATGCTGATCCCCTGTGCTGACAAGCTGTTGTGATGTTGTTGTGTTGCAGTGCTTGTGTTGTAAGAGGTGGGTTCAGGATGTTGTGGCGTAGGGTATGTATGTGTGGTGCGTTATCAGTGGTTTGTGGGCTGTTCAGTGTTTGTCACCCTGTACTGTTCAGTGGCCAGAGCAACTGGACCGAGGGAGGATTGCTACAGGCATTTACCGTAATCATTCAATCAGATTGAGAGGGCTGAGGGTATGCAACTTACTGGTGGGCTAAGGATTTTAGTAAAGGAGGCTAGGGTGCAACTTGGTAAGCTAGGGCTCTGTGGAGTCTAGTGAGGGGGCCAGTAGCTAGGGTGCAGCTTACTGGAACATGGAAAGTCATGGTTTCTGGGGGGGTTGGGGCTAGGGTGCAACCTGTGGGGCTGGGGATTGACTGAGGGCCTTGCTCTGGAGTAGCTGGCTAGGTTACAGGAGGAGGGGTTCGGGACAACCTGGTGGACCTTGAGGACTGTGGAGTGGGGGCTAGGGTGCAACTTGCTGGGCTGGAGAAGTGGTAGTAGGGTAGCAAATTCTGTTACAAATTACCCCCAAAATGTACCAGAACAAACTGAATAATAAGCAGTGTAAGAGGGCCATCCTAGGACTGCAGGGATTAATAAAGTCATATTCATTTGCTTTACAAATAGCTGGCTCATGATGTTATTTGAAGATTTATGGTGTTTATTTTCTTCTTTGCCCATGTTCCCAATTTTATTTGTCTTTGTTGGCTTAAAAGCTATTAGTATCAGTTCAGATCTCCTCAACCGAGCTCATGCAAAGATAAGGGTGTTGTGCATATCTGGATGATGCAGCGTATTAATGAGACAAACTCTGTGGAAGGCAAGTAAGGATGTCAGTCAAACTGAGGTGAGGCTGACTATAGAAATATTGCATCCTACCTATAGTATGAGTTGCAAGGCTCTGACATGATTTATGTATATTATGCATTATCCTTCATCACTGCAGTAAGGGTTGGAATCATGGGACACGAATAGTGGCTCTAGTTACAAAGACACAGTGGGAAGCCAAGCTCAACTCCTGCCAGAACTCCTGATAGCTGCTGTGCCTGCTTGTCCTTCTCTGTGCCCACCTGGTCCTTGTGCCCACCTGATTCCGCTTTCACATGTAGTGAATCAATTCTGGTCAGAGCCAATATGGCTGCAAAATGATGTGATTCACAGTGGTTGCATCCTAGCTGTTTTATCCTTTGTACATATTCATCTCTCTGTCCTTGAAGGTTTCATGCAGTGACTCTTCTGGTGGCACTCACGTTAAGATGGGCTGCTGTCTGCTTGTTCAAATAATCCATTGGTACCTGTAGCACGTACATGGATGCAGCCACCATCAATAACATCTTTTGTAGCCATGTTGGCTCTGACTAGATCATGTTCCTTTTGGTTTTACTAGGATTGGTAAAGAGCCATGGAGTGGTGAGGCTCATAACTGCTCTCATATTTAATAATAAGAGAACGAAGGGTGAGACAGGATATATAAGTCCAACCTGTTTTTAAAAGATATCTTAGTATTACTAATAATGACATCCATTGGTAGTAAATTCCAGGTTTTCACCACCCGCAGTGTATAAAAATATTTACGTGCTATGTGATTAAAACATTTATACTGTAATTGTAGAAGATGACCTCTAAGATTATACGTATCTTCCTTATATGTCAAACCTAAATTTACCATCAAAATAGGATCTTTAACAATATCGTACATCATAAGGAGATCCCCGCTTAGTCTGTGAGTAGATAGTGACATCAAATTTAATGTTTGTAGTCTAAGATCATATGGAACATCCTTCATTCCCTTAATAAGTTTGGTGAATCCCCTTTGTACTTTTTCTAATTTGATAATATCTCGTTTTCTAAATGGATACCAAAACTGTGATAAAAAGTCTAAATGTGGACAAACATAAGCACGATAAGTGGCATTAATACATCCTCTCTCTAGATTTAATATTTATTTTGATGGCCCAAATAACACCATTTGTCTTTCTTATAATTGCATTAATTTGAAGGTCAGGTAGAAAATTATTTATTCTGACGACACCCAAATCCTTTTCTGTTTCAGAAACTGTTAGTACCTGGTTATTCAAGACATATGAATTTTGTGGTTATTTTTCCAAAATGTAAAATTTTACATTTAGTATGATTCAATTTCATTCCCCATTCGAAATCCATGATGTAATTTTATTCAGATCATTTTGTATTATTTTATTTGATCTTCATTATTACATGGCTCTCTGATCTTAATGTCATCCGCGTACTTGATGATATTTGATGAGCAATTATTTGAAATGTCTGCTATAAATAACTGAAACAGACAAGGGCCTAGCACAGACCATTGGGGCTACTTGTTATAAACCCGGGTGAGAAAGGTGACCATTAATTAGAACCTGCTGAGTTTGATTGTTAACCAGTTAAATATCCATAATACCAGAGTCGGATTAATGTTTAACTGGTATAATTTTTTAATAAGGCCCAATGTGGGAGTACGTCAAAAGCCTTACTAAAATCTAAATAAAGCACATTGTATGCCTGTCTGTTATCCAAGTGAAGGCTAACCTCCTCATAAAAGCAGAGCATGTTAGTCAGACAACTCCTTCCCTTTTCAAATCCATGTTGTTCAGGATCAATTTCTTGTAATAATGAAGTGAGCAAATCTTTAATTAGACTTTCCAGTATTTTGCACATTGAGGAGGTTAGACTGATTGGTCTATAGTTTTCTCCTTGGTTTCTAGGCCCATTTTTATGAATTGCAATAACATATGCTGTACCCCATAATTTAGGCACATAATTTAAATTTAAACAGTTTTCATAAAGAAGTTGTAATGGTAAAGCTATTTCATTAGCCAATAAATATAATAGATGGCCAGGTATATTGTCCGGAGATACACTGGTTTTTCCTTTTAGCCCCAGTAATTTAGACTGTACGTCGGTAATCAATATAGGTATATAGCTACCCGCTGAGTTATTAATGTTCTTATCTGTCATATCTTTTTGAAAGATATTGCAGTAAAATTCATTGAGAAAGTTAGCCATCTCGGTAGGAATGTGAGTCAAACAATCATTCACAGAAGTGGTCCCACCTGACAGGTGTTTTTTTAAGAGTTTATATAAGCAAAATGATTTGCTATTATCTGTACTGGCGTTTACAGCAAGTTTATGCTCCCACTCTTTTTAGAATTCCTAATTCCTTTAATACATTTCTTTTGAATGCTCACGTATAACTTCCAGTCATTCACAGTTTTGTTTTTTAAATAAATGGCATAACACTTTCTTTTTTTTCTGATAAGTTTTCCCAAATTTGTTGTCAGCCATTTAGGTTTAGAAGTGACTGAAGAGGGTTTTACTCCCTTCACGCACACAGAGGCTGGTTGCCTTAATTATGCCCTCCCTTATCCCCCCCTCCCTGGCATCTCCCCCTACTAGGCAGTTTCTGAGGCTCCCATTTTATTAAAATACACCCTCCTGAAGTCCAGGACCCTCATCTTCATGTGATTTTCCTTTGCTCCCATCTTAATATTAAACCACACTGTATAGTGATCACTGGTGCTGAGGGGACTGCCCACTGTGATGTCTGCAATGCCTTCCCTGTCTACAAGTACCAAATCCAACACTGCCCCATCCCTAGTGGGTTCATTGACCAGCTGCCAATGAAAGGCCCTTGTAGAGAGTCAATAATGGCACTGTTCTTTGCTATAGCTGCAGTTGGAAGGCTCCAATCCACATCTGGCAGATGTAAGTCACCAACTAGCAGCACCTTCCTATTTACCATCCTGATAATGTTCTCCATCAGTGCCTTATCCAACTCCTCTCCCTGTGCTGGAGGTCTGTATGTCACCTCTGTGTGAATAGCAGCCTGAGAGCCTGTCTCCAGGAATTCCCACAGCATCCCTAGTATTTCCTTTTGCTCCAGGTGCCCTTGCACTACAATAGCCTTGATTCTTTCCTTTACATATAGTACAACCCCTCCTCCCTTCCTCCATTCCCTTACTCTCCAGCACAGAGAGTAGCCTGGTATGGCCACATCCCAGTCATGGCTATTAGTGCACCATGACTCTGTTATGGCCAACAAATACAGGTTAGCCTCCTCCATTATGGCCTACAGGTTTAGAATGGTATTTCCCAGACTTCTTGCTTTGACACACATGGCTCTCCATACCTTACTCCCCCTGCCTGCCTCCCTGCTTTCTCTCCTTCTGCCTGTGCTGTTTCCTGAAGCTCCCCTGACCCTCCCTCTTCCTTTGTACCCTCTCTGTTACCTGTCTTCTTTACTCCTATCATCTTTCTATCATGATATAAGCAACCCTTGTTCTCTGCCTTGTCCCCACTCTGTCTTCCTGCACCCTTGCCCTGTGGGAGCTACCTTTCCTTGAGCCCTTCTTCCTTGTTGCTTCGTCATCTAGTGAGAGGCAATCTTTGCCATCCACTATCCATGATAAGAGGCTTTCTTTAGGACTTTAATTAAGGCAAACAATGCACACCTAGCCAGAGTGCCCTAGTGTGGCTGGTAGTCAGAGAAAACCTCTTTTTTATGTCCAGTCAAGAGCTTGAAGCCCCTTTTTGCAAAACAAGTCAAGGTAAATGCTCGTTTGCAGCCGGGCTTCTTGCTGGATGAATGAACTCCCAGAATCCATGGTGAGTCTCCCTTAAATTTTCCAATTTAAGACCTCTCTAAAAAAGAGCTCACAATAAAATCTACCTGCTGTTGTTTACATGACTAAATACCCTTATCTGATATGATCACGTACGTTTTGCCAGTATCCTGACTTCTCTGCTGCAACATCCTTGACTCTAACCCCAAATAAAAAACTACCCAAGGCTATATCTTTTTTTTTTATTCAAATTTATTCAACATTCCCCAATTACAGAGCAAGAAACAATGACATACATCAAACCCATACACAGTATAATCTGGTATCATAGTGAGTATGTCCAGAACCATTTTCCAAGTGTCTCTTGCTCTCCCACTCCCTCCCTCCTCCCACCCCGCCCCACCAGCAGGCAGAACAATATTACAGGGCACATATTGTTGAATCACCAACCATATTAGTCTTGCACACAAGATGAGCAAGCACCTGTCTGGAGTAACTACAGCTCATGTAGCTTTTCCCGTATCTTACAGTGCCGCGATGGACAATCTCTTCTATTTGCACTGAATTTCTCCATATTCAAATTAAAAAGTAACTGTTGTAACCACTCTGTATATGAAATCGAAGTACCATCCACCCAATGTTTTAGTACTACTTTTTTAAGTGACGATGAAATGATGGACATGTGATACCTCCTTGCCTTTATCTTAATCCTGGAATATGCACCCAATAGGCAAATCTCAGGACTAAAAAAAGGTTGAGTCCCAGCAGGAGTCAGGCTTGTTCATAATCTTGTCCCACAGGGACCCACCCTAGGGCATTCCCAGAAAATGTGGCATAAAGTCCCTTCCTGTTGGTGCCAAGCATTACATTTAGAATCAGGAATACAGCCAATCTTGTTTAATTTTGAGGGGGTCCAAAAAATATTGTTTAAAAATTGAAATTGCATAACTCTCAATCTGTCCTGGGTTATATACCTATAAGTGTTTTGCCAAATTATGTCCCAGTCCCTCTCTGCCCCCCCCCCAAAACAGAGTTCCAATAACAGGAAACCCGTCAATATGCTGATATGCTTGACTGAATAGGCTGTTGTAAAATCTGGAAACCATGTAGTTCCCATACAGTCCGGGCAAGGCCTTCAATTAAAACCTCGCATGGCTGAGGCCCCTCAAACTTCGGAGAGATTGCACCATTAAATGTCTGAGCTGAAAACCTTAAATATTTGACCAGGAGATACCGATATCTATTAATTTACTCCGGGACTGACAGACAATTTCCCTCCTGAAGAAGATCTGTTACCCTTAAACTCTTTATCTCAGGAATCCAAGATTCCTGAATTAGTTCCCAAATTTTTAAGTACGGATTCTGGCACAAAGATTGGTGGCTATCTTTAGTGGGATATATTTTAAGAATGAGTATAGCTGTGCATGGATTCTTAGAGAGGTTTTTATTGGGGTGGGGAATAACCCAGAGGGGAGGGACTTCGGTGATGTGTAGAGCAAGGCAAGTGGATCAATACCCGCTTCCTTTATCAACTCCACTTCTAAGTTGACACAAGAGGGAATGTACGGCAGAAAATGCTGTTCTGTGGGTGTTACCAGCCATTTTAGGTACTTACTGGCATTACATGCCCAGTAGTAAAGTCCTATATGTGGTAAGCATCGTCCGGCCTTTTCTCTAGGGCAGCCATACGATAATAGGCTCTGTCTGGGGTTTTCCCATGCCAGATAAAAGCTGATATAATAGTATGTACACTTTTAAACCACTTTACTGGCAGCCTGAGTTCAACATGGTTAAAAGATAAAGTATCCTAGGTAACACATTCATTTTCGTTAAACTTACTCTTCCCCATAAAGATATCGGGAGTTTGGCCCATCTTGTAAGGTCCTGCTGAATGGTGTTCTTGATCGAATCTAAGTTCAGCTGCACCATCTTAGTGTCACTGTGGGCAAGAAATACCCTAAATATTTGAGCTTATGCGGGCTCCATTGTAATCCTAGCGCAGTGAATTCAGACTTGAATAATTTAGAGTTCAACGGGAACACCAGGGTTTTCTCTCTATTTTTTTTGTAGTTGGAAAATCTGCTGTACCCCTCTATAATTCCCATGACCACCGGTATAGTGAAAGTCAGGCGAGATAGGTGGATAAGGATGTCGTCTGCATAAGCCGAGATCTAAACTCATGGGAACCTACTATGACCCCTTGAACCATTGATCATGTCTGATTTTTGCCAGTAAAGGTTCAAGATAAAGATTGAAAAGAAGGGGTGATAGGGAGCATCCCTGTCTAGTTCCCAAGCATAGGGGAAATATTGAGGAGAAAACTCCATTACAATAGATCTGCGTGTTCAGTTGGCTATACAGGGAGAAAACATTCTTAATAAAGGGGAAAAGGAGACCGAATTCCATCATGGTCAAGTACAAAAACTGTGAATCCACCCTGTCAAACGCCTTCTCTGCATCCACCGTGACCAGCTCAGAAGGGAAGCAATGATCCCTGGTCGCAAAGAAGACGTTAGCCAGTTCATGAGTGGTCAGGGCTGTTCTACCCCGTAAACCTACCTGATCACTGTGAATGGTAGGGGCATTACTTTAGCTAGCGGCTCGCCAATATTTTTGCCAGAATCTTGACATCGTAGTTTATTAATGAGATAGGCCTGTAACTGGAGACTTTGTCAGGTTCCCTACCCTCTTTAGGGATAACAATAATAAGGGCTGCAAATAGGTGTTTATCCACCATCTCAGAGTTCAGAATACAATGAAATAGTCTTCTTCACCCAGGAGCTAACTGAGTGTCAAAGCATTTATAGAAATTAGGGGAGAACTAATCAGGGCCTGGGGCTTTATCTAGGGTAAGCGAATTTATTGTTCTGACAATCTCCTCCTCTGAGATAGGCTGGGACAACCCCCCCCCAATTCGGACGGCAACAAAGGAAGTGGGCAAGAGGCAAGGTAACTTTCTACCTCCTCCTTCGAGGGACTAGAACTCATCGGGCTGTACAGCTCCCTGTAATACTTTTCAAACTCCTGAACAATCTCCCTGGGGTGGGTTTTGATCTCCCCATCTGACAAGGAGGTTATATTCCTTATAATCCTGGAAGACTCTTCCCCTTTTAATCTCACTGCAAGCAGTTGACCCGCCTTTTCACCCTGGTCCAAGGACCAGGCCTCTGTCTTTAACAAGACGTACTCTGCTTTCTCCCTCAAGAGGATGCTGTATTGGTTTCTTAATCCTATTAACCTTTCCCTAGTAGGAACAGGGGTAGACCCAGAAAGGGTATGCTCTATTTCCCTGATTTGCCTGAGTAAGTTCATAGCTTTGTGCTCCCTCTTTTTCTTCCTTTCTGCTGCCAGTCTGATAAATTCACCCCTTAGAACACATTTAAGTGCGCTCCATTCCATATCCCCTTTACCTGTCGAGCCTAAATTAGTCCCCTCATATTGCTCTATGGTATGAATGATACTCTGTTTGATTACCGGGAAGCGTAATAACTGATTGTTCAGTTTCCAGACTGTTTGTCTAGGAAGATTGGGGGATAGATTAATTGAGCAACGGACCATAGAATGGTCTGAGATTATCCCAGGCAGTATTGTACACTGTGACAGACCCAGGAGGGTGGATTGGCTAATCAGAAAGTAATCAATCCTAGATCTAGATCCGTGCACAGCTGATGTGAATGTATATTCCTTATGCGAGGGATAAAGAGCCCTCCATGGATCGCATAATCCAACACTATCAACCAGTTCCCTTAGGGCTCTTTGAGACGGCGTTAGCCCACTTCGTCTTCTACCATCTTTGTCCAACTCCGAGTCGAATGGTAAATTCCAGTCCCCCCCCAGAAACATCGGAGTATGGACAAATGGGGATAAAACTTTTAAAAGATCCACAAAAAAACTTGGCGTGTCCATGTTTGGGCCGTAAATGCTACCAATTATCACCTTTGACCTAAACAGTGTACCCAAAATGATCAGAAACTGTCCCGAGGGATCTTTAATGATTTCCTCGCAGACGAATGGGGTTTTCCTAGTAATCAGAATCACTACTCCCTTGCTAGTCTTACTATCGCCAGACAGATACACCTGCTCTATACTCTCTCACCTCAACAAAGCAGTTCCGATTTGAGCAAGTGGGTTTCCTGTAAACATATAATTTTCCCTTTTTGCATTTGTAGGTGTTTCAACAACTTGTATCTTTTTGTGTTATTTCTGGCCCCGTTCACATTCCATGTAATGCAATCACATAAGGTGCCCATTACAAAACTGGATAAATTCTACATGTAATGTCATGCGGAACCCCAATAAGACCTGATTTTCCCTCTTTGTAAAAGATTCCCATGCTTGACAAAAATCCAAATACTTCTGCCTGCTTGACCCTTCCCCCAACCTGCTTCTTTCTCCCCAATACATATCCTTCCCCCATGCTTTCCCCTTAAACAACCCCAAAAAAAGCTAAACCCCAACCCTCCCCTTCCCAAGCATGCTGCCAGTAAAGTTTGCCCTCCCAACTGAGAGACATTCTGGTCCATGATGACAAATGCGCTAGACCTCCTTATCTCTGCCAAGCCCCCCCGTCCCTATACATATTGCAGTCCCACTCATTAATCAGCTCTGGCAGAACCTCCTATTCAATACCGGGAACAAAAGATAGTTAAACCAAAAATAAGACCTACTCCAGAGGACAATGAGTCCTGAGAAATAAAAAATCCCCAGTCCAGCTCAGTTAAACCCCCTTTCACTGAGCCAAGTCCTGTCAGTGCCCTCGCTCCAAAAAAAAAAAACAGAAAAGAATCCAGGGAGTAGGGAACGACTGCCTCACCCTTCCACTCATGTCATGATATCCTTTTACAAATCGGGCAGCATGACTTTGGTCCCAGTATCGAACTGCCCTCTTTAAGCCTTGCATCCAACTTGTCGCTTAACTGTCGGGTCCTATTAACCCCCGATAAACATAAAATGTAAAATCCCCCAACCCAGTGCAGGATGCAACTCTCCTACACCTGAGGGATGACAGAGGTACAAAGTTACAAAAAAGGGAAATAAAAAAAACCTCAGGAAAGAGAGGCCTCCTTTCCAGAACTTGCCTGATGCCTCTGTACCATCCTACCTGAGACATAACTGCCTCCATTAGTGCAGTACCGTTAAAATAAACTAACAATGCAAGCATTGGGAGACCCTTGCACAGCAGATCATCCTGCAATAGTCAAGGGAAACTTAGGCAGTATCAGTCACTTAACAATACACTGGTGCTCTCTAATGGTCAAATATGCAACGAATCTTTGCAGCTGAATGCCGCCAGACCCCACAAGAATATGAACAACTGAACATTAACACAGCAACTAGTTACAGTTCGTTCCATTTGTTTAATGCTTCAGATTTTGTTGAAGCTGTTCATCCATATCCCTTGATGCTTCTTCTTCCAGTAGCAGCTCTAGCAGGACCCATAGAAACAGTCTTGCCACAACAAAGTTCAGTCATAGCCCCAAACCCCATACCGGAGTAACAGGGCAACAGTGAACAACACTCCTTCAGCCTTTACCCAGTAAAAGAATTTCTTAGAAGCTTGATGCCTCACGACTCCCAGAAAATGGACTTCAGCTTTCAGTAGATGCTGCCCTCTCATTTGAACAAGTCGGGAAGCAGCTATAAACCTTCCTTTGCAGTCTGCGGGTCTTCATATGTCACCCATGCTCCACACAGCAAAACTTGCAACCTCTCTGGATATCCCATACAGAATCGGGTAGATGAGGCGATCAGTTTTACCACTATAGGGTGATATTCTACACGCCTTTGTCGCACCGTTAAGGGAAAATCCTGGGTGATCCTCAGGGCTGCATTTTCCCAGGAAACTTCTTTCAACTCCTTGATCTTGAGGAGAACATGTTGCTTCTCTAAATAGTTCAAAAGCGGAGGGTCAAGGTGCATGGGGGGCACCCGATGGAGGCATAGCTCTCAGAGCCTGACGGGCTCTTTCTATCATGTTTCGAGCCATATGGTGATGGCCCAGCAACTTTTGAGAGAAACTTTGGCAAAAACGCTATAGGGTCAGCCACCTCCTCTTTCTCTGGAAGCCCTATGGTAATGATATTATTGCGTCTACTCCTCCCCTTTAAATCTTCAATTTTTAGTTCCATTTTAGACAACTTCTGATGGATGGTTACCAGCTCCAGCTCCTGCTTAGCTGAGCGGGCCTCTACGGACGCAATACTGGCTTCATTGTCCCACGTACGTCTGGACAAATCTTCCAAAGCCTGGGTTACAGATTTCAGCTCCTCAGTAACCACATGAAGTTCTGTTCAAAAAGGCTTGAACTCCAACAGAAATCTCACCAACGTTAGTGGCTCATTCTCCGTGGGCTCCATTTCAGAGTCGGGATCCCCAGCGCTTGGAGAAGCCCTGGCTTTTTTTGGGGCCTTCGCAGGAGAGACAGGCAGGGTATGTTTCCCTTGGTTTTTACGCATTTCTCTCTCCATCCATATTCAAAGTGGGATCTCCTCACCCTCCAACACTTTAGGAAGGGAGCTTAACTAGATTATGACTGCTGCACCAACTTTCGTACAAATATTTTGCTAAACAACAGAGACGGGAGGCAAGAGCCGAGCAGACAGGGTGTTATGCAGGCACTTGCATCACGTGACTCTCCACCCAAGGCTATATCTTAAATGTCCAGCTATCCTTCAGTACTGTTTTAAAATGACATTTGCCCTTTTGAATCTTATTGTCAGGGTCATCTGATACCATTATCACTGTCTGTTTGCTCTACTGTCTGTACCTGACCAGGCTCCACCTGAGCTGGCATTGTGCGTGTCTTCTCAAATGTATTGTCTGTATCTGACCAGACTCTACCTGAGCTGGTACAATGCTTGTCTTTTTAAAATGTATTTTAACACTATATTGACATGGAACCTTTGGAAAGAGCACTTGTGTTCAAAGGTGTCATCTGCATAACTACTAAATGAATAAATAAATTATTATATCTAAAAGATTACAATCTGTATGAATGAAATGTAAGTATGATCACTTTTGCCTGGATGAACAGGCTCAGTGACACTCACAGGAGCCCTTCTGTGCCTTTTTAACATTTAAGACAAGCCAGCAAAAACAAGTGGGCATGCTCTATACTGTGGACCTTAGGCTTTATACCTGCAAAAATTTAGTTTTATGTTTATTTTAGGCAAACAAAAGAAACTTTATGAAATCTACAATTATTTAGTGTAAGGGAAAAAGGAACAGTGGAAATGAGGACAATCCCCAAAATATCATAGCAAAACCTTTAACACGTAGCTTCTCTAATCTGTAGAAATCTGCATCTTTGGTGAACAGAGTCTTGCTACAAGCACAAAATACAACACCTCCATCTCCACATCAGAACTCCTTACAGTCACACACCCACAGTACATACAGTATTGACTGGATAAAAGTCTACCATCGCAAAGTGCACATTTAAAAAACTATACAAGACAGGAGGAATCTGTGGCACGTAGCCCAAAGAAAATCAAAAGTAGTACTAATAAAGCAGATACTTATGTTATTAAAAAAACTAAAAAAGTTACTGATATCACTCACAGCTGGGTTGAATGACTAGCCAATCCTCAAAAAAGTTTTTAATGTTCATACTAAGCAGTCCTAGCAGTGTTACTGATAATAATGAAGAACATGAGAAGGATAAGCAGGATACACTGGAGACTGAGAAAAGCCCTGTTATTAGCACTGAAATTGAAAATGCAGTTAATTATGTTGAACTAGATATTCTGATTCATTTTGAGCCTCAATCTGACAGCAGTTTAATTCTCAAGGAGACCAAGCTTGAACAAACGTTCTTATGCCTGGGACAAAAAAAAATGATTTTCATGCAGACCAAAATAACGTGTCATACTATAAGTGCACTGTATAAAAGGTTATCTGCAAAAGTAGAACATTTAGTAATCTAGGCACAACCACTTGATAAGGCATTTACTCTGATTCTATCCAAACTGGAGAACAAAGTTAAAGTCAGGTGGGAGTGGGGGGGGGAAGAAAAGGTGGGGCAAATGAGCATATGCTCCTTATGGGTGACTGAGTGATCTACCATCTTACACAGAACTGGCTTACACAGATATTTTGTAAATTCTCAAGAAGAATCAGAAAGTGGTGCTTCATCGTCTAGTTCACAAAGTAGTACCTTCACTTTTTCTGGTCTTGGGGGTCCTTCAGGCTCACAGTGTCAGACTAAGTTAGGCAAAAACAGTGCCATCTCACTTTGGTTTCAAGTTCCTCCGTAGGCCAAAATCAGCAAAGCATTGGAGAATCATTTGAAATATCTTCTAAATATGAGTAAAATCAACCAGTGGCACAAATGTTAACCATGGCAACTGTTACAATAGGATTTGTATCCCTTCAAATATGTAGAGGCTGTTGGTTTCCAACAGTGCACTGCCCCACAACCAGTAGCCATCCTAATTCTTTTTTTCTAGAAATGCAGTACCAAATGTGTACCAGTAATTATGTCAACAACTTAATCATGCTTTAATGCAGGCTTTTGTCCTCAGAGTACATATTTTAACTGATATGTAAACAAGAAACCAAACTGCTGACTACATGGCAGTGACTAAACAGATGATTTCAGGAATGGATGCCTCTCATGCCCTCTCAGATGGCTTTGCAGCTTGTAACAATGGTAGTAACATTGCAGTGAAGAATGGTGCATTCACACACAGCCCACGTTTGGCTTATGATCTGAACTTGGAAGTGTCTGATTTTCTTAAGGTAGGCCAATGTATACAGATAACAAATGGGATGTTGAACTAAATTGTTAATAGTGATCACTCACAACAGTCCTCTGCCAGATTCCATAGCCACAGGAGAAGTCAGCCCAGACAGCGCCACTCTCAATCAAATTCTGCCCCTCTTACAGTATGTGTGCTGAGATACTGTAGAAATAAAAATACATAAGCTGAATGTTCAGTAGGAACTTGAAGAAAACAAGGGTCATCATATTACATATTAATAGGATCAGGGATGGGGCTGTCTTAAGGAACTTATAGTATATTTTCTGGCAATTCTAAATAGTGTATATGAGGTAATAATATATATTATATATTAGCACCATACATGTAGAATTGCTAGCAAAGATATCATATGTACATTTAGATAGCACCCCTGCTGCTGGATCAGCTGGTGACCTAGTAGACCACTTATTGCTAACAAAGGGAAAGGATCCTTGAATTCTAGAGATGCAAAAATCAGAAAATGATATCCTAGCTACAATGATGGACCCTTTGTTTAAGCACAATTTAGCATCTTTTCTTCTACATCACTGCCATAACAAATACAGAGACATTCTAATTCTGAAAGTTGTAAGAGGAATAGAAAGTTGGACCAATGAGGATGAGGGACCTTCACTATTTCCTTATCAAAACAGAGCAGAACATATGACACCCCTAGCACCATAGCAAGAACATCAAAGATATTGGGTGGTAGTTTTCAAGAGGTTCTATGTGACCCCCCCTCCCTTGTGTACCGGGACCACAAGGATCACTGCCCAACTTTCAAGGACTCCCACTTCAATAAGTGATTTATTAAGCAATATGGCAGCATGAGACATGATGACAGGAGCAGCTAAGTTATAGAGCTTTGGCTTGAATATACCATAGAAATCACAATCAAGAGAGGTGGAGAGACCATTGAGAAGGCATTACTTTGTCCCCAAAACATCTAACAGTGGGATTCAACAGGTTTTTAGCCTACAGGCTACAAAAGCACTTTTGTTTGGCAGTTTATAGGTCCTATTTACCTGCATTTCTGAGGGTCCTGTATACATTCCAGTCAGGTGTGAGGAGGACAGAGTTTTTGTAAATCCCTCAGGCCTTGCCCCACATCATCATGGACATCCTGAGGGTGTGCTCAAGCCAGTTAGAATGCTGCCCTTTAACTGTCATTTGATTAAGAGTGGCATAGGCATTAACAGCAGAAATGAAATTACTAGTACAGAAATGCAAGGCTGAGACCACAACTGGAAGAGCTCTAATAGTGGCCCAATTGATGCCAGATATGGTGGTCTGAAACACACTTACATTTCATTTTGAGAAGTCCCTGGCCATGAAGACCCTTTGGACAGGAATTTCACTGGAGACTGGAGTGTTCCCAGAGCACTGGAGATGGGCAGATCTAGTCCCACTTAACAAAAGTAGTAGCAAGAAAGAGGCAGGCAATTAGAGGCCTGTCAGCCTGACCTTGGTGGTAGGTAAGTTAATGGAAACACTACTAAAGGAAAGGAGTTAGATCTGGAAAGGAGGGTTGACATGGCCTACCTGGAATTCAGCAAGGCTTTCAATGCTGTTCCACACAGGAGACTGGTAAGCAAGTTGGATAGCATGGGGTGGGCAATACGGTGGTAATGTTGGTAAGAAACTGGTTATGGAATAGGAGACAGGGTAGTTGTAAATGGAGTTCACTCCAAGGAAGGGAAGGAAGGTAACCAGTGTGATACATCAAGGGGGTCAATGCTGGTACTGGTCCTCTTTAATGTCTTTATATAAGTGATATAGCAGAGGAGCTGGAACAGAACATCTGCCTCTTTGCAGATGACACAAAGATCTGACTAGAGGAGTGGTCAAGAGTATGACAGCTGGAGTTTAATGCAAAAGTGCAAAATAATGCACTTGGGCCATAGACACCCAAGGGCAGAATGCAAAATGGGGAGAGGTACTGACAATGACCAACCAGGAAAGAGACCTAGTGGTAATCATATTTGATGACCTACAGGTGGCCAGACAGTGTGACACGGCATTCAGAAGGGCTAGTGGAATGCTAGGGTGCATAAGTAGGGGTATCACCAGCAGGAAGGTGGAGCTGATGTTGCCCTATATAGTTCACTGCTAAGACCCCAACTTGAGTACTGTGTCCAGTTTTGGAGACCACATCTCAGGAAGGACATCGAGAGAGTGGAGGTGGTACAGAAGCGGTCTATCAAAATGGTGCAGGGTCTGCATCAAAATCCAACAAGAAGAGTCTAAAGGAGCTCAATATGTACACCCTGGAGGTGAGGAGAGAGGAGATGTATTACAGAAACCATTAAATATCTCACAGGGTTAATAAGGTACAGGCGGGGGGGTATTTTTCAGAGAAAAAGGTGCTCTACAACACGGAGTATGCTGTAAAACTGGAGGGAAGTAGATTCAGGAGAGATGTGGGAAGTGCTTCTTCACAGAAAGGGTGGTGGACTCATGGAACAGCCTTTCAGTGGAGGTGGAGGGGGCAAAAACAGTGGTGGGGTTCAAAAATGCCTGTGATAGGCACAAGGGAATCATTGTGGTAAGAAAGGGTGGAGAGAAACAGCACCATAGACCAAGTAGGGTCTGCAGCAAAAATGAAGATAGTAAAAATGAGCAGACTGGGTGGGCCCAGCAGCCCTTATCTACTGTTTCTATGTTTCTGTTTCTATGTCAGTCATGCTACTGGCCATTGAGTCTGAAAATAGGGCAAAATGGTTGGACATTTGGGAGCATGCACAATCTGCTGAAACCTGTACAGGGTTCCCAAACTGTAGCCTGCATATAGTTTTGACTATGACTGGTAATATAAGGGCACAAAGCAGCATGCACTGCATGATGCCCTTGAGATTTTTTGCTGAAGATAGCAGGTTTTAGGGGCAACATTGGATGATCTGTTGTGGAGTAAATGAATGTGTGTTTTCTGCCATTCTTGTCTACGGTAAACTACACCTGTGAGTTGACCCTGGCCACAATTACTGGTGAGACTCTGGTATGGTTCACTCTATGTGATAGTGTTTGGCTAGCATAGCTGATTGCTCCTTTGGAAGCTCTGATTCATGGCTTCCCAATTATCCATTATCTTATCGGCCAAGATGTCCGCCATCACTTCAGTCAGGAAGACAGAGAACACATGCTGAGTTGTTGATGAGTAACGGTTACAGCAGGAGTTAGTAAAGGCTTATATCCTTCTAGAACAGGTATGCCACTGTTGCCTAACTAGAGAATTATTACTAACCTTTCTAGACTATCTTTGGTGCCACGGGAAAAAAAGAAAATATAGAAGATGAGAGAGTGGTTCATATTCACTGTTTGAAGAGCCCCCGGTGGAGACCAGGCCTCTGGACAACCTCTGTTATGGTGAGGAGTTGGAATGGTAGCCTTAGCCAAGTTTGCAGAGGACAGTTTCAGTAAAACCCGCAGGGGCCTAGCTGCCTGCCTTCTTGCGGGGAGGAGGACTGCGAGATTCATAGAACTGAACTGAACGCTGTAGGCTGCTTCACCCAGTGTAATGAAGATTTGTTTTGTCTTGATTATTTATATATTTTGTACATTTATCTAGATTTCCACATATTTTCGTATTTCTGCATTTTTACATTTCATGCTTTTTTCTTTAGCTTATATGTATTGTATTGTAATATGTACCATAGGTTTTGTATGTATGTATGTATGCCTCTCGATTGCAGATACTCCAGTTCCCAGATGTAAATGGTTGCTTTGTTTTGTAGAGCCTTACAGAGACTTAGCTCCCTTCTGAAATTTTTTTTCTTGCAGATAGGTGGGTAACTACAGTGTTCTAGCATTCAGGAACACAGAGAAATGTAGGGAAACAGAGATACTCGCAATAGCCGATTGCGGCTGGGGCTGATATCTCTTCATTTCTTTTTTGTTCTTTTAGCACTCCACTTTCACTGCACTTGGTAATGGAATCGTGAGTTTATAACTTAAAGATTAAAAAGTTAAAAGAACGAGATTAAGACTGTCTTTTTTTACTTTGTGGATCTAGGAAGTCTATACAGGATCCAATTGGGTCAAAGTGGCATGTGACCTACCCATATTTAGTGTGCAGGTCCTGAGACAAACCATACCTCTTTTTATTGCAAGCAGTGACATCCAGGCAAGATGGGTGCTTGCAAGACCTGGTCTTGTAAAATATCTTCACAAGAGGAGTTTTCTATTTTATTTTCTCTCCTGTGTTATAGTGCTTTACTGTGCTGTGGCTGCGGTCACAAGCGAGTAAAGGACTCTGTGTTTAAATTTCACTCGCTTTAACAAAAGCAGAGATTAATTACATATTTTGTGTATTTTTAGTGCGATTTTGTGCACACCGTTACATTTTCACATGGATTTAATGGGAGAGGAGTGAGGAGCGTGGTGCACCTGAACCTCTAAATATCCTATTCCCAGCAGTTCCTGAGAATCGCATTACTATACAAGGCTATACAAGCGGTAAAATAGCATTGTAGTGCTACTGCTTAATTACAGGTTAACCACTTTGCACAAAAGTAAGTTAGCTTGTCGTGTTTAATTGCAAGCATTTTTTGAAGTTTTATAGTAGTTTTTTTTTGCAGTTTTACTGTTTTAGGAAATTGTTCCATTTTAGAAATGAATCATTAAAGTACTAACTGCAGATACATAGGGATTGAATTAGTTAATTAATTTAGGCTTTTTCTCTCTAATTACATTGATTGACAGTGAGTGGGTTTTAGTTAAATTTGGTAATTTGTTAAACCTCTAATCTGTCAATTATCAATTATCAAATTGCAAATACTTAACAGATTAACTGAAATTGGATAGCATTGAGGAATCATTTCTATTCTTGTTATTATTTCTATCTCCCCATTGTTCATTATATTTAGTGCCATTGAAATTAATTTTTGAATGAGGAGAGATTATTAATAGAAAGATAACTGAATTATGCACCAATAGTCCTGAAGGGTGGCCCATGTAGTTGGAGATTATTGCCAGGAAGGTGCAACAACTTGTATCAAGGTGCTATTCTTTATCGGAAGACCAGATATAGAGGAAAGTGAGGGGCTGAAAATTTGAGAATTGGAGAAAGGATCTAAGACTGACCTCAGAGAACTAAGGGAATTGTTCCTTCTGTGGAACTTTTTCGGGCCAAGACCTGTCTCTAAAATAAACTTTTAAACTGTGTCAAGAAGTCAAATTTGGAAAAGAGGAATCAAAGGGGAAAAAAGAGAAGGCAAAAGGAATTTTGAGTGTGTAGGATTCATTTTTGTATATTTGGGACACTGCTTCACAGGACTCTTGTTAGATTGGACAATAAAATATAACTCCTGGTTGCCTGGAGTATATTGAATTTTGGGATTGGTGCAGTTTCCCATGATTAATACATAAGTTAACAAAGGATTTAAAGATTGTAGGCTTGTATTGTGCTTCTATTTCCTGTTTATTTTATCTGTGTTATTTAGTATGCCTATAATGACTAGGGGATAGTTAAATAATAGGCCTACTAAGGACCAATTAAAAAAAGCTAATAAAGGAAATAAATGTAATAGGAAACAGATGTTAAAAAGAACTGGACAAATTGGACAGTTAGATAAATCAGGACATTTAATTTTAGAAATAATGGATAAGACACTGGATAGGAAATGTAAAAGTAATAGGGGGATAGGGGACAGAGGGGAACAGGATAATGACAGCAATTTGCCTATTGATAAGGCTAATGAGGGTTTAACCCAAGCTTTATCAATGGACAGAACAATTTCTGAGGTTAAGACAGATTAAAACGAGATGGTTCAGCCCTCAGTCTGGGACCTGAGGAAAGACAAGAAGCTAATGGATATTCTTGGCAAACAAATATCAAGTAATACAGGGACCCCAGATCTACTCAATCAAAGGAACATAGAAAAACTGGAATTATTCAATCCAGAGTCCCTGCTGGGGCTCCTGGTGTCTTTCTCATAAGTTCCTGGGTTGATTGAACAGGCAAATAATGTAGTAATGTCGATAGTTAACATGAAAGAAACCATTCAAGCTAATATTTGAATGGAAGAAAAAAAATCAAAGAATTTAATAGAATAACAAGGAGTTTAATAGATAGTTGCAGTTCTCCATTTCTGACGTCTAAAAATAATAAGGAAAGACCCAGAGGCAATCAGTGGAAACAGGAAGAAATAACTCCTGAAGTCTCATGGTCAACAACTGCTATGACACAATTTATGAGCCCTATAGAAGAAGATATTCTTCCCTTGGAATCTTTGACCAAGGGTTGTGTGAGGGCACTTAGAGATCCATTATTAGCTAACGCCATGTTATATGAACAATTAACTAAAGTTCTCCAGAACCTCTCATTTGTTAAAGGGGTTTGTCTGGAGAACAAAAATAAAATAGACTGGATATATGATAGATTGAGTAATGGACAATGGGATAGAGAAAGCACTAGACTGAATGAAACAGACCAATGTAGTATGGAAATTGGAAAAAGTATCAAAGATCCTAAACAGATGGACTCATCTGATGAATTGAAGGTTGAAATGAGTGTTTACACAGCTTCTGAATTGCCATGGAACAGAACAGATATAGATACAATAAGTGAATTAGTAATGCTGCCAGATGGATTTGAACAAAGTGATAGTGTTATAGAAGAATTCAAATTAGAGAATCCTGAGGTATGGAAAAGGGGTATTATGCATAGAAAAGGAATTGGAGAATCTATGACCAGAAATGAGGTAAAGAACAGAAGCAAATAGACCTCTTATTTAGTTATTTATTTTATTTATTTATTTATTTAATATATCGGACAGACCTTTGAGCGTGAGCTCTTTTACAAAGGTTCCACGTCAGGGTGGACAAATAAGACAAATACACATATACAGTGGTTACAGATGCCTGCTCATTGGCATATAAGAGCATTTGCAAGAGAGTTACACAAATTGTGGTGAGAAAAGAGTACTAGTAACAGAGTAGAATCTATTTCAGAAAAAAATGATTGATAGTATCATTTAACCAGTAAACCAGTAAAACCCCCTCAGGCAACCACCAAAATCCAATTGTTAGACTAAAGTTGAGAAGACTGCATAGGGGTTTATGCTTATTCAGACTGCATCAGACCAGGTGACAGTAAAAAACAGGAGGGCAGAGGTTAGAACTTACTCGCCGAGGTGAGTGGTGGGGGGTAGTGGGCCAGGTCACTGTGGGGGGGAGCAGCTCCAAAAAGAGCCTTGTTGAGTTAGGTGTGGTAGGAGGATAGGGGAAGGCATTATCTATGTGTGGAATTACAGTTGATCAAGTAGCTTAACTTACGGTCAATTTGCAAGGCTGGTGAAGGAGGCAGTGGTTCTCTAAGTAGCCCCACATTGGGTGGTACCTAGGTTGATGGTCTAAAACTTTCAGGAGGAAGCAGCAGGTGCACTTTGCTCATAACATGAGATGCTGTCTGAGGTCTGCTTTGAATTGAGGTATGCTGTTTGTGTGTAGTTTCTTAGGGAGTTCATTTATCCAGAAGGGGGCCCAGTAAGCAAAAGCGCGCTACCCGAATGAGGTTCGATGGAATGGGATAGAAAATGTTCCATTCATCCTCCCTCTGGTGATATGAGGTGTGGAAGAAGCCTCAAGCAGTTTACCTACACAGGGTGGGATTTTCCCTAGGAGCACCTTCTTAGTCATGAGGCAAGTTTGGTATTTGATCCTGTCTTTTAGGTTGAGCCAGTTTGTACCTGTAGGGTACAGGTATGAGTGTATTGATCCATGCACAGGGGTGAGGTGGCATGCCTTATTCAGTGCAATTTAGACCCTTTGAGTGCTGTATCTGTGGTGGCACCATAAACCACTAGCGATGTGTCGATTGCAGAGAGTATGGAGCTGGAGATATCTTTGTGTTCACTGCTCTTGCAAGGAGTCTATGTGGTGCATATAAGAGTGAATCATCAATGATGACCCATAGGTACTTGAACAAGTGTATCTGCTCAATCTGCTAACCAGCCTTATTAGTGATTTTGAGGGAGGTGTACCTCCGCTTATGGTGAGGGCTAGACAGAAGCATGGCCTTGGTTTTCTTGTAATTTAGTAGCAGCTTTTGCCTACTGAACCAATCCTTGAGTTTATTGAAGGAGGTCACTAGTTCTGATTGTATGGCTTCATGGGAGGTGCTGCAATGCTTGCAGCACGGTATCATCTGCATATAAGATAAGTTTGGTGTTGCAGGCCAAGGGGAGTTCATTTACAAATAGGCTGAAAAGTAGGGGCCTAGAATTAATCCTTGAGGACTCTAAGTACATCTTTGGAGCTGGATAATGTCTGCCCAATTTTGACTCACTGGCTCCTGTGTGTCCGGTAGACATGTGAACCAGTTCAAGGCATTTGGTGCTACACCCAATCTTTGGAGCTGGAGTAGTAGTAGTGGATGGTTTACAGTGTCAAAAGCTTTGGTGAGGTCGATGAGATGTACCTCACCAATTTCCATCATCCAGTGCCTTATGTGTATTCCAGCAGTGCTGTGGTAGTGCTGTGTTTTGTTCTGAAGCCATGTTGGATTGGGCAGAAAGATTGTACTTGTCAGGTATTCTGTGAGTTGGCTAGCTATGATTTTCTCAATGCTTTGGATAGACAGGAGAGGATAGATATAGGCCTGTAGTTAGTCATCAGTGCCTTATCACCAGTCTTATGCACTGGCATCACCAGGGCTTGCTTTCATATCTCAGGGAATTGAGCTAGAGCTAGGATTTATTAAATAGCATTGTCATGTGTGTGATCATAACATCAAGTGTGAGAGATAGTAACTTCATGTCTAGCCCATCCCTCCCCAGTCTGGTTTTGCCTAGGACTCCCCTGACCACCTTTAGGACCTCCTGTGCCATCACCTTCTTAAAGTAGAAGGCAGGGTGGTTAGTTATGGGCAGGCTGGTGCTGCCTAGGTCCTCTGTAGTCTGCCGGCAGTACTGGGGACAGGTCTGTAAAGGCTAGGTTGAAGACATCAGCTATGGCTAGCGGATCCGAAGAGGGTGTGTTATTTATATTGAGCATCTTGGGGTGCTGCTTCTGGTCTCTACCAAGGATGTACTTAACGTTATCCCAAAACTACTTTCCATCACCCCATGCATTATTAAGCAGGGTCTTATGGAAGTTAGCCTTTGCAAGCCTGATGAGCTTAGTGCATCGATTTCTGGCAGTTTTGCAGCACTGTTGGTCATGTTTGCTACCTGAATTTATGGCTTTTTTTCCCAGAGGCAGTCCCTCTCCTTTAGGAGGAGAGGAGCTTGCCATCAATCCAGCCATAGACCTCCCACCAAATTTTCCATTTTGTGCATGGTGCATAGATATCACAGATGAAACTGAAACCCTCAATGAGAAAGCTAAGGGCTTGGTCCAGCATAGGTGCTTTGCTTATAAGGGACCAGTTGTGGGCACACAGGGCTGATTTGAGGGGTCCAAGTTTGACTTTTTGCAGAACCCTGCTCTCTATGAGGCGGGGTGGGCATTTGGCAGGTTTAGTAGTCCACATAAAGGAGATCGAGGAGTGGTCACTAAGCCCATCTGGGAGAACCCTGACTTCAGAGAAATGAGATGGTGAGCTAGCTAAGACCCAGTCATAAGGGGTGCTGGTACCAGCCTTGTAGTTCTGCTTGGTGGGGTGTGTGACAAGTTGCGTGAGTTGTGCAGAGATTAGGGTCTCTGGAGGGTGCCATCTCCTTACATAACCGGTTAATGTTGAAGTCACTGGTCAAGATGAATTCAGAGCTCTTTTGAGCCACTGATTTCTTCCATAACGAGAGAAAGGTCTTCCTTGGCTTTTTGGGTGGCAGGTAGGTTGTGGCAATAATGAGGGTCTTGCCTTTTGGCCGATTTGTATTTTACCACTAGTAGCTCATATTCCTCTGTAACTTTGGAGATAGGGAGGATGGAGCAGCTAAGTGAGTTTCTGGCATATAAGGAGGCAGCCATCACCTTTCCTGCTAATTCTATCAAGATGAAGCATTTGGTAACCTTCAATGGTGACCTCACCATCTTTGACCTTACCAGACAGCCAGGTTTGGTGGGGCATATTATATCAGAGGTATGTATGGTCATCAAGCCTGGAGCTGATCTAATTTTGCAGGTAGGTTGCAAATGTTTAGTGCTGCTATCTTTATGCCATTCACAGTATAGGCCCCCCTGCCTCTCAGGGTTGTGGGTCCAGGGTTGAGTGAATATTCCCAGAGTAGCAGTAGCATAAAGATAACCTTTCTGGTGGATAGGGTGATGTTTAACTTCCCTACATCTTTAGTTGCCTGTGCTTCAAGTGGGAAGGTGTCCAAATCCCTGTTTTAATTTATGGGAAAGTTAGCCATTTGGGTTATGCTGTAGGAGGTTGGCTTGGCGATCACTGTGTACGGAGTGAAGTGGGATGAAGAGTCTATCTTGTCCTGGAGTGGTAGTGGCCATGTTTATGTTTTCCTCCAGCAGGCACCCATTTGATATTCAGAGTGGGAGGTAGAGGTCCAAAATTGAATATGGTACCAGCTATGCCAAAATAGGTAGTGAGGAGAAGTAGTTTGTAGTTAAATAAGAGAGCAATTTGAAGGATACTAATGGGGTAGCTCAAAGGAATTCAAGTAAAATATTAAAAGCCTGTATGGGTGAGGATAGCTGGAATACTAAGGAGAGATCATCGAATGAGAAAGGACAAGTTGAAGAGAATGATACACAAAGCCCTCTAGTTAAAAAATGAAATCTAATAGGAATAAAGACTAGGAAGGTAGTAGGAGAAATCAAAGTTGGTGGAAAAGAAACAAAAACAAAGAGGATTAAAAAGTACCAATAAAAAAGGGGCAAGAATAAGGAAAAACAAAAAATAAAGGGAACATTAGTGCAAAAACATGAAACTGTGATAGAATGTGATGATAGTTCGGTAGCTTGCAGTGATGATCTAATAGAGGAGAAAAAAGCAGACAAAATGAGATAGTTGGAAAAGAGAAGGAACAGAAAATCCAAAGAATCTGGAAAGTATCCTGTTTAGAACACTGGAGACTGACTTTGTTCTTCTATCATATAAAGTCCCTATTATGCGGAAGAAACCGAAATGAAATTGAATGAAAACTTAAAACAATTTATAGGATCAGTCCTACAAAGTAAGATCTCTAATGAGACATTTATGTTCAAACCTCAGTATTATTAGACCTTTAATGGACACAGAACTGGTCCTATTGCTTTCAGATCAATATTATGTGTTAAAAGCTATGAAAACCAGAAATCAAATTAAGGAAAATGGGAATGGAATTGGACATAGGAACTGAAATCAATTCTTTTTCAGAGTTTTATGAGAATAACAGGAGTAAATCCGTCTTAAAGAAGGACTTGGTGATATCGGTATTTGGTTTGAATAGTTTTCTATATGGAACCAAACATAACCTTTGTGCTAAGGTTATAGACCTGTTACAGAATCTAACAAAGGATAACAGGCTGAATAGCATGATTAAATATGTGAAAAGACATGAGGAAGAGGGACAAATTTCAATAGGGGTAAAAATGAGAAAGACCATAGACATATTGAGAATTCAAAGCTTTGCAGGGCAAAAATGTTTGTGCAGGTTTAAGCGGATTAGCGCTGGTCTGCGATATTCAAAAGGCTAAATAGTACGCAAAACCGCATTAGCGCTGGGCAAACCATAATTATATGCAAGGGCAAAGTGAACATGAATACAGTTGCAATGAGATATTCAGCAGCTAGCACCACACTAAGGTGTTTAAGCGACTTAGCATGACCCATAGCACAGTACAAATTACCGCCCATCAAAAGCTGGTCTTAACACTGGACAAACAGCTTTGCACAACATTGTTGCTTTATGCGGTGTTAGCGTGGCATTAATGTCACTTGCGTGACCCTAGCATATAAGTATGACACTAGAAACTGTCAGACATGGAGGACACATTCTGCTCACTGATGGCACCATGATGCTGACAGCTGCCACAGGTCCCAGCCATGCACAGGCAGTAAGGGATGATTGGGCCCACAGGGGACATCATGGTAATGTGGCCATACAGCACACATCTGCAGACCAAACAGCTGTGGTACCCAACACATGCCAGCACACACAGGCAGCACTGTGGGCATGGTGGCACACCAGACTGGGACACAGCATGCAGTGCACATGGGCCAGTAGTGGGAATATCCCACTGCCTGTGTGCCTGTTGGATCCTACATGCCCCCCCAACCACATACAGCACAACTGTACAGATGCCACAACACACACAGCCGGCCATGTGTATGTCACTGTGGGCATCCCATGACGTAGGTGCAGCATCTGTGGATCACACAACAGCATAACAGTAATGTCCACTGTCAGGAAACACCTGAAAGTTGGGTCTGTCACTGTATACAGTGCAGTCAGTGTTACTACCCTACACACCATAGAGCAGTGCTGTGTCCCACACTACTGTGCCTTGCTACTGTAGTGTCTGCTGTGCACTGTAGCATGCCCTACTGTGTTGCAGTTGCATGCAGCACCACCACCACCTGTGCCTATGCTGTGTTGTCCCCTGGGGTACAATATGCTATGCTATGCTGTACTGTAAATGTAGCCTGCAGCTATCATTGTGCACTGCCAGACAGACCTACTGGTGGAGCTGTGGTGGGATCTGGCCAGCCCCTGTACTTCCAGACTGACCTACAGGTGGCTCTGTGGGACCCTGCAGTAATGCTGGGCAAACTGCATGCAAATCAGGGCATAATGAGATGCTAATCTGGATGCTTGCCCAGGGACTACCTGAGTAGGCTCATTTGCATGTCACTTTAGAATATGGCAATGTTTAGCGCCAGGCAAATGTGTTTGCACCAGGCAAACAGCGTAGTTCCGTGCTAATCCTGCTCAAAAGCGTTAGCTCCGCACAAATGGTTTGGAGAATATTATACTGTTTTGCACACTGTACCTTCCCATAGGCTGCTCCCTGCAGCTGTACTGGGTCCACACATTTGTTGGAACACACATTGGCCACATAAGTCACCTCTAGCTACCTTCACATTGCTGTGCACTGTGTTACTGTTGTGGTCTGCACTTCCTGGTCACTATATTCAAAGCTGTCTTATTCCAGGGCTAAGTTTACCCTGCACTCCCAGCCCAGTTTGCCCAGCCTCATTCCCATGCTATATTCAGAAGCTGTTTGCCCCGGGCTATTTCTTCTGAATATAGCTTGCTTTGTGCTCCGGGCTAAGTTTGCCCGCCGGGCAGTGCTAATTTAGCCCAGGGGCATAGCTTTGAATATCTGGCCCTTTCTCTCTAAAATGGAGTTATTGGATAGAGTGGAGATATATCTGCTTTGTGAATATGATATATCAGAAATGTGGGTGAACGATTGGTAAATGAACACTGGATAAATAAGGTAAAGACAGCTTACCGTTACCAAACATTACAGGATATGGAAGATTGATATTTATTAGATACAAACCCTAATTTAGGAGAGGGAGAAGGAACAAATAGTTATAATATGCTGTCATGGAATATAGCTGGTATAAAGAACAGATTAGCAGATCCATCTTTTATAGATTACTTGACGCAGTTTAATTGTATATGCCTTCAGGAAACTTGGTCTAGAAAAGACTTAAAACTAAATGGTTATAAAGGATTTTTTTTAAAATGGGCAAGTAGTACCAAAAAATATGGAAGACTCTCAGGAGGACTAAGTACATGGTGCACATTTTAGATAATGTTCAACATATAGAAATAGATATAGATTCAGAACACATCCTGCATATAAAAATTAATAAATTAAGCTATATAATCATTAATGTATACTTTCCACTTAAATCATCTAATTTTGCGGAATTTAGAGATATAGACAAACGGGTTAAGCTGATAGAAAGTTGTAATGAAATTGATTCCAGTTACAGGTTTATAATAATGGGTGACTTTAATGTCAGGGTAGGACCCAGTCAGAATTTACCTGAGGACTTCGCTTGGGCATGTGCGGCTCTGGATCCCATCCTGTTTATAGATAGGAAATGCAAGGACACAAGAAAATGTAAAAGAGGACTGAAACTTCAACAAGAGCTGGAAAAAAAAAAGCATTGATAATGATTAAAGGGAGAACAAGGGGAGATAAGGAAGGAGCCTTTACATTTGTAGGAATCAGGGGATCCTCGACATTAGATCTTTGTTGGATCTCCTTGGAAATTGTTTCATCTTTGGAGAACCTTAGAATTGGGTTAAGAACAGAAAGTGAACATTGTCCTTTAGAAATTAAAATTAATTTGTGGTCATACTCAAAAAATCAGGCAGTTAGAGATGAGGGGCTAGTAAGAGTAAAGAAAGGAATCAGATGGGATTTATTGTCAGATTTTAAATCTATTCAATTATTAACAGATTATGGAATCAGAGAAGATTTAATAAGCTTAGAACAATTTAAAACTGCAACAGATTTTGTTACTAAGATTAGTGAGATCATGAAGTTTATGTAATCCATTATATTAAAAGTTGCAGTTAGCAAGGTAAAGAAAGGGAGCAAATGGTATGATGTTGAATGCAGGAATTGTAAAAAGGACCTGAACAGATGTGCTAGAAAAACATATAAATTTCCAACTAGAATTAATAAATCTAACCTAAATGTAACCCCCACCCAGGTATGCCTTTCTATCTTGACAGCTCTATCTGGTGGGCTGGGTTCAGGGAGGAATATGTCACTCGGCACATTGGCTAGGTTTGGCTACTTTGCACAGGGGTACCCAAGTAACTCCAGACAAAGGAAGCAATAACTGTAATGCCCAATACCAGAAGTGGGATTCTAAAGTGCGGCTTTTATTCACATCCAACAGAATAAACAAAGCATAGATGGACCCCCTCGAGGCTACACTCCTGGTAATGCAGATTTAAGGAGACCAGAACACGTCCTCATCACTTTAGCCCTCAGGCTCTGAAACACACTGGACACACAGCCCGAACTTGTACACTGCTCTGGGTTTTCCCTGGCTTGGCTCCCTTGCCAGCCACTTGGACACTTTCCATATAGCATGGAACATTTACTGGTGGCTCCCTAAACCACCTATGAGCACTTCTGCTCCATAACAGAATCTTCCTCATCAATCCCATGTCTGGGTACTTTCCTCAGGCACTGGCCAAGTACATCAGAGAAAGCAACAGGTGTCCCAGAGCAAATCCGTAGAGGTGAATTTGATTACTACTGATGGGGGGTCTCCCAACTCTCGCTCCCATAATTCATACCCGGCCATTTCTCTGGACTGTAACACCTCATCCTTTAAAACACTTTGCTGTGTAGATTCTTTTTAAATGTATTCCACATTCGATCTACTGTATTTACATCCCATTTGTGCTGAACTTGAACATACTTAATAAGTGGCTGTGTCCATTACTCTAGCCCCCCCCACAGAGTTAAGCAGTCCAATCCCCACACCTCCCAAACTGTACTTGACTGTCTTTTCCTGACCCCACAGTAACAGTCCATTTAGTTCATCTCAATTCAGGTGAAACACATGGCTGTTGCTTTAGCGAACTCACCTCTTGGTTGCAGGTCCCCACAGGGGTTTTCTCCTCAAAGAACTCATACCCAGAGCTTCTGGTGCCTCAGCACAAACTTAAATCAGGCAGCTTCTTTTCTCCCTAGCCAGACCGGGGGTGTTGCCCCTGGAAGCAGGCTGATTCCTTCCCCCCAACCCCACAGGGATGGGGCTCTGAACCACTGAAAGTGGTCTCCACCACTTCAATGTGCTCTTCTTGTGTTCCTCTTCAGGTGAGAACATACACCTATACAACAAAAAATAGCTCTTTGACAGAGCTTAGAGCTCTGAGGGCCTGCTTACAGCAGAGCACCTCTTCTGCTATAGGCTGCAACAGAACTCTACTGAACTGACTGACTTCAAACTCCCGAACATTCTACTCTAACCTCCAACTGCAACATTCCAGTGTGGCTTATGCAGCTGCAACAGTTCTAAATTATGTCATCCTTCGGTCTCAGCCAAAACTGAGAACAGAGTGAGACGTGTGAAATCCATTTAACTTGAGTTTCACAAGCTGCCTTCCCTGCCTACCACTAGGTCTTACTGGGATTCTAGTAACCCTGGGTAACAGGGGGTTACATAAATAAAAAAAGGAAAGATTATAAAAGGATGCTGGAAATAAAAAGAAAAAAAATATAGAATTAAAATGTGGAGATAGTTTGAAAAAATAACTAAAGAGAATGATAAAAAAAAATGTTGGCGAATAGTTTTAAAAGGATAGGATGACGCCCCTGAGCAGATTGAGAGTTATATAGACCCTATGACTTGGGAAGAATATTTTAAAGATATGTTCTACACGCAGGATGTGGAACAATATAAAGAAAAGGATGATTGGATCACATTAATATTTGAAATCTTTGCAGGTGAAATACTTTAAGTTATTTCTAATGCTAAAAGACATAAGGACCCAGGACCGGATGGGATTCCTATGGGTATTATTATGGATGACCCGTTTTTGTGGACTCCTGTATTCTTAGGTTTATTTAATAAGATCATTCAAACAGGTATAAGCCTGCATACTTGGAGGGGAAAACATAATTATTCCCATTTTTAAGAAAGGGGATCATAACGACCCTAGTAATTATAGGCCAATTAGCTTGTTGGATAATTCTCAAAAAATATTTACAAAGATCCTACTTAATAGAATAAAGGAATGGGTAACTGAGGAACAAATTTGGGATGAGGCACAGGCAGGCTTTATGTCAGGCCACTCCACTATATATCAGTGCTTTGTTTTGTTTCACCTGATATATAAATAATTAAAATTAAAAAAAAAAACGTATTTTGCATTTTTGTAAATTTAAGGGCAGCTTTTGACAGGGTGGTTAGGGGAAGTTATGGGAGGTATTACACAGCTATGGACTAGATCAAGCTATATTACAATTAATAGAAAGTTATATCAGGACAACTCTACTTTAGTTTGATATAATATAGAGGGTGACCATACTAATAAATTTCCATCTAATACAAGCCTTCGACAAGGCTGTGTGTTATCTCCCATTTTGTTTAATTTATTCCTCAATAAAGTACTGATAAGGATGAGGAACCAGAGCTGCATATGTCCATGCTAGGATCCAAGGAATGTCCATATTTGCCATACGCTGATGATGTGGTATTCATTTCCACAAGTTATTTGGGGATAAAAGGAGCTTGAACCAGTTTCATAAAGAGTGTCTCAAACTTGATCTAGACATCAATTTTAATAAAACAAAGTACATGGTATTTAATAATAATTTTGTTGGAAAGGCAGGATGTGTAGGTTAAGTTGTGGTAACAATGAAATTGAGTATGTGGCTAAATTCTGTTATATTGGTATAACATATACATATGATATCAAATGGATAGAACACTTTAATTCAATAACTGCAAGGACTGATAAAGTCATACCACTTTTTGAAAGGTTTAACTATAAATATGGAGGCCAGTCTGTAATAGGATCACTCAGGGTAATAAATGCTAAAGTGCATTCTCAGATCTTATATGGGGCAGAGATCTGGGGGTTGGAAAAGCAGAACAGTAAGAAATAACAGTAAATACATTTTATAAACAACTGTTGGCATTATCCAATGGCGCCACATCATGTTTAGTCAGACTTGAGTTAGACCAACTCTCTATCAAATGTTTTGCAGAAATAAGATTGGCGAATTATTGGCTTAAAGTGTATAATATGCAAGATAGTTCTTTCCCAAGGTTGTGCATAGAGGAGATGTTGATACCTAAATCGAATAGATTCTCTTTTCCTAGCACTAATGTACTGGAATATGTTATTAAGCCATATGGATTGTTGGACTTGCTGACACTAAGTTATAGAATCCCATACAGAGAAATAAAGGAAATTATTAAGACCAGAGTAAAGACGTTCACTTTCAGAGGAAACAGCTATGACCAAAAATTTTAAATATAATGAATGGTTGGCCAGTAATGTGAAGTATCAACCTAGCCTAAATCAATATTTATACTTAATAAAGAACCTATCAATAGAAAAGCTTATACTAAATTTAGATTCGGATTTATCGAAAGTAATAGTGTGAACAAAACATGTGGAATCAGCAAAACCAAAATATGTTCTTGTGGAAAAGATGAAGACTCTCCTAAACATCTCTTCTTATTTTGTACTATATATAAACCTCAGGTGAATTTTTATCTAGGTGAAATAATTATCAAAACTGGATATGGAACCAACATACCAGTTTAACTATCTTTTAAACACAAATAATACACTCCATTTAGAAAAAATATCAAGGTTCTGCAGGTTAATATAATATAAAAAGTTACATAATTGTAATAAAAGCACACTTTAGGAAATGATTTTGGTGATTAGATAAAATATGTACCTACCATAATAGATTATTTTAATTGTAGGGTCTATTGGCTATGTATTTAAAGTTAATTTGATAACTGTCAAAGTTTGTGACATGTGGAATTGAGATATGTCATATATCTAATGTTTGTATATTTAATGATGTTGTAAAAACAATTTTAACTTGTTAACAATAAACTATTACAACTACTTCTGAAGCTCTTTTGGCTAATGTGCATGCTTAGCTATTGCCATGGGAAGTCATAATTTGTGCAAAGTTAAGGTATGAGCCCACAAGGGGCCAAGGGTATGACTATAGGACATTCAGTCCAGTGGTATAGAAGCAAGTTTGGACTAGAAGGAATTATATGAAGTCTAATAAGTGGTGCTTCATGTCTGCTACACATAGATTTATGAGGGTTTTGCCTTCATAGATTTAATAGATTTATTTAGGAACTTTATAGGTAGAGTTCCTTTTGCCACTATAGTTGACTCCTCTGGCCATGCAACTGAGCCTATGCTGGCATACTGACTGAGTTAGAATAGTCCAGTGTGCCAACTCTGGGTCGCTATGAGGTAAACCTGCCATGATTTATGTACATCTCCCTTTGAGGTGGAGTTATGGTCTGTCATGGGAAGCTACAGAATGTATGGAAAGCAGGAGCTCTTTGTCATGTCCTGCTTGGTTGCACAACCAGGGTTTCTTTTTCACCATTTTTTGTTGCTTTAGTTCCATTCTGGACTGATCAGTCTGCTGTGTTCCTGTTCTTTTCGATGGGATGAAGTAAAATTGCATTACAAAACTGCCTCTGTCTAGCAGATAATCAAGAAGAATCTAGGACAACATTCTTCAAGAAAGTTGACTTTGTGATGTTTTAGGTATTGCAGAATACTGTATGTAATGCATAATGCACATTTGTATGTCTTGTACTGCTTTTTATCGACTGTATAAATGTATGTCTGTTAATATTATAATGGCTTGTTGCTGATTGATTCAACTGTTCAACAACAGCACAGGCTCGATTCACACCAGGATAGAAGTGAACCATCTTAATGGTATCACATCAGCACAGTGACATTTACACAGAGAAGTCCACTACAGTGACAAATCTCACCAGGTAGCTATGGTGGTCCACTCTTACGCCGATGATGTGACTCCCAGTGTTTCACCCCCACCCGAACCAACTTTGAATTGGGTTGGTTATTTATGAGTGGGGGGGAGGCAAAGCCCCTGCAGAAAAAACACTTAGTCACGATGGGAACAATGCCAATTGTTGGCATTGTTTCCGCCGCTGTGCAGGATGTCAATAACATTGCTGTCGATATTCTGCATCACAGTTATGGGGAAAAAGTGATTAAGAGATCCAAAACATCTTCACATTAGGGATAATACTTTCTGATCCTGGTGTGGAAAATAATACTTTGGCCAGTGTTAAAATTCTATTCCTAAGCTACAAACCAATTAGTGTGTATTCTGAGAGAATATGTAGTGCCATTGGTCATTTTGAATCTAACTAAAGAACCAGTCTGTCACAAGACAATGCTGAGAACCGACATTTATTGAAGTCAATATGGGGATGTTTGCTGGCTACTCAGAATCATTAGCCATGCATAGTTTTTGATTCAATTTTTGAAATTTGAAATTTCAAAATTATATCACATTTGATATGGCAGTGTTGCCAATGCCCATACAGAAGCATACCAAAGTTTAGATCTCTATCTTTAAAGACAACTGAGTTATAAGCCTCGAGACTTTTGGAAAGTTTCAAATGACTGTAATAAACTATGTAAACTAAAACTGTCCAAATTTTACCAAATTTGGTATGGTGACTTTACCAGTACCCAGACATAGGTATACCAGGTTTAGGATCTCTAGCTTTAAAGGTGACTGAAATATGAGGCACTAAATTTTCACCTTGGGTATGGTGACTGTACATACGCCCATACATATGTGTACCAAGTTATAGATCTCTAGCTTTAAAAGTGAGTTATAAGCCTCTAAACTTTCAGAAATCTTAAGATTACAGTAAACAACTATGTAAATTAAAACTATTTGTCCATGCTGATGACCTGGGTTCAGAAGCAAGTCCGAGATCTTTTTGGGAATTAGGCCATAGCTAAAACTTACAAGTTACATAACCATTACTTCTCTATTTAGCAGTTTGTATGACTCTTCAAAGAAACTATGCATCTAAATTTTCAATTATCTAGCTCCAAAGGTGGCTAAGTTGTAAGTTTTGAAATATTTTCTGAATTATTAAATTGCCAGAGTTTGAGCCCAAATAACTTCTCCACCCTTATTCCAATGTTACAAGACTTGATAAGCTTTCTGGACCCATATCAGACAATACACATTTGTACCTCTAACTGTAATAAAGGCTGAGGTATTGTCAATTAAAGAATTTCAGAAAATTCCAAAATATTTTGTAAAATTTCACAGAATTTCACAAAAATTCCATGAATTCAGAATTTGATCATTTCTTCAAGCTCTATTTAAATGTAGAAGCCAAGCAGATTACACTCAGGATATTGCCCACTGCAGCTCCTCAAAGTCATCACTTTGCTCACACTTTATGTCAAGAACATTTCTCCCAGCCACAAACCTCAAGGCAAGACTCAGCTCTTTTTTTTGTAAACTTTATTTATAGTTAGTTTTCATCCCATACAGCACCAGAAAATCAAAACATAAAAGTCACCATGGTATGTGAGATTTTCCAGTGTATGAGCTGTTTTAAAACATTCTATTACAGCCAGTGTAACTAACATTTTCTAAAAATTCACCAAACATTCATCCCAGCATGTCTTCCATGAGAACATGTAAATTATTTTAAATCTAAATGTGCCACCATGACACACTCAAAACTCGCCATTGTAACACTTGGGATGTCAATGGTAATATCCCTAAAAGCAGGGGGGAAAGGAAAAGAAAGAATTGAACTAAAACTGAAGATGACCCCTGGATATCCTCTCTTCCCTTAAGCTTAGGCGCCACCCACCCTCCCGCCTAGAAAACCAGGAACCAGTCTTCTGACAATGCTTTCTCCTGGGTTCCCCAAAGGATATTATATTTGTGGGTTTGGTGAGTAGTGTTATATTGGAAATGCTCCAATTTCATACAATGGAGAAGCAAGGTTGCCAATTAAGCTATCGTAGGAGTATTTTCAGAGCCCCAGTTTATTACCACAGCCTGCCTGGCAACAACAAGACCCAGGTTCCAAAGGGGGTGGTCCCTCTCATCCCTTCTACTGAGTGGAAGCTGAAACAAGACATTAGCTGCATCTAGCTCCCTCGAGTCCCCCAGGAACCTTTAAAACAGACTTATAACTTCTTCCCAATATTGCTGAATCTTAGCGGCATTCCCAGACCAGGTGAAAGAATGTGCTCATCTGAGCTTTACAGTTGGGAGACAAGTCAGATTTTTCAGGGTTGATTTTATGAGCCAGGGCTGGAAATAGTTACCCAACAGTACATTATAATATATAGCTCTGAGACTATTACTCACAGAACACTTCATTCCATTTTTAAAATGAGATAACAATCTCCTGTGGCTAGCACCTCAGGAAACAGGTCCATCTCCTAACAGCATTTAATGGGAGGGCTTTAAGCCCAAGGTTCGATGGGCAGAGCAACAACATCACTCCCCCATCAGGCTTAACAGGTCTCTCATCCTGGGCCCCTCCAGGATTTGTTTATTTGTTGCAGCCTGATTCTCCTGATCTGCTGTTGTTTTGGGGCACCTCCGGCTGCTGGATCTGTCTTCTCCTCACAAGCTTTCCTCGCTGCTTTCCTCAGCTCCTCTGGTGCTCTGTGTTCCCTCACTTCTCCTCCTCTCCTATACTTCCCCCATGCTTTCTGCCTACCTCCTCTGTTCCCCTCTGCCCTGACCTGTTGCTTATGACACTGGCTTCCTTGGCAGCACAGTTCCACCACCCTCAGCTCTTTTCTGGCTCGCCTTGGTGGTTCCCTCACTCCAGCTTCCTCTTTCACTTTTCACAGCTCCTCTGGAGCTCTGAGTTTGCCGTTCACTTTTCAAACCACCTCACTCTCCTTTCACTCGTATTTTCCTGTTTCCTCCATTGGTGGCTCCTGTGTCCCTCTTTCTCCTTTGCGGGACCACTGCCTCATTTGCCAGTGCCTTCTGCCCATCGCAATTCTCCTGCCTGCTCATTCCCTGATGTTTCTGTGCTATGCATCTGTTTCCCACTGCCCTTGCAGCCCCATTTTTGATGCTCTTTGTCTGCCTTCCATTGGTCCTTCTAGCCTGTGGCTCATCCCAGCTTCTCCAGCGTTCCTTTGCATGCTCCTGCTTTGGCAGGTGCTCATTCTGCCCCAGTGGAGTTCCTTTCTGCCGATGCCTCCTCCCAAGAGCATGGCCATCAGTATAAGTACTTCTGTTCTGTGGCACTTGCAATGAACCAGAAACCATACTAGCAGCAGAAGCAGTCCTGGGCAATGGGCGGACGGATGGATGAGGGTTGTCATGTGGAAAGTGAACTGTGAGTTGAGGATGGAAACGTTCTATTCTACTACTGTTCATAAATGCCTGTTGTGATTGACAACATTGCAAATAGAAGTTGTGGAGAGGAGTGAGTCCTCTTTCCATCTTTATAAGGCCATCTCATCAGCACTAATCCTCAGCTGGCAGGGTACTGTGACAAAATCCCTGTTGCTCTGAGGTTGGTCAGCAAGGGTGCCAGTTGACACCCTCCCACGTTACTCACTATATCTCGCCTCCTCATCTCTGATTAAACTCAACCTCTGCTAACCAAGGTGGACTGGGATTTCAAGTTCACTCCTGTACCCAGACTTTGCTATGCTACCAGGTTATAGTCATTTCGTTACCTGCAGGGGTTTAAAGTACCTGCAGTCCACTCCTTAAGGCTGCAGTACCTTTCAATTTCTCACATTAAATATTACTCAGTGCACATTGCCAGAATGCCAGCATCATAGCATTTAGAACACTGGTAAGAAAAAGGCCAATTTAGAACCTTTCTGCAAGCTACCACAGCAATATACAATAAAAGTTTTCGCTATGTTTTTGGATATCCTGTTGCTCGGCTGACCCTGGCTTCCCTGGCCACCCCATGGCTTCTCAGTTTGGTACCTCATCCCCTCCTTGAGGGTGCTTATCAGCGTCTTGAGATGAACTGTCTCTAGCTGTAGTTTCTGCTTGTGTCTCTTGGTTTACTGCTCTGACTGCCTTACAGGGCTAGGACTTGCCACCATCCTCGTCCCTTCCATTGTCTCTGACTCTGTCTAGCTGCACTCGATTTCCATCTCTTGCTCAGTCTTCACTTCCTCCTGCATACCTGTTGTTAGGTACTATCGTTGTCCGCTTGCTCTGCCATCCACATCATTTGGCCTTTCTGGCTGAATCCATCTGGTCTTCATTTGAGCCTGGCCTGTTATCGATATTTTGGGGGCATACCTATCATGGATCATATGCCACCTCATCGACCTTCATCCTTCATGCTGCATGTATCAGGTTCCTGACTCCGGTCATCGTTTCCTCATCCTTACCTCATGGTTAAGCTATTCCATCGCTCACTTGAGACCTGTCTCCAGCTGTCTCCATCTAGCCTGCAATCATGAATTCTTTTGGGCATATATCTATCATAGCCCTCTCAGGTCCATGATACCTCACCTCGCCCTGCTCGTCTATTTCAGTCGCTCAAGCAGTATGCCTCGGCTGACTCGTATGCCTTGGCTGCCTCCATCTAGCCTGCAAGTCTACCTCCTTTCAAGGAGCCTACTTATTCACATCACGTTATCGAGTATACTACCTTCGTACAAGTTCATTTTCAAGTTAATTCCTCTCTCATCTTGTTCACATTCCATACCAGCCATCACGGATTCACTTCAATCCCTGCAATCGATATTTCTTTGGGTGTACCTATCATGACTCCTATGCCGCCTCTCATCGACCCATGGCCATCCTGCCGCTTTGTAGCAGGTTAATAACTCGTCATCATTCACTCATCCTTAACTCAAGATTTATCTATTTACATCGCTCTTCAAGCAGTCCTATCATTGAATCTTATGCTACCTCACTGACTCCGACCTCAGGGTCTAATCATTAACATCGCATATTCAGTTCACATCACATAATCAAACATGCCTCGTCAGCCTCAGTGTCTGCTCACTCACATCGCTCGATCAAGCCAGTCTGCATTATCCTCAGTATCCTCATGAGCACCTCTAGATACCCTTGCTCCTCTGACTTCCACATGGATCTACTCCCTCCCATTGACTACTCAAGCATACCTTTCTCAGGTCCCTGCTGCCTCATGTTCCTCTTTAATCTGTGCTTCTTTGGTTTCTTTCCTATCACGTCATCATCCTCCCTACTCATATCCTCTCATTAATGAACCATTCTCTTTACTGACATACATCCTCAAATCAAACATCATCAGCCTGGAGGAAGGTGACCTAGACTTTGGATCCCCAGAGGTTTCCTCCTTAAAGGGTTTTTCCTTTCCTCCTGGCCAATGGTCATAATATTAGTTAGAGTTAGTGCTTTCTTCAGTTAGTTAGTTAGGTTCTGCTGTTGGATGGAGGTGGATGGTGGCCCCAGCTCTCCCCTCTCTCCTTAGAAAGTCAGCCCTTATCATCTTTTCAGAATTCACCATCCTCACCTCTTTGAAGCTCGATACCTTTGGGTACTCTTTTTGGGCTTCTTCCTAACCTACCTTTAGCCAATGCAATCATTCCCACGGCACCTGTAGGGGGAACCCTCCTCTAGGATTCCTTGCATCGTAGCCCTACAGGGTGGTATATCCCATGGATAGAGAGGCAGAAAGCCACAAAGCAAATCAAGTTATACAGGCATCATCTCATCTCATCTAGTTGTGTAAGCACATTGAATAGGAGGGCTTTAAGCCTGAGGTTCGATGGGTGGTGCAACAACATCACTCCCCCATCGGGCTTAAAAGGTCACTCATCCTGGGCCCCTCCAGGATTCATTTTTTTTGTTGCCCACCATCCACCCCTCCTCCTCCTCCTCCAGTGTCTCATCTCTCTTACCTGTGGGCTTCTTCCTAACTTACCTTTAGACAACGCAATCATTCCTGTGGCACCTGTGGGGGGAGACCCTCCTCAAGGGTTCCTTGCGTCGTACCACTACAGGGTGGTATATCCCATGGATAGAGAGGTGGAAAGCCACAAAGCAAATCAAGTTACACAAGCATCATCTCATCTCATCCAGATGCATAAGCACATTGAACTTCTATTAAAGAGTCTCTAAGTCCTTCTAGAAGTATTTTGTATATCCACACTATGGGTTTTGGCATGGATTTCTTCCCCCCTCTCCCTACAGCACCTCTTCCAAAAGGGATAGTTTTAAATCGATGGGTGCGTCCTCCCTCCCTCCCCAGAGCACCCCATAGTTTCTGTCTCACTTGAAGAAAAGCAAAGAAATGTGCTGGGCAAAGTTGAAACTCCCTGGCCAAGAGTTGGAAGGATATCAACACTCTATTGGAGTATAGATTAATTGCTGACTGGTCTGGCTAGCTTATTTTACTTGCCATGTTGACTCTATAATATTTAAGTCTATTTCAGTTTCCTACTTACTGTTCACTCACTGCTGGGTTCAATTCCAGACAGTCCCCCTTCATGTTCCCCACAACCTGAAGGCACCAACACTGTTTGGTGGGACACACAGAAGAAATAATGGAGACAAGAGAATCATGAATGGGAGAAGGGAGGAATAAAGAAGAGTGAGACATAATGTGGTAAATGGCTTGTTAGAGGGCATGGAAAGAGGAAAAATTGGAAGAAGCTAGCCATAGTTTGTGGGCATCAAGGTGTAGCAAGAAACAGCATAACAGATAATACTGAGTAATGCCTAAAGTTAACATCCTTAACTTGCAATAAATGGTGTTATAATGGCACTGTAATGTCACTATACTTAATTAGGGTTGGTAGGCACTTTAATGTTAAATTGCATTTTCAGCCAGCCTAGTGGCATGGAGGGCCGAGACATCTGCGCCTTCTCCTCCTGCCATGCCAGCAGCCAGTGTTTGTGGTGTGAGTGGGCCACCAGGGATCAGCTAGGTAGGGAGACAATCAAGCATCCAGATGACTGCTCTCCTCTCCTGAGGAGGGAGGACTGGCACTCCTGCCACATGATTGCCAATAGGTGGAGGCCTGAGGGTAGTGCTGATTTGTTGAGCACCAGAGAAGGGAAGGTGCTGCAGAACTTCAGTGGGTGTGCATGCGCCTCCATGCATGCACCTGTGTTGTGTGCTCCCCAGCCAGTGGGATGGGAAAGGAAGTAAAATATAGTAAAAACACCCCAGGCTGTGGGTGACAACCAACCCTTTACAGGCTCTACACCCAGTGACTGGGCACCATCGCAGCCCTGTGGCAGAGGGCATAGGGCAATGTAAGTCCTGGGGATGCTGAGGTGTTGGGGCTGGGGGATCAGTCTGAAGGGGCAGCCAGGGGAGACCGGAGGATAAAATGTATATGGAAAAAAAATGCATTTTTCAGTCACTTATATCTTGGCCATTCCTTGATAGATTTCTATGAAATTTGTGAAAGAAGGTATTCTGGCACAGGATCTCTTAATCTACCAATTGTAGTGAAATTCTATTCTGTTGTTTTTGGCTACACATGAATAAAAATGTGAAACATGCCAAAGGTAATTCATATGCCCCTGCCTCTGGCATGCACTAAGCAGCCAGAGTCAGGCAAATTACCCCTATCAGGGCTTTATAGCTAACTGTGAAGCAACCATTTGCCCACTTGTAAGACCAGTGCTGACCCCCATCTCTGCACTAGTACTGTTGTTGGTGCTGGTCTATCTGCATCCCACCCCGCCCCAAAGGTGCTGATCTGTGATTTTTAATTCAAACTACCAGGGGTTGGAGCATCTCTCTTCACTCATTCTGTTATCCTGCTGGCTCCTGTCCATCGCTTCCTCCAGTAAAAAATAACCTCCATACAATCACCCTCTACTACTCCCCTCCCAAATTACACTCCACAATAAAATATAGGTCCCTGATGTATGGCTGGCATAGCCTCGATCCATTTCAGCCAGCCAGCTGCCATCAAGTGAATGAAACGATGATCAGGTGAGCAAAAACACTAACTTAAAGAAAACATGAACTGGACACATACTGATACAATTTTTTTTACCACCTTGATTTTCTTTCACTCATAACTTTAACAATTTTAAGTATTGTTTCATCAAATGTTTCTGCAAGTTACACTCTCCCTCATGACCGCATAAGTGGCAGCTTTTGAATCTCAGCCAAAATGTGCTTTGGTACCTGAAACACCTTCAGGTGTGATTTAGAAAATGCTGCTCATGTGGCAGTGAGGAGGGTGGCAATGTAGATTAGCAATATTTTGGTAAAAACATTAGGCAACAGGACTTGTTACTGGATGCCACCTTCAAATGAAGAGTAAAACTACTCCTTTACAGAAGGAGGAGCGCTTCTGTGTGAGTTTTAGGGCTAGACATCCACGCATGTCAGAAATTTATAATTTCCCAAACCACAAAAGAAGTCAACATTTTCTAATACATAACAAAACACATTGTCTGGGCTGCTGTGGAGTCTATAATAATTCTTACAGCTTTTTCTCCTTTAGAATATTTATATTTATTTATATAAAGTCTCGGAATTACAACCCTTTGAGTCAGGGATTCATTTACAAAGGCTCCACGTCATACTTTGAATGTGGACAAATACAGAGTATGATAAGTACAGTGACTAAGTAAAGAGACAAAATGGATAATACATATACAGAGCAAACACTGAAGGCATGTAACTGTGAATTATAAATTGTAATCAGAGTAAATTTAGCAATGGAACTTAGCCATTGCTAGAGGAGTTTATCTGCAATCACAGTTAGAGCTGGACATAATGTGGGTAAGTAGTTCAGATTTAAAAGGCCACAGCCTGGGAATAGATAGGGCAGTATTAGGGAAGGAGTTCATCCAGCGTGGTGCCCTGTAGCAAAAGGACCTTTGGCTGGCAGTGGTCCTTGCAAAAGGGATGCGAAAGGCAGTGGCGTCAGAGTGTCTTGTGGCAAACACATCTGGAGGAGTAAGAGACAGCCAGGGGGAGCTTGCCCTAGTTGAATTTTTTTGGCCAATAAGCAGGTCTGATAGAGTAGGCACCCCTGAAAGTTTAGCCATGATGAGCGTTGGTAGAGGTCACAGGTACGTGTGAGTTGATCGCAGCCTATGGCCAGTCGGTAGGCTTAGATAAGGGCATGCTTAATGCTGGTCAGAGCAGTGTCAGAGGCGGCACCATATATGACTATGCTATAGTCTACCAGGTAAAGGATGGAGCTAGAGATGGCTAAATGGAGGGCATCAGGAGGGAGACAGGGCCTATATTTATACAGGAGACTGATTCTAATGTTTATTGCTGAGCAAGTCAATGCTATATGCTCACGGAAGGTAAGGGCCAAGTCTAGGGTGACCCCTAGATATTTAAAACTGGCAACTGATTCTAGCGTGATACCCTGGGAATTCAGTATGGATAGTGTGGTCATGTTGTGTATATGTTGAGGGTGGGCGAATAACATGACCTTCATTTATTTTTAGTTGAGGATAAGTTTGTGGGAGAAGCATAATTCTATTTCTGTGAAGGAGCCCTGCAAGGATTATTGGAGCTGGGTAGGATCTGGGTGTTAGCTAAAGATTACAGCATTGTCGGCATAAAGAAGCAGGTGCCCAGAGGAGGCCAGAGGGAGGGAGTTTAGGTATAGGGAGAAAAGGAGCGGGCCAAGGATGGACCCTTGTGGGACACCCGACTGGACTGGGAGGCTAGTAGAAAGGGTGCTATTTATTTTTTACTTGCTGGGTACAGCCATGGAGATAGTTGGAGAACCAGTCAGCTATCTCTTGTGATACACCAACAGAAAGGAGGGAGTTAATCAGCATATTGTGACTGACAGTATCAAAAGCCTTGGACAGATCAATATAGACAGATCCAGCCAGGGCTCCCTGGTCAAGGGCATCATGGATAAAAGAGGTAAATTCAAGCAGGGCAGTAGTTGTGTTGTGCCCTTTCCTAAAGCCATGCTGCTGCTGGCACAGTAGATGGTGTTACTAAATAGTCAGTAAGTTGATCTGCAGCTATTTTTTCAGGCGCTTTAGAGAGGGGGAGGAAGTATGGAAGTGAGCCTATAATTACTACTAGAGGAACGGTCACCATTTTTATGAACTGGAGTGATAACCACCATTTTCCAAAGTGTAGGAACTGCCCTAGGCACAGGGATATGTTGAATATTTTGTTAGGGGTGCTAGGACTGCATCCAGGGTTAGGGAGAGCAGTTTTCATCGAGAGAGTCACTACTCTGTCTTGTCTTTCCAAGGAACTTGGCGAGATATGTGCGAGCGACACTAGGGGAGATCATTTTGAAGTAAAAAGGAGGAGCACTGGGAGGTGGCAGGAATTGTCCAGTAGATGCAGAAAAGAAGTCGGAGGGAGGGAGGATAGAACTGAGGTCAGAGAAAGATGCATTGAAGGCATTAGCTAACTTACTGGGGTCTTGGGTGGAAACACCGTCGATGACAAGCATGGAGGAAGGAGGGAGGAGATTGCCACTAAGCTCCTTCATACTTTCAGAACCTCTTCCCATTTCCGCAGTTGGTAGTAAGGTTGGACTGATAGAAAGCTGCCTTAGCCTGGTGGATAGCCCAGGTACATGAGTTATGGGCAGCATGATAAGTTGGCGATCAGAGGGCGACCAGACTCAAGGCGCGTGGTGCCATAGGTTATCACGGGCCTTCATTTGGTCAAGCAAGGACCGATTTACCCAGGGGAGGATTTAGTTTTTTCAGTCCGCTAACAAAGGGCAAAGATATCACAGGTGTCTTGGAAAGAGCTGATGAAGAAGGACAGGGCAGCATCCAACGACAACAGGTGATCGAGTGGAGACCAGTCGAGATTGAGGAGGTGGTTTTGGAGATGTGGAGATGCCCTTCTTTAGCTGGCAATATATGGTGATCCTTGGGGGGGGCTTCTAGCTATTTGACCAGTGGCAGGTAACAGGGGAGTGATCACTGAGTGAGCCAGGAGGATCTGGACATCCTGAAAGCACTCAGAATGGTTGGTGAAGATGAGATCAATGGAAACTAGTGCTCCTGTGGTGGTTTACTCTGGTAGGGGTAAGGACAATTTGTGTTAGATTTTGGGCTGCAGCTGCATCCCTGATGGAAGATGTTTGGTGGGCAAGCCAGTTAGTGTTCAAATCACCTAGGGCAATGATTTCCGAGTTTTTTGGTAGTTGAGCGATGATATTTAGGATGGATGAGAAAGCCTCCTTTTGGTTGCGAGGGGCTATGTAGACTGACATTAAGTAGAGAGATTTACCTGAGTTGCCGACTGTTATCTGAAAGGTGAGGGACTGTGCACCCACCACGGGGTTCACTGTAGGAATTTTAAGACCTTGTAGGTGGTTCTGAATTTCTTAACGTGTTCCCACCACCCCACCTATCTAGTCTGTCTGATTGAACAATGGCAGCCCGTGGCGCCAGTCTGGGGATTCTGGGTTGCATGTTTAGTTGGTGCTAGTGCATCGGCTGTATAAGACCCATGTTTATGGAAGGACTTTGAGGCCAGTACATATGTTGTGTTATGTACCAGCCATAGCCCTTTTGATTATTGATAGCAACGTTAGTAAGGGCCAGGATTGTGTGGTACTATCAGGCAGTGTATGTGAAGATCCTGGACAGGCCTTTGAGTCATCTTGTGAATATACAGTGCCGGCCTGGAAGTTGAGGTCGTTTGTTAGCGAGATGAGAGTAGGCAAAGCACAGTACTTTTGGGCTATATATAAGGGGGACTGCGGCTGCTGGGAGCAGGTGCAGGTGGCTAGGAAGCAAGTGGGAGGTAGGTGTGTAGGACATGGTTACTGAAGGAGGCGCAATCAGAGGGGCTGGCAGAAGGGGTACTTAGGGTGGCAGGAGGGGGGTAGTGAGGTTGAGCAGGGAGGGGTAGGGGGATGTACTCCAAGGGGAGAGTTATAGAGAGGAGAGTAAGCCAGGTCATCATTCTGTGTATGAGAGATAGAGAGAGATAGCTGTGTTGCTAATAGTATGTGGGATGGTATTTAGTATAGGATATATAACTAAATGCTATGAATAAAGGAAGACGATAAGTTTATTGTTGCTGTGAAAGGAGGCTATATAAGGTTAGCAGATACAGTGGGATTATGAGTAAACTGAAATTTCACACACCAGACATTGCGTAAGGGAGACTTGTCAGCAATAACAGCCACTAGTGGCAGGTGCTGATAGCCTGCAGATGGGAAAGTTGCATGATTGGTTTCTGGGCCACGTGTCTCTGACTATATAATACACAGACGACCAAGGGTGGGTGGGGTGGTGGGAAGCTGGAGAAAAGCAACAGCTGGGACCTCTTCAGCCAGATGTTAAAACACCAAGGTCCCAATTCGGATTGGAGCTTATTGCTGTAGCTGGGCTGTTTGTGGGGAGGGAATCCTTCTGCCCTCACAGACCCTCGGAGATTTACTTTACTGTGGAGAAGGAGAAGAACAGGAGAGTTAAAAGCAGGTATGTTTTTGTGGGGGAGTGACTGAAACAAAGAGGGGGAGGGGATGGTAGTGTGCACTTAGAGAAGCCAATGCCTGTCCCAAGTAATTAATTCAGCACTACAGCAGGCTAGCCCTCTGACTGCTATGTAGTAATTCGAATTTAAAAGCAGTTTTACTGATTCGCACTAGTGAGTAGCATACAGTGTTTCCCTGCCGATTATCTTGCCAAGGATAAAATTAAAAGTAAAAGGGCCAACAGTAGCACATATAGTACTGCTATGGCAAACAGCAATTCAAACAGTAGTAATGGTCACAATTTGGTTAGCTTCACATGCAGTATACAGTGACGATTTACATGCAGTAAAATCTAGTTAGCTTTCTTGCAATATCTACTTAATTAAAATTAAGGTTGCTAAAAGGAGCATTAAAAAATCAAGGATTCAGCCTGCCAAGCAGTGAAAATTCTATCTTCATTCATGGGGTGACTTAAAATAAAAGCTAAAGGTGCTCAGAATTTGAATAAAAAAGGCAAGTCCTCTTCGGCTAGATGCTAAACACCACGGCCCCAATTCGGATAGGATCTTGTTGCTGTACCTGATCTGTTTGTGGGGGAGGGCGTCCTTCTGCCCTCATGGACCCTAGGTGGATTTTCTTTACTGGGCTGTTTGTGGGGGAGGGTGTCCTTCTACCCTCATGGACTCTCTGGGGATTTTCTTTACTGGGCTGTTTGTGGGGGAGTACGTCCTTCTGCCCTCACGGACTCTTGGGGGATTTTCTTTACTGGGCTGTTTGTGTGGGAGGGCATCCTTCTGTCCTCACAGACCCGCAGGGGATTTTCTTTACTGTGCGTGACAGTAGATTAAGGACTAGACTAAGGAATGTTTCGTTATAATCTTGACAGTAGCTGCAGCTAACCTATATTGCCCTCTTTATTTTTTGTTCCTTTCCAAATATCTATTTCTGGAATTTAAGCTTGTGCGTTTCAAGAGAATATTTTGAAATGAGCCACCAATATGAAGATACAGTGGAGCCCATCAGGATGCAATGCAGTGTCTCAGGTTACTGCCTGACAACAGGAATTAATTGCTCTTGAAATTGCCTTGCATCCTGTAGTAAGTCTGCTGCAGAATGCTGCAGAATTGTGTTGCATCCTGGTGAGCTTTTGCAAATGTATTATTCCACTGCAATCCGTTATGGATTCCCATTTTAAAGTGCATCTTTCACCAGATATCACTGCATTCTGACTAGCTGCAGGTGATATACCTGACTGCCAGGTAAGGTCTTGTAAACTGCATTGTTGTGATCTAGTCTGAATAAACAAAGGTCTGCACCAATATACACAGGCCAACTGTGGCAACAAAGATCACTCTGTGGCTGTTTTAAATGATAAAAGCAAGTCCTAAAAACAAAAGCCACATTACATTCAGATGTCAAATGTTAATCAAAGACTACTCCCAGACTGCACACCTTCTCCTTCTTAAACTGCACCTCATTAAAGATTTGGAGCTTCAGAAAGCCTATTAGTATAACAACACATAGGGCCCACATTCTCAAAGCTCCCGGCAGAGTGTAAGGGGTTTGCACCACCAAGAATGGTGCAAAGTGCCCCTTGTGCCAAAAGATGCACCTGGAGAGATTCTCAAAGGCAGCCCGCATCAATTGCAGGCTGCCTGCACCAAACTGGGATTGTGCTGCCTATGCATCACAAAATGGGGCTCTGACATGGTGCTTGGACCTTGCAGCAGACACAGGCTGCAAATCCTCTTAAATTAGGATTTCTAAAACTCTCCTAGAGGATAATTTAAGTACCATTAGATCAGCTAGGGCTGGGTCCAAGGGTACTTAGAAATATGCGCCTGGGAGAGTTTAGCAATTTGTAGCAATGTGCTGCATTCCCCCATCCCTGATCACCTGTTCTGATATAAAACTAACTCCCTGGTGGTTTATCACCCCCAGCCACAATCCCCATTCTGAAATAAAAGTAACTGCCCTGGTAGTATAGTGGTCCCCCTCCTCCGATCCCTGTTCAGAAATAAAAAGAACTGCCATGCTGTTTATGACAGCCTCCAAGCCCTGATCCTCTGTCTGTAATATAATAACTGTCCTGGTGGTCTCAGTGGGTCTTCACCCCCATCCTGCTCCCACCCCTTCCCCAAGCCGGTGTTTGGCACAGCCCTCCATGCACCACCACAGACAGCCATCGACTGAGCTGTCCAAGAGCATGTACTGGGGACCACTAGACCACCAGGACAGTTATTATATTTCTGAATGGAAGCTCGTGGCTTGGGGGGTTCACTAAACCACCAGGGCAGTTTCCTTTTATTTCCAAACAGTGGATTGGTGCTTGGAGGGAGGGTTCTGCTTAACCACCAGGGCACTTTGTTTTATTTCTGAACAGGGGATAGGGGTGGAAGGGGTTCCATTAAACCACCAGCACAGTTAGTTTTATTTCAGAACTGGGGACCAGGGCTTTGGGAGTGCCACTAGCCAGTAGGGACTGGCATGTGGCCACCCAGCAGCTTGTGCCACACCATCCAGTTGTGCTGTCTGTTTGCTGCATGGCCGTGATTGCAACAAGCTGCCAGACTTTGCCACCAGGACCTGCCTGATACAGAATAGGCACAGGGCCCCTGGCACACTGGCAGTTGGTGCAAGCTGCCATTGGCGTGGCTTGTGCCGACTTTTAAAAATCAGACCCAGAATGTTCAACATTTATCGCTAACAACGTTAACAAACAAAAATAGTAAGAGATATGGAATGAGGTGTGCCTAATGCCATCATGTGGAGGTACACAGAACTACAGGCCTGATTCACAAAGATCACTTGAGCACAGACCACCAAATCCATGGATGACTGCATGAGTGGCAACATACATACATACTCCTATGCTAATGGGGCATGTTCATAGATGCTGATTCAGCACAAGAGTGGATTCTTTGCTCTGTGTGTATCAGAGGATTGAGGGATACAGCAGTATTCCAAGGATTACTGTATTCTTTAAGGACCCAACGTCTTGCTAAAAAAAAAAAATCATGACATAGCCCCAGCTGTCTATACCAACACAGAGAGCTGAAGGCACCCAGCACCAGCCAAATTAGAGCTCTAGGTAGATCCACGGAATGCAGTAGCACATTTCTAAGAAGGGCATGCAACATTACTGCTGTCACTTCACTTAATAAACACTGCCGCCTCTGCACCCCTCCATAGTGCATATTACTACTTGTGAAATATGTGAGTGTACAGTATGCTTCTGCTGATCCAGCCCTGCACACAGTGACACAGGCTGGTTCAGTGCGACCTCATGGTGGTAAACTTAGGCTGTGGATGCACAGTTATCCCATGTGGAATGGAACCTCTTCTCATCCACTGCCATCCTGCACCTCCCTAAACAAAAACAGACAATGGTGGCACTCTACAAACTGAGATACTACACAGAAAACAATTCTTACTGTCAAGCACATTTATTAAGCTGCTTTGTGCCCAATAAGGTACATAAGTTCATTTATTTATTAGCTATACAGTGCAACAGAGGAGTATCACAAAAGAATAAACCCAAGCTTCAACTCACCCATGGACCTTCCTTAGGCTGTGCTATTTACAATGATGCTAGTAGAATAAGGCCTTTAGGTTTATCTAGTCTGCTTGTATTGCAGGGTCCTCAGCACAAGGTACTGACCCTGCCCCCAACCCAATCTGCCTTTCCCTATGCTCAAAAGTCATCAGGGTGGCGCTCACAGCTAGGGTCGAGTGCTGGAAAATATGACATGCCAAATAAATAAATACCAGCACTCCTGGCTTGTGATGAAATTATTTTTTACTCAAAAAAATACAAAAAAAAACAGGTACAAAATTTATTTCATGTATAATTATAATCAGATTTAGAGTTCATATACCAATACAGAACAGCCCCTCCCATCTGTCTGTCCCTTCTTTGAGCCTTATTTTCCCCTTAACTCTATCCCAGCCTTCGATTTTCAATGAAACTACCTCCTCTGGAAGCACATTCCAACCTGCCACCACCCTGTCTGTGAAGAAGTGTCTCCTAGGCTCTCTCCTAATCCTCCCTCCTATAACTTTGAGACTGTCTCCCTGTGTTTCATTTCCCACTAAGCTTGAAGAGACCTTCCTTCTCCACCTTATTTATTTCTTTCAAATACTTGTAGGTCTCAATTATAAGCCCTCTGTCTCTCCTCTTCTTCAGAGAGTACATGTTCAGGGCCTCCAAACTCTCCATGTATGTCCTACCCTGCTGGCACCAAATTATCTTCATTGCCCTCCTTTGTACTGATTCCAGCAGGTTTCTGTCCCTTTGAAGGTATGGGCACAGTACTAGAAACAAAGAAATATAGAAGTTGTCAGCAGATAAGGACCTCTTGGCCCACCTAGTCTGCCCTATTTTACCTATCTACTGTGCCACCGCAAACCCTATTCAATCTACAGTTCCCACCCTTGCCTTATTTCTAAGGTCCCCTTGTGTCTATCCCATACATGCTTGAATCCAGTTACTGTTTTAGCACCCACCACCTCTTATGGAAGTCTGCTCCAGGTATCCACCACCCTTTCTGTGAAAACGTATTTCCTCACATCCTTTCTTAGTCTCCCTCCAGCTTCATAGCATGACCCCTTGTCCTTGAGCATCTTTTTTTCATGTAAAATGCTTCTCATGTACTTTATTAATACCGTGAGGTATTTGAATGTTTCTATCATGTCCTCTTCCTCCTTTCCTCTAGAGAATACATATTTAATTCCTTGAGGCTTTCTCATAGGGATTTTGATGCAGGCCCTGCACCGATTTGGTTGCCTCTTCTGTACCTCTTCCCCGGCGTGTGTTCTGCCAGAGATGGAGGCTCCAGAACTGGACATAGTACTGGAAGTGAGGCATCACTATCGATCTATGCAGAGGTGACACTGGCTCCTTCTTCCTGCTGGTGATACCCTCCTTATGCTCCTGAGCATCCTGCTAGCTTTCCCCACTGCCTTGTCACATTGCTTTGCTACCTTCAGTTCACGTCAGAAATGATTACCCCCAGGTCTCTTTCCTATTGTGTGGTTGCCAATACTTCCCTTCCCTTCCCAGTTGGTACGCAGCCCCTTGATTTCTGTGCTCCAAGTGCATGATTTTGTACTTTTTTGCATTGAACCCAGTTGCTAAATCCTTGACCAGTCTTCCAAGTTTTTTTAGATCATCCCTCATTTTTTCCATCCTCCCTGGCATGTCCACTCTGTTGCAGATCATTGTGTCATCCATGAACAGGCATACTTTCCCTTCCAGCCCTCCTGCAATGTCACTGATAAAGACATTGGAGAGAACCAGGCCTTGTACTGACAGTTGTGACACCTTGCTTTCACCTTGCCTGCTTCAGAGTGAACGCTGTTTATCACCACCCTCTGACTCCTGTTACTTAGCCAACTTCTTACCCATTTAACTACTTTTGGACCTATTACCTCCTCTCACCTGCAGCTGATCCTTCTGGTAATGCAGCCCAACATTTTATACCATTTGCTGCTGTTTTCCTACAATGCGAGAAGTGTTTTAGATTACTGGTGATACTCATTCCAAGGTCCTTCTCCTCCTTGATGAATATACCTGGACCCCTCCCAGGCTGTATATCATCCTGGAGTTATTGGCTCCAATGTGCATACCCTTGCAATTTGTTGCATTGAAGCCATGCTACCAAATCCCAGGCCACCTCTATAGTTTTTTTCCAGATCCTCCTTTAGGTCTTGTATCCCTTCTGCTCTGTCTGCCTTCCCACAGAGCATGGTTATCATCTGCGAATAGGAAATGTTTTCCTATCCATCCTCTACTTGAATAGCAGAATACTACACCTACTACGGTAATTTCAAATGTTAAATTGGCCAGTCAGAGGGCCAAATTAATTCTTTCAATAAGAGAGGAAATTACTCTCACACACTCTTAAATATATGCAAACAGCATTAAAGTGGCAGCCTGCAACTGGGACATCACACTCCTAAAAAGGTGCTTCTTTAGAAAAAAACTAACATAACAGGAAAAGTACAGGTAACATCATACCTAAGTGAGTACAGAAGGCCTCCTTTTCCTTTGTGGATTTTGCCCTCAGGCTGGATAGTGTCAGACTGACAGACTGAATCAAAAGAGCAGGAACAGCGTAACATTTAGAAACATACAAACATAGATGGTTACAGACACAGAAAGGCTTGTGGTCCATGCCAGCCTTACACTGACCAGGCCATAAGTGGATCAATCTATCCCCAGTTCCACCTGGAGTAACCCACCACCCCTGTTAACCCCATCTCTCCCTTCATGTCATCTTCACCATTCTCATGTGTATATCCCACCATCTCTTAAAATGTGCACCTGTCCTAACGCTGACCATCTCCTTAAGCAGACTGCTCCACTTTTCCATCACAGAAACAAAGAATTTGTTGGCAGATAAGGATCGTTTGGACAACTGAGTCTGCCCATTTTTACCTGCCTATAATGACACTGTAGACTCTGCATGATCAAATGATACCTCCCCACCCCATACCAAGATTTTCTTGTGTCTATTCCTTACATGCTTGAAACCCATCACTGTTTTCACTCCCTCTGCCTCTAGTGGAAAACTGTTGCAGGCATCTGCCACTCTTCCAGTAATGAAGTACTTCCCCACATCCCTCATACATTTTCCTCCTTCCGGCTTCATTGCATGCCTGCTTGTTCTTGTGTACCTTCTCCTATGAAAAATACTTCCCTCCTGTATCTTATTCACCCCATGAGGTTGCTATCATTCCCCCCTTCCACCTTTCTTCCAGGGTGTACACATATAGAGATTCCCTCAGGATCTCATCATGGGCTTCTGATACAGCCCCTGCACCATTTTAGTTGCCCTCTTGATAGCCTCCACCTGTGTATGTCCTTCCTGAGATGTGGTCTCCCGTACTGGACACAGAACTCCAGGTGAAGCCTCACCAATGATCTACACAGTTCTAACACTACCTCCCTCCCTCTTTCTGCTGGTAATACCCCTCCCTATGTACTCCACCATCCCACTTGTCCTACCTACTGCCTTGTTGCACTGCCTGGCCACCTTCAGGTCATCCATCATGATTACTCCAAGATCCCTTTCCTGGTCTGTGATCAATACCACTTCTCCCATTTCATACTCTGCCTCTGGGTTTCAGTGCTCAAAGTACATGATTTTGCACTTTTTCACATTGAAACCCAGCTGCCATACCTTAGACCACTCCACAGGTTTCCTCAGGTCTCTGATCATCCTCTCTACCCCAACAGGAGTTTCTACCCTTTTGCACATTTTGTTATTATCAGGAAAGAGGCATACCTTCCCTTCCAATTCATCTGCAATGTCACCTATAGAAATATAGAAATATAAAAGCTGATGGCAGAAGGAGACCGCTAGGTCTATCTAGTCTGCCCATTTTTTTAGACCTATTTTGACACTCTAGTTTCCCTTTGTAGTCAGGGCTCCCTTGTGTCTGTCCCATGCATTCTTGAATCCCCCCACAGTGCTGACCCCCACAACCTCTTGGGGCAGACTGTTCAAGGGGTCCACCACTCTTTCTGTGAAGAAACACTTCCTGGTGTTGGTAGACAACCTCTCTCCTTGCAGCCTGAGGTCATATCCCCTGGTCCTGGAGCCCTTCTTGAAGTAAAAAAGTTACTGTGCCTGCACCTTGTTAATGCCTTTTAATTACTTGAATGTTTCAAACATGTACCCTTTCTCTCTTCTCTGTTCCAGGGAGTACATATTCAGTTCCCTAAGTCTTTCCTCATAGGACATGTACTGCAGACCCTGAATCATAGAAAGACATTAAAGATGACTGGTCCCAGTACACAGCCCTGATGTAGCCCACTGGTCACCCTGTCCTCCCCCAAGTGACTGCCATGTGCCACTACCCTCAGTTTTCTATCCATCAACATATTTCATACTCACTTTACCATCATAGGTCCCAACCCCAAACTACTCAGCTTACTTATGAGCAGATAAGGATTGCTTGGACAACTGAGGCCCATTTTACCTGCCTATAATGACACTGTAGACTCTGCATGATCTAATGATACCTCCCACCCCATACCAAGATTTCCTTGTGTCTATTCCTTACATGCTTAGCCCATCACTGTTTTCCTCCCACTACCTCTAGTGGAAAACTGTTGCAGGCATCTGCCACTCTTTCAGTAATGAAGTACTTCCTCACATCCCTCACACTATCTGTTATAGTGTTGACCACTCCACCCTGATCTGTTTTCCTGGTCATCCAGTTGAAGAAATCGATCAGGTTTGTCTGTATGATCACCCCCAAATAAAATCCATGCTTTCTCAGTTCTTGCAGTCTGTTGGATTCAAGATAATCCATAGCTTTTCCTTTAAAGCATATCCATTAAGTTGGCCCAGTGGCACTGAGGACTGAGGTGCTGGATGCCTTAATTACACAGTGCCAGCGCCAGGTTAGGGAATCACCTTGGGTCACTGGGGTGCCAGCATGAGGGGGAAGGGTGGGCACGGGATTGAGCAAGTGCTCTCCTCTCCCAGGAAGGAGGCGTCACCTGCCTGTAGTCCCACTATCACTGGATGGAAGTCCGGTGATAGGCATAGGTGGCAACAATGCGACCGGGCATTGTGTAGTGCCTCACACAGTGCGCGCCACATCAGGGACATGTGGGAGTGGGACTCAAAAGGGAAAAGCCAAAAGTACATATGGGGAAAAGTATTCCATTAACTTCCCCACCAATATCATCAGAATGACCAGCCTATAGTTGCCAGCCTCCTCCCTGCTGCCAGTTTTATGAAGTGGGACTACATCTACCCTCTTCAAGTCCCCTGGAACCACCATGTTTACAATGAGTTGTTAAACAGGGCTGTTAGAGGTGCAGCCAGTATCTTCCTGAGCTCCCTCAACACTCTTGAGTGCACCCTGTCTGCCCCATAGTGTTTTAGACATTCAGATTCTCATGTCCCTTTAAGACTCTCACCTCTGTGAAATAATTTGTGTTCACCTCCCTCCCCAGAGTTCCTGATTTTTTATGAGGTCCATCCCTCTCCCACCATCAGGAAGACTGAACAGAAGTATCTGTTCAGGATATCTGCTTTTCTTGATCCTCCTTTCACAGTCCCCCTTCCCTCTTAGCCTCACAATCCATCTCCATGAAGAGGTGCAGCAAAGTATGTCTTATCCCTCCTAAATTTCATTCTTGCTAGCTTATAGCTGCGTCCCCTTGTGATGGATCCCATGCTAAGTTTGCACAGTTGCTGGTCATCCACTGTTTTTATACCTATCATGACTATAAGGTGTGACATGGACAGCCAGTTCTGAGTGCTGTATCATTTTTTTATTAAATATAAAATATGTAAGGAAGTGTCTGCCAGGAAGAACTTACTGTCTGGCTGAAATGACACATCAAAATCCCCCCAGGCATAAGTTCAAAGGACAGGACATAGGTCAAATTACAGAGATCTGAGATGCAATTAGCTTGTTAAATTTGCTTTGAAGCCCCAGAAATAAAATTTCCATTCATGACGTCCTCTGGGAAATCCTTTAATTTGCACTAGGTGTCATGAAAGAAGGAGAATATGCATGTTTGGGGTGTCTCCCAAGATAGCCAGCGAAATACATCAAAGATTCTTTTGACGTCTATGTGAAGCAGGTCCCAGACTAAATCAGAAAGTCCAATATGCATTTGCTTAGGGTATTCAGTGGATTACATCAAAGAGACTTTTGATGTCTGGGTAAAGCGATCACAGACCGGTTTGGACCAGTCATAAAGAGAGGTGGTTCATTATGTCACCTATTATTTTTTAAATATCTTAGTAGGACATCATGTGTTATAAAGAATAAATTTTAATACACCAAGGCGAAGGTAGGTGACCTCAGAGAGAAGGCTCCTCAAGACTGTTTTAAATATACTAAGCAGACCTTACACAGGGGACATTTTATTTATCTGACTCAGAAAAGAGGAACAACAAAGCACTGAAAGATTAAAAGTAAGGACACCTTAGACAAGACTAGTCTGAGTGTATGTATTGTAGGAATTTGTACTTTTAAACGTGTTTTGTTTTAAGGCTGTTGTTGTGGGATATCTTGTTCTGTATTTTACTGTTTTTCCTATTTTGTCTATTTTAAAGTAAAGATATATATTTTAAAACAGAAACTGCCTGGTGTGCCTTGAAACTTCTGTTTTTTTATAAGTGAAGCTTAGGATGGTTATAGTTGACCCTGTGCATGTGCTTATTGTGATACCAAACTGGGAAACAGATAAGAGTTCTCTAAGTCTTGCATAGAGTTCTAAGGGTTCATTTTGCAATACCTGGTTAGGCGCCCATAGGCAAAGATATCTGCCCCCCCCGTAGACAGACTTATCTGAGCCTGATAATTGGGTATGCTAACAAGAGGTTATCAGTTTGAATCCTGCCAGAACTTGGGATAAAGGTGACTGAACCCACAAAACAGACAAGAGGGTTATTTTGTCTGCCCATTGCCCAATTCACGCCCAGAGGTTGGTACTCAGTATAGAGGGCCTGACCTGCTGAGTGATGATGCCCCACTTCCTGACCCCCAATGATACCCTCATGTCCCTCCCTCAGCTTTGGACATTGTTTGACCCATTCCTTCTGACGATCGTAGGCTGTCCTTGCTTAGGTTAGTCTAGAACTATGCACAGTAGTCATGTGGCTTCACCAAGGACCTGTACAAGGTAGGACTGTGTCTTTCCATCAGGCTTGGAAGGCACTACTAATGGATCACAGCATCTAAAGCTACTGTACTTTAGCAAGCTAGGAATCTCATATTCCTTGTTACTTTGGTCAGAGATCTTGAGGCTGTCACTAATTATAAGTTTTAAATTCTTCTCCTCTGTGGTCTGCTCCAGTGGTACCCTTCAGTCCAATATTCAGTCCTTGAGTCCTCCTCAAGTGCATAGCTATGCACTTTTTGCCATTAAATTTCAGTTGGCAGAACATCAATCACCTTCCCAATTTTCTGAGGTATTTTTCAGTTCTGTTATGCCTGCCTTGCTAAGCCCCTCCACACATATTTGTGTTATCCACAAATAGATACATCTTACCCTGGATCCCTTCTCCAATATCACAAATGAGCTAATTGAAGAGATTGGGTCCTGTACTGATTCTTATGGCACTCTGCTCAGTAACCCCTTACCTCAGTGTATGCACCATTTAGTACTTTTATAAACTGGATAAGAAAAATTCAGCTAACTGATTCACTAGCAGACCCTGCAAGGTATGTAATTATGCCATTATAGAATAACTGCACAAGGTGAGACAGAGACTTGTTAGCAGCCACATCAAAGTTAACAAATCATGTCTCCTACACCCAGCAAATAATCTGCTATCACAAACAAGACTGACATGGTTACTCACTAAACACCCTCAACTTAGCTCTAGAAATAAAACTCCCATACATTTAGAAACATAAATATTGGCTAACCCAGTGGTGTGGAGGGCTAAAGTGCAGGACACTTTCCTCCTGCCATGTTATAGATCCAACTTTGGGAACAAGCTGGAGTTACTAGGGGTTGACCGGGGGAGTGAGAGAGTATCAAGCATCTGAGGTTAGCTCTCTTCTCTTGGCATGCCAAGGCCTATCAGCCAAGCCATAGACAATCACCAGGTGGCAGCCTTGAATGGCACATAGGAATGGGATGCAAGTGCATGATGCTTACGTGCCCTGTGGCAGGGACGAAAAGTAAATGGACAAACAATGTCAGGGACTTCATGCAGCCCTGTCTGCCATCCCTATCCTGGGCTGGCACCTAGAACCCTGGTTCACACCAGATAGATGAGTGCGGAAGGATGGCTGTCCCTCCTTTGGCCCTGCCATGGTAGGGAAAGCTGTGGTGGAACTTGAGAGACCAGGTGAGTCCTGGGGGAGGCAGTTGCCTGTTACGGGAGGTGGAGACAGAGGTGATCAGAAACTCTCAGCCATGGATGAAAAATACATATGAAAAAAAAAATATTGTTTCACTGATCATCACCCCCCTTACACATATAAACAAATAAAAAAAAAGAAAGAAAATAAATAAACTGATGTTTATTATTTACTTATCTACTACAATACCCCCACCTCCAGTTACCAGCATTGGAACTATTAACATTTCTTCAGATGGTACATTAAACTATCTATCTATGTATTTATTTATTTATTGAAAATTGGTAACTGGGAAAGGTACACTGTGTCAAGGTTCATTTCCAGGTGAGACACAGCGGTGGTGGTGGTGGGGGTACAAGCAGAATAGTACATCAATGACGATCAATGAGAAGGGAAGAATAAGCAGAGCAATATAGCAAAGACATATTAATGAGCAATTCCATGACAGGTTAGATTGTATAATAGCATAGTAATACAAATATAATCTCTTGAGTATGAAGTAAAGTGGTGAGTGCCTGAGGAGGTGATTGTGATGCCAACAGACTGACAGAAGTCTATCTCTGTTACTGCTAATTACAAGGGAAGATTGTCTCAGGTATATAGGAGGAGGAGAGTGAAGTTGGACTGGGAAGGTGCCTAGGTGGTGATTAAGGTCTGAGGCAGAGGGGAAGGGAACAGCAGAGTGGAGGAGGTTCCAGAAGGAGATGAGGCAGTAGAAAAGGCAGCTTGCCCTGCAGCAGTATGAGGATGGGGGATGGAGAAGGTACATGGATCCCTAGTGTAAACACAGTGAGAGGAGGAGGATGGGAGACAGGAGTGAGGAGAGATAGGAGGAGATGGACTCAAACCCAAAATTAGATATGAAAGATGCACAGTGGGAATGGTGATGCACTGGGAGAGGAAGGGTGGAAAAGGAAGAGTAGAGTGAGCAGTGATGAGTATGAGGGGATGAATTTTTGGCAAAATGGCAGAAAACATTGCACAGGGTGTAAAACCTGGCAAGGGAGGAGGAGGTGGGAGCGATGCCATAGACCCCAGCCACATAGTTGAAGACTGGTAGAACCACTTTGGTGACTAGCTCCCAGCAGACTTGGGGGGGGGCAAGCAGTCCTTGTTGAGATATAGGGCACCTAGTCTGGGGTGGAGTTTGATGTGGATAGCATCATTGTTGACCGAGAAGTCACGCTTACTATCAAGTCACACACTGAGGTATTTAAAGGCAATATAAGAGTGGTGCCATTCAACATGGAAAAGATATAGGAGGTGAGACTTTGCCAATTTCTGGCTAGTGTTTAAGGTCATGGACACCATTTTCTTGGTATTGACCTGGAGTTGGTTAGTGTAGAACTGGTGCAGAATATTATCGAAGTCATGCTGAAGTGTGCTTTCAACAGCTGCAGAGAAGTGCTGGAGGTGTAAGGACTGTGTCATGAGTGTACATATTGATACGGCAGAAAACAAGCAGAGGTCACGCCATTAAGGAATATGGAGAAAAGGATAGGTCCCAGTACGGAGCCCTATGTTAGCCAGCTAGAATGTGGAGGGCAGGGACAGGATGCCTCTCACCTTTACCAAATGTTGATGGCCCATGAAGTGGGAATGGAACCAATCCACAGTGGGAGCTGAGAGGCCAACAGAACTGGGATTGTTCAGAGGATTGTGTGAATACTCAAGTCAAAGGCTTTGGCAAGATCAATAAAATGGCCATAATGATGTGTCCCTGATCCATACTAATGAGGATGGCATCAGTTACTTGCAGCAGGGAGGAGACCATGCAGTGTTTGTTTCTATATCCAGACTGGAAGGGAGAGAGGAGGCTGAAGGAGTAAAGGAAGTTGGCAAGTCTATAATAAATGATACCCTCCGGCAGTTTTGCAAGTGACGGGAGGAGTGAGACAGGCCAGAAGTTGCCATGGGTGGAGGGGGTCACCCCCTTTGTGCAAAGGCACCACCTTAGAAATCTTCCAGGCTGAGCAACAGCACTGAAGGAAAAGGAGAGGTTTAGAGGCTGAGAAAGTGGAGATGCTATAGTAGGAGCCAAGATACGGGGGAGTTTCGGGTCCAAACCATCAGGGCTGAACTTGGCTGGGTTAAGTGATATGAAGGAAAGGAGGATTTCATGAGATGAGACAGAAGGAAAGTGGAAACCTTTGGTTGAGTGAGAGTGGGGAGAGGTATTAGAAGATAAAATGGGAGAAGGTCCAAGAGGTGAGGGAGAGGGGAGTGCACAGGCATTAAAGAATTAATTAAAAAGAGCAGCAACAGAATGAAAATCAGAGACTGGTGAGCCATCCACAAAGAGGACTTGAGGGGTACCTGGCTGGGCAGGACAAAAAGGGTATGGATAACTCTCCATACTTTTGCTCGGGAACTAAGGTTTGACTGGAGGTTGGATTTTAAGTAAAGGGCCTTATCAGCATGGACAGCCTTCATACAGGAGTTCTTGACTGACCTATAGATTAAGAGGTCAGGCATGGAGTATGAGAGTTTGTAGCATGCACAAGCATTGTCACAGCACCTGTACAAGTCAGTAACTTTATATGTAATCCACAGATGATGGGAGCTTCTGACCCTTGACTTCCTTAGGGGGTTGTGCATGCCGCATGTGTAATTAAATTTGGTATGAAAGGAAGAGTGGGCCAAATCAATGTCAAGAGCAAATACATGAGGGAATAATTTGTGGTTGTGAGGTCATTTAAGTGGGCATTGTGGTCAAGTAACCAAAAGGGCCTGGTCCAAAAGTATTTTGGGGTGGAGGGAAGGACCTAACTTTCCTAATGCAGTATGTTTAAAAATGGTCACTGAAGGCATCCAACAGACAGCCAGCTTCAATAATACAGTGTGGGTGTGAGGAAAGCACCCAGTCCAGAGGAGAGTGGTTAGAGGAATGAGGATTGGATTGGGTGGGTTCAGAGATTATCTGGTAAGGTTTAAGGACCCAATCTTATTGGATAGATGCTTGGAGGTGAGGGACGGCCATCTGGTGCACTAAAATCCTAAGGAAGGAGCTCACCAGAGGAGGTATGAAACGATACATGAGATGGATTCAGCCAGAGAGGAGGGACTTTTGGGTGGAAGCATAGAGGACACAAACAAAAATAAGGAGAGTAGATGGGAGGAAGAGCTCAGCTAGAAGGAGCTCCTGTGAAGATGACACAAACTCACCAGAGATGACAGTGCAGGATAGGTTCAGTCAAAAATAAAGGACGACTCCACATTCATGCTTACCATGATCCTGATGAAAGAGGTGATAGTCAGGGAGAGCCAAGTGAAAGTCAGGTATCCTGGACAAGAGCCAATATTTGGAAATACACTAGAAAGCTTGAAGAGTTTGGGGATATCCAGACTTTGAGGGGTCAAGTTTATGGAGAAGGCTTCTAGTGTTAAGGTAGAAGATGTTGAGGACTTTGGGGAAAGTAAGAGCAGAGGAGGGATGGCGTGAGGGGACCAGGGTTAGGTTCCACATTGCTCACTAAATGTAGAAGGAAGAGAAGGATGGAATGTGACATTTTCCCTCTTGAATGAGGGGTAGGAGGGGAGAAGGAGAAGGAATGGAAGGAAAAGGCACAGTGGAGAAATTCAAGATTCAGGGAGGAAGAGGGAAGTGTGCCAGGATGTGTGGTAGCAGTAGGGTAAGAGTAAGGGAATAAATAAGAAGGTAAAATGAGGTTATAAGGGAGAGATGAGGGCAAGGGAGGGGGAGAAGGGAGCAGTCAAAGGAGGTGAGGAGAGGGAATGGGGTGAGGTGACAGGGAAAGGATGGGAAAAAGCATGTGGCAGAGTGAAGTGGATAGGAGCATTATCGGGGACAATCTACTAGGAGATAATCCAAACAAACAGAAGAAAGAATGAAATAAGTGGCTTAGCTGGGATTTGAACCCATGCTGCCTGGAACACCATTCCACTGCGCTACCAGGCCACAAAGGTAACTGAAACCTGGTACTCCCAGAAACCCTCACTATTTCTTTAATGTACAGTCTGGTGCTGCACAGATAATTACATTTTTGAGAACAACAGTCCATTGTGCATATACAGTACATTAAATCCACCTCGGACTGAACCTGACATATTCTGGTCATACTTGTAGCACATGAACATTCTTTATACTGTAGTGTCAAATTTCACTTTTTATTTTGACCAACTGCGCTTTTAATTATAAAGTATTGTTTCTCTTCTTTGCTCCCATCTGTAAACAAGGTTTCTGTTTTGCTATGTATGTTTACCTGATAAAATACAAATAAATAAGCTGACATGAAAGAACAGTTCACTTACAGGTCTTCATTTCTATCTTTTAAAATTAATTATCCCTTTAATTAATTTTAAAACAGACATATACACTGTAAAAGAAATCATAAGCACAATAAGACACTCCAGGGTGTGTAATTATGGTGAGATTACCACACTTAAGTATTTTAATGGCACTTGGCTATGCCTAACAATGCACCTTATGTGTGTGATTAGCTTACTATAATTGCACAGACTGTCATATGAAGCCCATAAATATGAAAGGAATACCAGCTGTTCATAACACCATTTTATTTAAAAGTACATTAAATGGATTGACTGTGACACAAAATATAGATCAACTGTTAAAGCTGAAGAAACAGGGATGGATCTGTGTTGTGCTACTAGCTGTGGAATCCTGACCAAGATGTGCATGATGAAAACATGAAATGAGATTATTAGAAATCTGATGACTTGTTTAGCTCAGTCTGTTATGGCATTTTTTTTTTGCCACCACGGCCCTGAACCAGTGACACACTGTAGTTAAGGAGATTATTGAATAAGTGGTGAGACGTGTCACAGTAAGGAAAAGGGTACAGTATATTGCATGATGCCAGTATATGCGGTCAGATCTCTAAGATTAAGAAAGCTGAACATTTTATGAAGATGTGATAAAAGGGCTGAATTCATTTTGAATAACAGGGTCCACTGCTTGTCATAAAATATTTAATTTAAATCTAACATCTGTCATTAGTAACCATCCACCACCAGTGGAATATGTTAATATTAATAAGATGTCTAAGGGGAAAGTTGGAACAGAGATACAAACATTGCATATAAGGAACTGTGGGATCCTTAGACATTACATGACTTGGTGAAGGAGAGAGCAAAATAGTAATGTCTGCTGAAGCAAACAATTAGTGTAAAAATGCTGTGACATATTAGTGGTGGTTTCCAGACCTTGCTGAGAGCCAATTTAGAGATATATGGTGGGAGCATAGTACAAACACCAATATCAGTAAGCCTTAGTTTACCTGCAGCGATAACACATATACACACACACACACACACACATATGCACACTTTTTTTTCTAAAAGAAAATCACAGCAACAGACTGACAGTTGACTGGCTTCAAATGTATACCAGCAACTCTTGATCTTGTTAACATTATGCAGACATGGAACAACTTTTTAGTTTTTTATAACATAATTGCATACTCTACCCTATGCTGGCAAATTAAGTACCAAACGTGCATATTCGCATAACAAATAATAGGTTTCCAGGCTGCAGATGTCAAGCACTTTCTTAGGAACACTTATTTTGTAGCTGCATGTGTTAATGTGTGTTTATTTTTGGCAGGATATAATGGAAAGACATGCCAGCAGATAAATAGGTAGTTTTACAATTTAATAGCATTTCAAATCAAGCTCACATTAATTGCATTATAGTGAACCCAGCTTCTCAGTTAGAAACATGCTTGCAAGATAAACATTTTTCATTATGTAAATGATATTATAATGAGCCTCGTGTGCCTTGAAGTGCAGTTAAAAAAAAAAGACAGGCAGATGCTGACTAAAATGAGGATTAAAAGTAGAGAGTCAAAACAGATACATTTCTCTGCATCAACTGCAATGTTTATTGTCATCGCCAGATTGTATTGACAGAACTTTAGTTGCTAGAACAGGGATAGCATAATGAATATTTTATACATTGCTACAGTATAACTCTGAGCTACATGTATATTTCATTTGTACTGCAGTTTTAGAAGTCCTAATTCATTTATGTAAATTAAGTAAATGTAGCTGTTAAGCTTGGCATCAACTATCTTATTCTATAACCATTTAAATACTATACAAAGGGCCAGACTGAAAGTATTGCATTGACATTTCCACTTGCAGTGTTGACAGCACAGATTCTGTGACCGAGCCTGGAATATCAGAGAGCTGACGGGGGAGGAGCAGGAGGATTGAACATACCACAAGTGATTCTCACCTGCAGTGAAGGTGGGTCACTTGCTCTAGACCTGGGAGAACACAAGTGGAGGAGTAGCTGGAGACACTAGATGGGAGGTAGAGGACAACTAACTCTGCAATGCCGCATTAAGTCATGTACTGTAATATACCTTAGATCCTTTACATCAGTGTCTTGGGGCAGAGTTAGTGGAGGTATGAATGATGTTTACATTCAATAGGCTTATGCAACCTAATGAGAAGTTTTGCTTGTGCAACATTGTTGATAGTCTGAAGGCATTTGAATGAATGTGTTGTTGATTGTGATAGATGAATACTTTGACTGCTCACACTCTCTGTTTCATGAGGAACTGTAACTCTGTTGGGGTACCATGAAGCAAAGGAACCCTCTTGAAGAGGGTTCCATCCCTAGAGGTGAGTGGAACATAATTCTTTAGGCTGAAGGTAACATAGAAACATAAAATTTGATGGTAATTATGACCGCTTGGCCCACCTAGACTGCCCATTTCCCTACCTAATGGAAACGCTGCAGATCCTAGTTAACCAACAGTCTACTTCCTCCTACCCCCCACTAGAATTGCCTTATGTCTGTCCCATGATTTCTTGAATTCCCCCTGCAGTTTTTGACTCTCTGACCTCCTCAGCAAGGCTGATCCATGTATCCACAACCCTCTCCGTGAAGAAATACTTCCTCACATTACCTCTGAGCCGTCCCCCTCTATCTTCAAATTGTGCCCCCTTGTTTTTGAAACATCTCTTTTTCTGAAAGATGCTACCCTCTTGGACTTTGTTGATTCCCTTGAGGCATTTGAAAGTTTCTATCATGCCCCCCCTCCTTTTCTCGAGGCTATACATCTTTAGTTCCTTTAGTCTTTCTTCATATGTCTTCTGATGTAGACCCTGCATCATTTTGGTTGCCCTCCTCTGGACAGCCTCCACCCTGTCTATGTCTTTGCGGAGATGGGGTCTCCAGAACTGTACACAGTACTCCAGATATGGTCTTACCAACTGTCTGTACAGAGGGCCAACAACTTCCATTTTCTACTGGTGATGCCTCTCTCTGTGCATCCCAGTATCCAACCAAGCCCTTCTTACTGCCTTCTCACATTGCTGGCCCACCTTTAGGTTGTCTGATATGACTACCCACAGGTCCCTCTCCATTTTTGTTGTTGTCATTATCTCACCCCCCATTGTGTACATTTCCCCTGGGTTTTTGTTTCCCAGGTGCATTACTTTGCACTTCTTTCCATTGAATCTAAACTGCCGTACATTTGACCATTCCTCCAACCTTGCCAAGTCACTTTTCATCCTTTCCACCCCACCTTGTGTATCAACCGTGTTGCAGATCTTTGTGTCATCTGCAAAGAGACATACTTTCCCTTCCAGTCCCTCTGCAATGTCACTTATAAAGACATTAAAAAGGACTGGCCCAGTACTGAACCTCTGTGTACCACACTAGCAACCCTCCTTTCTTCACTGTGGACTCCATTTACTATTACCTGCTGTGTCCTGTTGTCCAACCAGTGTTTTACCAGGCTACCACCCTGGGACCCACTCCCAGGCTGGCTAATTTGTTTATTAATCTTTTGTGCGGGACTGTGTCAAATGCTTTGTAAAGTCTAAGTAGACCATGTCCACAGCCCCTCCTCTGTCTACTGCTTTTGTCACCCAGTCAAAGACATCAATTAGATTTGTCTGACATGACCTTCCCACTGTGAATCCATGCTGCCTTGGGTCCTTGCCCCACTGGTCTCTAGGTACTCAACAATTCTTTCCTTCAGAAGTGATTCCATCATTTTCCCTACCACTGAGGTCAAACTGCCAGGTCTGTAGTTTCCTGCCTCTGTCTTGCTCCCACTTTTGTGAAGGGGAATCACATCTGCCCTCCTCCAGTCCTCAGGTACCACACCATCCTCCCATGATTTATTAAAAAGGGTAGTCAGTGGTGTTACTAGTTCTTCCCTTAGTTCTTTTAGAATTCTGGGGTGAATCCCATCAGGCCCCATTGCTTTATCCACCTTCAGTTTTAAGAGTTCTCTCAGAACCGCTTCTTCTGTGAAAGGACTAATATCAACCCCTATCCAGAGTGCTTCCATTGACTGGATTATTTATTTCCCTGCTTTTCCATTGTGAATACTGAACAGAAGTACTCATTCAGTATCCCTGGTTTTTCACTGTTGTTCTCTGCCCAACCACCTTCCTCTTTGTTCACCCTCAGTATCCCTGCCTTAGCCTTTCTTTGCTCCCTAATGTACCTATACAAGGTTTTATCCCCCTTCTTAACTGAGTTGGCTATCTTTCCTCAGTTTGGGCCTTTGCTATTCTGACTGCCTTTCCCACTTCCTTCTGCTTTAACTGGTACAGTTCTCTCTCCTGCTCCTTCTGTGTTTCCTTATACTTCTTGAATGCTATATTTTTCTCACTTACCTTCCCCGCCACTTCTTTTGAGAACCATAGTGTTTTTTTCTTTCATTTTGATTTGTTTATTTGCTTCACACAAAGGCTTGTTGCCTCTGTGATGGCGGTTTTGATGTTTCCCCATTGTTGCTCCAACCCACCTTCTTGCCTGTTTCCTAGTGCTTTTCTGAGGCACTCTCCCATTTTGACAAAATCAGCCCTCCTGAAGTCCAGTACCTTCACTTTTGTGTGGCTTGACTCTACAGTTAAGTTTATCATGAACCACACTGTTTGGTGGTCACTTGTTCCCAGATGGCTACCCACTTCAAGATCAGAGATCCTCTCAGTCCCCATTTGAGAGTACCAGGTCAAAGATTGCTCTCTCCCGAGTGGGTTCCAAAACTAGCTGTCTGAGGCATGCCCCCTTTACGGCATCAAAAATGGCCCTGCTCTTGGATGTGGCTGCAGCAAAGGTGCTCCAGTCAACATCTGGCATATTCAGGTCCCCCATCAGAAATATCTCCCCTTTCTGTGCCATCCCAAGGATGCCTTCTATCATTTCCTTGTCCATTTCCCCCACCTGAGATGAGGGTCTTTATACAACTCCTGTGTGGATTGTGGAGCCATTTCCAGTATCCAGAGTGACCCACAGTGCCTCCTCTCCTCCATGTTTACCCTTTAGTTATGTTGCTTTGATCCCTTCCCTTACACAGAGAGCTACTCCTCCTCCTCTTCTTCCCTCCCTGTATCTCCTGTAGATTGTGTACCCTGGTATGTTGACATCCCAGTCATGGTTCTCTGTGTACCATGTTTCTATGACTGCCACAAAATCCAGGCATCCCTCTTCCATCAAGGCCACCATTTCAGGGAGCATTTTACCTAGACTATGGAAATTGGTGCTCATTACCCTCCATTTTTTATGGCTTTATTTCTTTTTGCCCCATCCCTGTCCCTACTGCCTTTGTCTTTTTCTCCATTTACCCCTGCCTTTCTCCCTATCAACTGCTCTGTCTTGGTGTTTATCTCACTAATTACCCTGATTTTGGAGGCTAGGATTTCCCTTCTCTCTTCAGTGCCTCCCCTTGGCTAGTTTAAATGCTTGAAATTGAAGCATTTAAACCTATCACCTAGGATCCTGGTTCCCTCCAGGATAGATGCAGACCATCGCACCTGTATAGGCCTGCATCCCTCCAGGTGGGAGCCTCAGTCCCCAATGGAGACAAATCCTGAGCTCTGCACCAGCTTTTCAATCAGTCATTGAATCCCATGGTGCGGAGTGCCCTAGCCTCATCATGCCATAGACAGGTAGCACTTCCAAGAAAGTTACTGTGTGCTACTTATCTAAGGCCCTCCCAAACTCCACAAACTCCTGTTGCACTGCTCTGATCCCACTCTTAGCCAGGTCATTCTTACCTAGGTGGATAATGACATCCAGCTCCTCCCCTGCCACTGTTCCCACGATCCTGAGGATTCGTTTCCTCTCCCTCCAAGCCTCAAAAAAGTACTGGGCAGAAGTAGTGACCACAGAGCCTGCATGAGGACAGATTGATGGCAACTAGTGATAACTGGAAACAGAAGTAGAACCATAGAAACATATCTGCTATTAGTAACCATCCCTAGCTGCCAACACTAGTGGAATATGCTAATATTAATAAGATGTCTAAGGGAAAGTTGAACCAGAGATACAATCATTGTATATGAAGAATTGTGATTTTAGAAATTATGTGATTGGCTAAGGAGACCTCTAGGGATGGTATCCTCATGGGAGGAACCATCCTCAAGAAGGTTCCCCTTCTTCTTAGGGATATGATAGAGACATTCAAGTACCTCACAGGAATAAACACTGTATTGAAGGGAGCATTTTCAAAGGAAAAGATACCCAAGAACAAGGGATCACGATATGAAGCTGGAGGGTGGAGTCTCAGAGGAAGCATCAGGAAGAACTTCTTCATGGAGAGAGTGGTGGACACTTGTAACAGCCACCCAGAAAAGTGTGGGGGTGCTAGAATGGTGAAAGGAGTTAAGAGTGCATGGATAGAAACATGGGAATCTTAGAGGAAAGAGGGGGTGTAAGCCAGAGTCCAAGTAGGGTCTCCCATGACACTATAGGTAGGGAATTTAGAGCAGAGTAGGGGCTAAGTGGTCCTTGTCTGATGACAACTTCTATGTTTCTATGTTTAATATAAATGTACTACATTCTGGACCACCTATTGCAGAGACTACCTAACTTTTATGACCCCGGCATGGAGGAGAAGAAAATACCCTATGAGGGGAACTCTAGAGATCCAAGGCCTTGGTCACATTCCTCCAGGCTTGGTATAAGTTAGTGATGGCTCAGCTACTGCAATTTAGAAACACATTTCAGGGCAAGTTTTTAGGAAAGGCTGTCATGCTACCCTCTAACAGAAAAGCCATGGGGTGCCACAAGCTGATTTCTGCAGTTAAAGGAGGTTCCTGTGAAGAAAGCCTACCCCACAAGGCAGGAGGGGAGAGCAACACTACTGAAAGGCACTCACCTTGCCTCCACATGGGGAGGCCTAGAGAGCTGAACCCTTGATGTAAGGCAAAGGAGTTGGGCCTTTGAGGGCCAGGACTTGGAGTATGATCTTCACCCTTGAGGGGCAGAGGAAGGAAAGAGTGTATCAAGGGAACCTTAGGCAAACTGTAGGGGGAATAGTTTTGAAGGTGCTGCTGACATGGTCTGCAAAGCTAAAGGAACTCCTGTGGACTTAGAGGCCCCACCCTCCAGCAACTGAAGTCTTAAATGCTATATCAAGAGGTTGAGTCACTCTGCAAGGCTAGAGCTTCTTCTAAAGCTTAGGATGTTCTCACACGAAGGGCAGAAATAGAAGGACACTGCCTGAGTCAGAGACCCACCCTCAAGATGTTGATTTCAAGTAGTCAGAGGAGAGACTGTTGGCTTAAAGAGCAGAAGCTCTGTAAGCCATGCTGTGGTTGTGACTGGCATGCATCTGAGTGCAGGAGCAGTGGGAGGCCAATGCCAAAGCCTACGAACATACGAACATATAAACATACAAATGTGCCAGCAGAAACAGACACCGGGTCTATCTAAGTCTGCTTGAGTCTGCAGCTAGCACCCCTAGTTTGCAGCTGCCCCCATTTGTCATCCCACTGCCACAGTTATAAACACATGGAAGAAATGAAACATACTGTAAAGCTCTTTATTCTAGCACAAGTTGTAATGGGCCCTATGCACAAGGTGCAGAGTAGAGTCACCACGGAGCCATGGTTTGTAGTTCACTTGCACCCACCCAAGCCCACCGTGCCCCTGTGAGGCATTCACTACTGATGTACGCCACCCCTCCACACTGGATCCCTGGTGGCATGCAGACCATGAGTGGGGTCAGACCGGTGGAGGCAGGGCGCACAGACTCTGTGGGTTGCACAAACTTGTGGAGTGCCAGGGCAGGTGTCAGCACCTCTGCCATGTTGGGACAGCCGTAAGGTGGGGAGCCAGTTATGCAACCCCTCAGGAGTGACAGCCATGGGCTGCGGCTGTGAGGTGGGTCATGTGCCCCACTGATGAAGCCCCAGCATGTGGGGCACACTGGGGACCTGCAGGTGGTTATCCAGAACCTGTCCCGCACACCACATGTGGTATTGTATGCACCGCTCGCCCGTGCACACAGGTGCAGGTGATCCACTGGGGTCTGGATCGGGCAGCTGATTGGCCACCAACCCAGATCCACAGTTCTGCACCTGATCGCCTGTGGGCCTGCATGCCAGAGAGACTGGGCCACATATCGGAGTCAAGCAGTGGCTACTGTTCATGAATGTGGACACCTGCAGATCTCCAGCTGGTGCAGAGCTGCATGGGTGGAGTATGCACCTCAGGCACATATTACCCACCCTTCTTTCTTAGGGGCCATTTAGGGCATCGTGCTAATCAGCTGCAATTGTGCAAATTTAATTTCACACTAAACAATTAGCTTCAATTCATGCCTATTAAAATTATGCAATTTTGGCCAATTAATGACATTTTAGTTTAGCACACTTATCACTTAAGCAAGTATAGTTATAATTATTTTACATCGAATATAACCTGTTCTAAAGTAGATAAGGCTGAATGGCTGATTGAGACATCAAATGACAACTAGGACATGGAATGACACTGAAAGATTTGAGCTTGGACTGAATGATGAATGCATGCCAACCAGTTGCATGAGGAGGTTAGTTAGTTGCTGAAACACTGCAAGTCAGGTAGAGCTGAGGCATTAGAAACAACAAATGTAACTGCTAGGGAAAGCAAGAGCATATGGGAACTGAAAACTAGGAAGCAGTAGATGCTGAAGTGAACAACAACAGAACCCAGAAGGGAGTGGCTGCTTGGCTAGAAGACATGTGTAAACATTTAAGGATTGTAGATGAACTCAGAGATTGATAAAAGTATGGAAAAAAACAGCAAAATGGGAGCCTGAATAGCACAAGTCAACAGCAAATGATGAAGGCAGGATGCTGGGAAAATTAGAAAGCCTGAAATTAACTAAACTTAAAGAAACACAATGTCCATGAGAACAGGAGTGTAACAGGAACAGGTGATCATGGAAGCATAAACTGAAGCCAGGAAGGTAGAAAACAAAATACTGACCTACAAAGCTGAAGATGCATAGACCAAGCAGAAAGTCCAAAATAGCAAAAGGGAAAGTAGGAGACAAACACTGGGAGAAAAAGGTGGGGGGTCAGAGCCCTGGCTGCGCCTCCAGCAAAGGAACAGTACTTGAGTGAGGCTGAAAGGAGCTGACTTAAATAGCTCAGGCAGGGTGTATGGTTGATTGCTCCCACCCATTGAATTGTCGGCATAGCCTTTGAATGGTTAACTGTGATTGCATTTTCCTTTCCATGCCAGTTTTGTATTTTGATATGTTTTGAGCAATTTTTGATAAATAATCTAGCTTTTGGGATGCCCTCCGATCTATATAGAGTTTAATTATCCTCCGCAGCTACTGCTCTTTCTTTTTATATTCTAAGAAATTCCATGATATCAGTTACATCATTCCATGTTATTCATTTCAATAGTCTGGAATGGTGTTAATGATGTCATAGAATGTTCAGGCTGTATGAAAACAGAGTGCAGTTGCTGCGGAGGAGAGAGAGAGATTTGTGGTAGTTAAAACAATTGCTAACTTCTATGACTTTTTGGAGCAAAACATGCAAGACTTAATTCATGAGCTGGAAAATATAGACTGGTCTTGCTCTAAACTCCTAGGGCTCAATTTTTGAGTGCCACAATTTGCAGTAATCTAGGCTGTGGTAAACTCTGAGTGTGTCAGGGACCCTGGGCCCTATTTTATAAAAATCGGGTCCCTGTGCCAAAGATGTGAGAGTTCCCACAGCTGCAGGATTGTTGCAAAGATGTGGTATACCTGTAGGGTTTGACAGAAAGATCCATCAACCCCTCCCCCTGCCTGTGCAACCCCTAGAGGGGCTATGAAGGTGTGGGGAATATTCCTGCAAGGAGGTGGCTGTGGCATAGGGAGCATGGGGGTGCCCTACGCGGTAATGGGGTCATGGTAGCAATGTAAAGTTGTTGAGGTGGCACCTGGTGGGGGTGACGTGTGCACTGGCAGTGAGTTGATTGGCAGGTAGAGGGGAGTTGGCAAGGAGGGACCATGGCCCATCCTCAGGAGTATATAGCCCTGGCACCTTCCCCATTGGTGCCACAGTCCCCAACACTGTAGGTGGGCAGGAGTGACTGCAGGTTGTGGGGTGCAGGTGGTGGAGGATAATATTCCCTGGGCACGACAGTCCCCTGGTACTCAGCTTCCCACAATGAGGTGGGCTGCTGCCCACCTACACTGATGGGGACTCTGGCACCTATGAAGCAGATGCCAGCACTGTGTCCACCTGGGTCTTGGTCATGGTCTGTACCTGCCAACCTGCCCTCTACCTGGGCTGATCGGCTCACTGCCAGTGAACATCCCACCCGTCAAGGTGCCACCTTGCACACTGACATTGCTGCTGTGTCCCCTCACTCCCAAGGGCACCACCAGTGCTCCTTCTGCCTTTGGTCCCCTCTTTGTAGGTCTGCTCAAATCACTGCCCTACCCAGCTGTGGCATATGATCCTTAGACCACCTTCTGGCTGGTTTAAAGTCAGCCCCCTGTTGCGACCGCAATGGGGCTTCTGGAATTGCAAAAAAAGGTATAATGCAGCCCCACTGTGGTGCAGCCACCTTTGCTACATTGCGCATGGGTGCTTCTGCTGCAAGTGTAATGCATGGTGGCTTTGGCAAATGGCATACTGATTTCAGTGCAGCCTGTGTTTGGAAACTGGGATATCCATAAGCTTTGATGCAAGGTACCACTTGCACCATACTCGTTTGACGCAGGCACCAGGCACCAAAGTTTTTGTTTTGAAAAATGAACCCCTTGTCTTGTGTCAGTGCTGGATTAGCTCGCTTCTTTTAAATTTTCACTGCAATTCAGCAGAAACATGCCCCGTCATCAAACAGAGACTGTAGAGTTTGTTCACAAACTGGCCTTCTAGTGACCTTTTGCCAAAATGGAAAAAGTAACAAGCTTTTAGGTTAAATACAGGCAGTCTGGTCTGGCATCTGACTGAGCTGAGTCTGGAGTTAGATCAAGTAAGAGCTCCAAATGTAAAATTACATTTTCACCACTTCTGGTGACCCTTGTAAATTCTGAGATATGATCAAACGATTTCTAGCCACTAAATCTACAAGACCCTATTCTAATATTCCCCTGGCAACTGAAGCAGAAGGGGGAATGACATGTGTGAGAGAGGAAGAGGGGAGCACTAGGGCCAGTGTTACAGAGGGGACATTGGTACATCTGGGAGGGACTCAATGTCATGGCAACAGCAGGAGAGGGCACTCAGGAAGAAGGGGACATGGTGCAGAGGGGGATGGGGCAGACCACAGGAGGAGAATGGATGCTTAGGAGAGAGGGCTCTAGTGTGGACAGGAGACTGGACGAGAGCAGAAGAGAAGGAGTAAGGAGAACAGCTTCAGAAATTAAGGGACAGGGAAGGAATGAAGGCCATGAGAAGGGTGTGGAAGGGAGGGTGCAGCCAGAAGGAGAATGTGGAAGGAGGGGAGTTATACTAATTAGGAGATTCTATCATGAAAGGGATCAGGTGTGGGGGGGGGTGAAAGACACAGTCAGATTTAGGTGGAACCTGTACCAGGCCTGACAGCAGACATTTCAGGGCAGGCTCTTAGGAAATGTGTTAGGGGTGGATGTCAGGAACCTCATGTGGTGGTACATGTGGGCACAAATGACCTGGGGGGATGCATGGTGGAGCTGGTACAGGAGAGGTTTGAGGAACTGGGAAAGCTGTGCTTGGAAATAGGGAGGTCCGTGGCATTCTCAGAGGTGCTACCAGTCCCAAGAGTGAGCAAGATAAGAAAGGAAAGAATAGTGAGTTCAACTCCTGGCTGAGAGGTGTAAAGCACAAGGGTATGTATTGGTAGGAGGATGGGGAGATACATGGAATAACAGAGAACTGTATGCAAGGGACAGTTTATACCTGAATGGGGCAGGTAAGGGTGTTAAAGAAGCATATTAGAGGATTATATTGTTTCAAGAGGGTATTTAAACTAGGTGGGGGCAAGTGCACAGCTAGCATGCAGGGTTGCCAGGTTGGAGTGCAAATGTGCTGTCCCCATGATAATGTTGAGGGTAAGGGAGGAATCACTGAGAGAAGGGAGGCAGACCAAGGAGCCGAGGGAGGAGGATGAATGAACGTGTGGAAGGTGGTCTCCCTAAACTCAAGGATCCTGGGTAATAAAACAGCGGAGCTTCAGGTGCTTCTTGCAGAGGGAATGTGGACGTCACTGCAGTGACTGAGACTTGGGCCACCCAGTATCATGATTTGTATCTGGCAATCCTGGGATATAAAATTTACAGGAAAGACCTGGGGTTGGGAGAGGGGTGGGGTAGCACTCTGTGAGGAAGGAATCAGATGCATGATGGAGGAAGGGTGGACAGAGGCACTATGGATGCAGCTTCTGGACTCAAGGTGGGAAGCTGTGGCTGGGGTGGTGTACAGATCACCAACACAATCAGTGGAAGTGTATAGGGATAGAGGACAAATAAGGAAGGTGTGTAGAAATGAGAATGTTGGGATTCTGGGGATTTCAATCTATTGGGGGTAGATTGAGAACCTCTGCCACCTCCAGCGCCAGGGAGCAGGTGCTGCTGGATGCGATCCAGGATGGTCTCATGACACAGCTGGTCAGTGGGCCAACATGACTAAGCAACACGATGTACTTGGTTCTGTCAAATGGGGAGGCAGTGAGGGAAATAAGGGTGAAAGACCCACTAGCTGGTAGTGACCACCAAACAGTGTGGTACACTCTCAAGTTGGGCAGGGAGTTTGAATGCACAGTAACAAAGGTGGTGGATTTTAGGAGGGCGGACTTCCGGAGGATGAGAGAAGACTAGATTTGCTGGCCAAGGCACTTAGCTTCACCTGAACACTTTTCTTCTAGGTTGCTTATAAGGACAGAACAAATAACCTTACCAGTGCAACAATAAGGATTAAGACTTCCTTTGGCTAGGCAGGTTTGCTGTGTGTTGTTGTTTTTATTTTGTACTCACAGAGATTGTTACTGTTTGTTGCTAACATTTTATTGCTTTATTTTCTCTGATTCAAATTGTTGCTGGGAATACATTCTGCTGCATTATTACAGGGTGTGCCTACAGGTGTGTGCTTACAGATTACTGCTGTAATCTTCTGATTCAAATTGTCTTTTGCAAGGTATATCTTCTGTTACTGCTTTATTTTTCTCTGTAGCAAAGTGTTTTGTGGGGGTATATCTCTGTGAAATTATTACAGGAGGTGCTTACATTTTTGTGACTTTTTATCATTAGGCTAAGCAAAATTGTTTTTTTTGTCTCACAGGTGTTGCAGTCTCCTCTCACATTGAAGGAGTTAATTGCTTTCCTCCCACAGCTCTTCCAGGGGATTAGGTGTGTATCTGTGGGTGGAGCTGACAAACTGTCAGTCCCTTCCAACTGAGGGAAGGGTTAAAAGGTCAGGTTAGTTGATATCTTGGAGGTGGAAAACTAGGTTTGCTGGCCAAGGCACCTAGCTTCACCTGAGCTCTTTTCTTCTACTGTAGGTTCCTTGAAAGGACAGAGCAAATAACCTTACCAGAGCAACAATAAGGATTAAGGCTTCTTTTGATAGGCAGATTTATTGTGTGTTGTTATTTTTATTTTGTACTCACAGAGATTGTTAATCTTTGTTGCTAACATTTTATTGCTTTATTTTTCTCCGATTCAAATTGTTGTTGCTGGGTGTACATTCTGCTGCATTATTACAGGGTGTGCTTCTAGGTGTGTGCTTACAGATTACTGCTGTAATCTTCAGATTCAAATTGTCTTTGCAAGGTATATCTTCTTTTACTGCTTTATTTTTCTCTATAGCAAAGTGTTTCTTACAGGGCATATCTTCTGTGAAGTTATTACAGGTAGCGCTTTACAGGTTTCACAGTTTTATCTGTCATTAGGATGAGCTTTCAGGGCTACTGCACTTGTTGCTGGCTGATTGTTTCTGCTCTTGCCTCCTTCTTTCTTTAGTCTGTGGTTCTTTTTCAGCAGGGGAAGGGCCCAGCAACCCATCCCCAACCACCTCACGCTACACTCCTTTTATAGGGTAGCACAATCGTGACATTTCCTGAAGCAAAGCAGGAAGGGATGGATCAGAGGGGTATCCACACAGTGACCTCATTTACAGGGCACTAGTAATTTAACTTGTTATAATAAGTTATACAAAAACAAACAAACAAGCAAAACACAAAATCAAACTTTTGCTTTCATTTTCTTCCTTCTAATTACTCTGACCAGGTTTTAAACCCAGCAACTTACCTGGAATGGATATCATTAACTGCAGGTACTGTGGAACACTTTTCAGAAGGGCAGTTTTACAGGATTTAGGACACTGTTGTACATGGTGGGCCATTGGAGATCTAAGGGCTCAGCTCCTAGCAGCATGGGCAGAGACTGTGCACCTCAAATTGTATATTCAAGAGGAAATACTGTATAACCCCTTTAATATGCTGTAAATTTAATTCTGCGTTATTCGCTTGGCATATAGTATGCACGGATATTAAGAATCAGCGTATATTAAGTATCAACAGGAATTAAAAAAAACAGCATTTATACTGTATAACTTTAGTACTTGCTTACTGTTAGCACTCGCCTTGTGTTGCATTATGGTGAAACTGTGTCTGCACTGGTAGTGATCATTTGTTAGCCACGTCGAATCCGTGATACTATAGCAGTTCACGTGATTCGACATGCTATCTGTTCCGTTTACGATCTCCGTTTGTGTCTTGTAGGGAATGGAGTAAAGAATACACACAAAAAAGAGAGTTCATGTTGCTCATGTGGGGAGATTGTGTGCTTTGTTGTGAGTTCATGTGGATGTGTGGTTGATCGAACAGCGTGCGGGGGGGCGTGTGCTTAAGCGTTGTCTCTGACATGGGCATGACAAAAAAATAGTATAGCGAGTGGGGCAATCACAGCTAGTGAATTCATGTTGCTCATGTGAGGAGACTGTGTGCTTATGTTGTGCTTCTCATTTTATTAAACTTTATTGAAGTAAAAAAAACTAGCTCGCAAAAAGTGAATTCATGTTGCTCATGTGGGGAAGGGAGACTGTGTGCTTATGCTATGCTTCTCATTTTATTAAACTTTATTCAAGTTAAAAAACTGGCTCACAAAAAGTGTCTCCTTAGTAGTTTAAGCACTGAGCATGTGCCTCTAAGATTCTGGCTTTATGGAATCCACTGATGATTTCTTCATCCCTTTCTCCAACTCTGGTTATGCTGTCCACCATCCACTGGGCGCTCACTTTTAGGCTCTGCATCAGAGGTCTGCTTTAATATCAGCAGATGCGTTCCTCTGTGAATCTGGCCTGACACAGTATCAGCATACCATCTTGTAAAATGTTGCTTTAACTCATCTTTAAGCAGCTTGTTGACTGTTAAATCAAGCGGCTGCAGTAAGTCGGTGCAAGACGCTGGGACAAAAGTAGGGACAATTTCATTCTGCTCTAGGCATTGCAGTACCCCTTCAGTGGTGTGACCTCTGAACAGATCCATGATAAGCAGCGATCTCTGTTCCTGGGGTAGGTCCATCTGCAGTTTGATTTTTTTGATGTGTGGGACAAGAACCTCTATGATGAACTGCTGCATTGTAAGACTGTTTGCCCAATGATTTTCAGAATGGCTTATTAAACAGCCATCAGGGAATCTGAAAGCAGGGTGGCAGTTGTCAGTCTTTCCTTTATAGATAATCTGGGGAGGTAGAAGATCTCCAATCATCGATATTGTAAGCATGACTGACACCTGACGCTTGTCACCCAGTCCACACACCTCTACTTGCTTAGAACCCACAGTCGCCATGGTCCACTGACTGCATGGCACTAATTGAACATCAGTTTCATCTAAATTAAAAATAAGGGCTGGGGGGATCAGTTCTTGTCCACATGCAGTAGCCACTAGCCAGGAATTTAGCCTTCAATTCTGGGAAGTCGACAGGGGTTTTTCTGGCAGCTTTGGTCGCCTTGCGTTTAGAATACCCCATGCGACTCAGAAGCTTCCAGGACCACTGCCTTGTAAATGTAAGATGCCCACCATTCTCCGATAGCAGGTCAGGGTTGTGTGCCTTTACTACCCCAGATGCTATGGCTGATACCACACGAGCATTCACTACTGCCCCCTCTGATCTTATGCTTTTTACAATTTTTCTAAGCTCATCCTCAACCTCATCGAGGAGCAATGCAGGACGACCATGGGGTTTAGTGGGCAATTGAGGAGTCAGTTTGGTGGGGTCCGGGGTTTTACCAAGCTCTGCAAGGTAGTACTTCTTGAACCCACGCACAGTGCTCTCATTTATGCTGCTTCCATAATTCTTGCAGTAGTAGCGAACGGCATTCATAACACCGTTCTCCACTGCATACTTGCCAACCTCAAATCGAACACTTGCATTGTATTTAGTGTATTCAGTCCGCGCTCTGGGAACAGGACCGGGTTGTCACTAGCGAGTTCTGTAATGACTGCATCGGCAACTTGCAGTGAGACCGCAGCACTCTGACTAAGACCTTCAGCACTCAAGGGCTCACCAGACAAGTCTCGCTTGACAGCAGGTTTTTTGTGGATCCAGGATAACAGTGACATCTTAGAAGTGAGTAGTCAGTCAGCAAATGAATGAATAGACGTGTAATACAGTTGCTTGTGATGTGTTCATTTTGTAGACTTCCGGGTACCGTAATTACGTGAATATTGCATTACATTAAAGTGTGGTAGTATTACAGTTGCGCGGAATATAAGCTACACGGATATTTTGCGTTATACAGTATATTGTAAGAACCACCCGCCATTTCCCCAACCATACCTCTCAACTGTCCCTGATTTTGCCTCAAAATTTTACTCTGTCCCTCCTGAAAATTGTGTTTCTGTGACCAAACAGCGGGGGTTATAAGTACAAAATAATGTCAAGCATTAAAGTTACAAACGTATTCTTCCTTAGAAAATGCATTTTACACTAAGCCCTTTATTCTACCAGCTTCCTGAGTGAATATCTTCAATTTTGAAGAAGTGTCCCTGATTTTGGTCCTTTGTCCATGATTTTTTTTTTTTTATGTTGGCTACATAAACCTTCTTCTGCGATAGTCGCGGGTTTGGGGGGCGCTGCCGCTGTTGGGTGAATGCAGGGCACCCATCAGTAGGTGCGTCCCTCATTCCCCAATCAGCCTGCATGCCGGCGCCACACCTTACATGTATAATGGGGCGAGCACATCTAAGCAAAGGTCCACTGCAAATCCGAGCAAAGCTCGTTATACACAGTGGTCCTTTGCTTGCCATGCTCGCCACCATTATGAGCATGGTCGGCGAGCGGCTCAGGCCTGCCTACATCGGGGGTGCCCAATCCTGTCGGTAACCCCTGCTGTGTTAGTGTGCCGATGGGGAGCCTCTCCCCTCAGCATACCCCCAAATGTTGAATTGCTGAGGGGGTGCCCAATCCCCTCTGCTCGCGCCCCACTTTCTTTGTTTGCCAATAGGGTGCTCAATCCCGTTGACATGACTCCCCCGTGTGTGTGCCGATGAGGGTGCCCAATTCCCGTTGGCTACTGACACCCTCAAACAAAACAGTTAGGTAGCACGCTGGGGCGCTGGGAGCCCACCTCGGCGTGCCAAATGCCCTGCAACATGAAAACTGTCCCACGACGGTTTTTCTTTTTTTGTTCCTGTGAAACGAAACCATCCCCAGTCTCAATGCCCCCTCCCCCACCATTACCCACTCACCGTGCACCCTGCCTCCTCACCACCCCCACTCCATACTTACCTCCGGAGTCCGGCGATGATATTCCATGAACGGGAACACGTCTGCACTCTTCAAAGCCGACCACGAACTGAGGAAATGCTATTAAGCTGTATAATGGAGTGAATAGGGTTTTTCAACTTTGCTGCATATCTCAGGCATTTCTTGGAATTTTGGCACCAAATTTTCAACATGGGGTTTTTGGGGCCCTCCTCATGAATTCTATCACTGTCATGGTGTTAATCAGCCTCAAAAGGTGATTTCGCAATCACTGCATGAAATCACCTTTCGGGACCCATTAACGAAATGACAGTGCCAGTGTTCATGAGGTGGCCTCTCAAAAGCCTATGTTCCAAATTCGGTGGGAAAATCCAACAAATGCTCTGTTTTACTTAGCCGCAGTACACAGTTGCTACGCAGGCTCATAACTTCACTCATTCCTCAATTTTTACCAGATTTTCAGCATTGGTATTTTTGTACACCTTCTTTGAACAGTACAGCTGTCATTTCCCACATCCTGCCCGAATGTGTTTCGCACTTGTGCACAATAGCACAGTCGCTGTGGAAATCAGTGTCTGGCCCAGATTATGAAAATTGCAGTGACACAGTTCATGAGCAGAGGTCCTAAAATGCCTATGTTGAAAATTTGGTGCTGATACTCCATAAAATGACTGTGATACGAGCGTGCATTGGCAGATTTCACGCACGCTCATACCGTCATGCATTCGGATATTTTCACTCTGGATTTTCACCATTGCCATTTTTCCACACCTCTTAATGAACAGTGCAGCCGTCATTTCACATACCTTGCCCAAAATGTGTTTTCGCACTTCCGGCGCAGAATAGTGTGGATGCTGTGCGAAATCACTTCTTGGGACACTTTGAGGAAATGACAGTGACACTGTACAAGAGCAGAGGTGCTAAATTGCCTATGTTGAAAGTTTGGTACCGAACGCCCATAAAATGGTAGTGTTGCAAGCGTGTGTTGCATATTCCCCACGCACCCTTGTAAGTCCGCACATTTCGTATATTTGTATGACACATTTTCAACACTGGCATTTTTTTACACCACCTTATGAACTGTGCAGCTGTCATTTTTCACATCCTGCCCAGCATGTTTTCCCACACTGCACTACCAAACACCCAAAGGGACACCCTAATGCCTGTCACTCTCTGTGGGGTGGGGGTGGGTTGGCATCAGTTCACTACTTGACTGCCATTCCTGTGCTGCATCTCTCTAACTCCTGCACTCCCAATGGCAGCAAGTCAACATTCGGCATTGACAAATTCTTGTTTAAGCCTTGTCCCTGATTTATGAGGCAGGAGGTTGAGAGGTATGTCCCCAACATCCAAGAGAAGCACCTCGACCGCAGAGGGTAGTTGGTCTGGGAGGTTGGCAGGTGGTTAGGAAGGGCAAATCGGGTGCCCATCACTTGGTGCTATCCAACATATCACCTCTACAACATAGAAATGTAGAGACATAGAATTTGACGGCAGATAAGGACTGCTTGGCCCACCCAGTCTGCCCGTTTCCCAACTGATGGATAAGCTGCAGATTCTAGTTAATCAACAGCTTACATAAGGTTAGCAAGCAATGTGAGAAGGCAGTGGGGAGGGCTGGGGGTATATTGGGATGCATAGGGAGAGGCATCACCAGCAGAAAACAGGAAGTTGTTATCCCTCTGTACAGACAGTTGGTGAGACCCCATCTGGAGTACTACATCCAGTTCTGGAGACCCCATCTCTACAAGGACATAGACAGGATAGAGGCAGTCCAGAGGAGGGCAACTAAAATGTTGCAGGGTCTGCAAGAGAAGCCATATGAGGAGAGACTAAAGAAGCTTAATATGTATACTGTTGAGGAAAGAAGGGATAGAGGGGACATGATAGAAACATTTAAGTACCTCAGTGGAATCAACAAAGTCCAAGAGGGTAGCATCTTTCAGAAAAAGAGAAGTGCAAGAACAAGGGGACACAATTTAAAGATGGGGGGTGGTTCAGGGGCAATGTGAAGAAGTATTTTTTCACAGAGAGGATAGTGGATGCATGGAACAGCCTTTCTTGGGTGAATCCCATCAGGCCCCATTGCTTTATCCACCCTCAGTTTCAAGAGTTCTTTCAAAACCATTTCTTCTGTGAATGGACTAGTATCGACCCCCCATATAAAAACTACAAACAAGTATCTGCCTCTATCTCCAAAAATCAAACAAAGAGGCAGAGGACACTGCAGAGCAGGACACTGCAGCACAGGAGCTAGCACAACAAAACGCTCCCAAAACAGGAACCAAAACAAAAAAAGCAAAAATGAAATCAAAAAACTTCTGATCATAGGAGACTCCATGATTTGGGGAGTTGATACATATCTCTAGCCAGGGCTAATGGTCAGATGTCTCCCAGGTACATCAGCGTGGAGAGACACTGACCGCATTGCTAAAACATGCAGCTCCTGCAAAACTGCACTGGTAGTTCCAAGAGCCAGGACCTCCCAGGGCCAAAGGGCATTCCCCTATAGAGCCCCCGCTGGGTACAACTCCCTCCCTGCTGGCATCACTGAGGCTCCCTCACCGCATGTTTTAAATACAGCCTCAGAAGTCACTTGATCAACTCCACACTCGCCGCTGCCCTTGACCTCCCTCCCTACTGACAAAGCTCAATGAGCTGCTCTTCCTCCTTATCTCAACCCACTCTCCCCTGCTGGACCTCCCTTCAACTCTATAGTTGCTTATCTGAGCTTGCATATCTGAATCATGTTAACAGTGTTATGTCCCTCAATACTTGTATCCTTTTTTTTTTGCTGAACTTTACCGTTGATCTGCTATTGTCCCATGTATGTATGTATGTCATTGTCCTCCTTGTGACGAGGTACTTTGTAAATGAGCCACCGGCTCAAAGGTTGTTAAACTGATGTTAAAATAAATAAATAAATAAAATTGTTCAGGAAGCAGGAGAAATATTGATGTCCTGGTACATAGGGATTAATGATCTTGACAGCTGGTCAGTTGTGGAGACCAAGGAACACCTAACCAGGCTGGGTGACAAACTATTATCCATTTCTTCTGACATCTCCTTCTCTGAGATCCTGCCAGTCTGGGAGAGGGGGACAGATGGACAGATGGTCAGAGAAGGGGAGATAGGGGAGCTAAACATGTGGCTCAAGGGCTGGTGCCAGAAAAAAGGACACAAATTTGTAGGGAACTGGCAACAGTTTTGGGAGCGAAAGTTCTTTAAATTTGATGGACTGCATCTGACTAAGGAGGGAGTCAGTGCATTGGGGCAAAAGTATGATGTCTTTGCAGAATATTTAAACTAGCAAATAGGGAGAGAGGTGCAGCACCCAAAACTTTGAATGGGAAGAACACCCCTTCCCATCTCAGCTAGTGGTCAAACAGGAGATCAGCATGTTTGCAGTTCATTTGCATCACCAGGTAAAGACAAAGGTCCGGCTCTCCATGCGATGCACAGGGGAACCACCGGACCTCACCCAACAACTAATGCACTGAAATCGGACCAATGGAAAATATTTCCATTAATGTCGCAGTCTGGGAAACAAGATCCCAGACCTGCAGGCAATAATGACAGAGGCTAAACTGAACATAGTAGCCATTAGCGAGACATGGATTACCAGTAACCACACTTGGGAGACTTCAGTACTATGTACTGTTCAGAAGAGACCAAGGTGCAAAATGGCGGGGTGAAGTGGCCCTTTACGTCAATGAAAATATCAAAGCTACAGAAATTCAGAATACACATAAGGAGTCAGAAGAACTGTGGGTCATCATGGAAACAGGAAATGGTATGGCCATACGAACTGTGGTTGTGTACAGGCCTCCAGACCAGGGGAAGGACATAGACACATTACTGTTAGAAGATATACAAACATGACAGCTAAAGGGGAGGTTCTGATAATGGGAGACTTCAACATTCCAGATACAGATTGGTCAATACCAGCAGGGACATCTGCCAGAACTGGACACATGGTGGATTTCCTGCAAGGGGAGGACCTCAAACAACTGGTACAACAACCCACAAGAGACAGGGCTATCCTAGATCTAGTACTGACTAACAGGGAAAAGATCACAGATCTCCAGGTAGACGGTCACCTAGGGGCCAGTGACCATCACATGGTATGGTATAAATTAGCCACTAGAATAAAATCATCCCATTCCAAGGCAAAAATATGGGACTTCAGAGGAGCTGAATTTGATAAGATGGCCAAAAGAGTTAAGCTAGCTCTGGCAAAAAGAAATACAGGTGAGGGGGCACAGGCAAAGTGGGCAAGCATTAAAGATGCAATACTTGAAGCAACATCCCATTGTGTTAGTGAGAAAAGGAAGTGCAAAAGAAGAAGGAAACCACTTTGGTTCTCAAACACAGTAGTAGAAAAAGTCAGAGCCAACAGACTGGCATTCAGGAAATATAAGGGAACACAGCAGGATGAAGACATGGAGGCATACCAAACTTCCCTATAAGAAGCAGGGAAGGCAGTAAGGCAGGCAAAGGCTCAAACTGAGGAAACACTAGCACGAACAGTAAAAGAAGGTGACAAGACTTTCTATAGATACATTAGTAAAAGTAGAAAGTCCAGAGGGGGTATTGCTAAGATCGAGGGATACGGGGCATGTGAGGAGGAGGACCATGTAAAAACATCTTTCCTAAATAGATACTTCTGCTCAGTATTTACTGAAGAAAAGGTAGGGCAGGGCCCACAGCTCTGCACCACGAACATGGGGGGGGGGGGGAGGTGTGCACTAGTCCCTTCACAAAAGAAAAGATCCTACAAGAGCTCGATAAGCTCAGGGTGGACAAGGCAATGGGACCTAATGGCATACATCCCAGGGTACTAATGGAGCTAAGGGTGGAACTAGCAGAGCCATTATCAGAACTGTTTAGTGAGTCTTTGAGCACAATAGAGGTCCCAGAAGACTGGAGAAGGGCTCATGTGATCCCACTCCACAAGAGTGGTAGCAGGGAGGAGGCAGGAAACTACAGGCCAGTCAGTCTCACCTCAGTAGTGGGCAAGATTATGGAGACACTCCCTTAAGGAAAGGATAGTGCAACACCTGGAATCTGTAGGAGCACAGGATCCAAGACAGCATGGGTTTTCAAAAAGGAAGGTCCTGTCAAACTAATCTCATAGATTTCTTTGACTGGGTAACCAGAGTGGTGGGCCAAGGGTGAGCAGTTGATGTTGCCTACCTTGACTTCAGCAAAGCTTTCGCTACTGTTCCACGTAGAAGATTGATTAATAAGCTGGGTAGTCTTGGGGTGGGTCAGACATTGGTCAACTGGATTTCAAACTGGTTGACAGGCAGAAAACAGAGAGTGGTGGTAAACGGTATACAGTCAGAAGAGATGCAAGTCACAAGTGGTGTACCTCAGGGATCAGTCCTGGGGCCAGTCCTCTTCAATATCTTTATAAGTGACATTGCAGATGGACAGGAGGGTAAGGTTTGTCTCTTTGCAGATGACACCAAGATCTGCAACAAAGTAGATGATCCAGATGGCGTGGGCAGAATGAGAAGAGATCTGGATAAACTTGCAAATGGTCGGAAGAGTGGCAACTGGGTTTAATGCAAATAAGTGCAAGATCATGCACATAGGGAAGGAAAACCCTGAAGCCACTATGCTGGAAGGGAGATGCTGGCAGTCACAAGGAAGAAAGAGACTTGGGCATCATCATCATCACTGATGACCTGAAATCATCCAAGCAGACCACTAAAGCAGTAGGTAAGGCTAGAGGGATGTTGGGGTGTATTAGCAGGAGTATCACAAGTCAGAAGAGGGAGGTAATAATCCCTCTTTACAAGACACTGGTTAGGCCCCATCTGGAGTACTGCATGCAGTACTGGAGGCCACACCTTCACAAGGACATTAACCAAATTGAGGCAGTCCAGAGAAGGGCAACCAAATGGTGCAGGGACTCAGGCCAGAAAACTTATGAGGACAGGTTAACTGAACTCAATATGTATACCCTAGAACAGAGGAGGAGGGAGAGGTGATATGATTGAAACATTCAAACACCTTAAGGGCATTAACAAGGTGAAAGAGTCTAACATGTTTCAATATAAGAAAAATAGCAGGACAAAAGGTCACAGCATGAGATTAGAGGGAGGCTGATTAAGGGGTACTGTGAGGAAGTTCTTTTTCACAGAAAGGGTGGTGGATGCATGGAACGGCCTACCTCAGGAAGTAGTGGATATGAATACAGTGCAGGGCTTCAAACAGGCATGGGATAGGCATAAGGGAGCAATACAGATGAGTATGAATAGATAGGCCATTGACAGAGCAAGGCCTATGGCACATTAATAAGGTTGAAAAGAAATGGGCAGACTGATGGGCCTTTGCGTCCTTATCTGCTGTCAACTTCTATACTGCAAGGGAGACTTCAGGGTATTAGGCCGGAGATGGATGCACAGCAAAAGTGGGAAATTATTAAAACTGAGCTAACAGAGGCTACAGAAGCAAGCTTGCACCAGAACTAGGAGCCAGGAAACCATGCTGGCTGAACAGACAAGTGATGGATGGGGTGACGGGGAAGAAAGCTGCATACTGGAAGTTCAGGAGAATGGGGAAGGAAGAGGGCAGGGGGCTTATGTGTGTTAGTCCAAGGAGGTGACCAAATGAGTGAGAGTAGCCAAGGCCTCCAGGGAGGTAAAGTTAGCGTAGGGCATCAAGGGAGGGGAGAAGGACTTTTTTAGACATATCAGGGAAAAGAGGAAGTACACAGACCATATAGTGAAGATAAAGTTGGGAGGGATTGAGTGGAAAAGGGAGAGAAACAAATGGAAGTACTAAATGAATACTTTTGCTCCATTTTCACAAAGGAGAAGCATGGTCCACTACCACCATGGACTGGGAGGGTGGGAGTGGAGGAGAAGATGACAGATGGAATGATCGAGGGGAGTAGAGTACTAAAGGGTCTGAGGGCACTAAGGGTGGTCAAGGTACCAGTTCATGATTGCATCCACCCCAGGGTGCTGAGGGAGATGGCGGAGGTGTCGGCCAAGCCACTGGTGAAACTGTTCAGCACCTCCCTGGACATGGGATGGGTGCCTCAGGACTGGAGGGTGGCCCATGTGGTGCCCATACACAAGAGTGACCCTAGGGACAAGCCAGGAAATTATCAGCCTGTCATTCTCACTTCCAAAGTAGGCAAACGTATGGAAATGATACTGAAGGAGAGGCTGGTGTCATTTCTTGAGGGTAATGACATCGAGGATGGATGACAGCACGGGTTCATCTCAGGGAGTTCTTGTCAGACCAATCTAATAGAATACTACAACTGGGTAACAAGAGAGCTGGATATGGATCATGCTGTAGATGTCCTGTTCTTGGACATCAGCAAGGCCTTCGATTCAGTGCCTCATGGATGACTGGGGGGAAGCTGACTGCTGTGGAGGTGGGGACAAAGCTGAAAAACTGGATAAGGAACTGGCTGCAGGGGAGGCTGCAACAGGTGGTAGTGGGAGGTTTCTACACCTAGACCAGTGACGAGCGGTGGCTACACGGCTCAGTGCTGGGTCTGATGCTGTTTGGGCTCTTTATCTCAGATATTGCACATGGAGTTGGGAGCAGGGTTATTCTGTTCACAGATGATACCAAAATGGGGGCAGTGGTGGACAAAGAGGATGGATGGAAATAACTAGAAGGGGCCTAACCAAACTGGTGGTATGATCGGAGAAGTGGCAGCTGGGATTCAATGTGAACTAGTGCAAGGTTATGCACTTTGGGGAAAAGAACTCAAGGAGGGACTATTGGTTGGGATTGGTAAGGCTAGGGATCACTGAGGAAGAGAAGGACCTGGGGTGTTCATAACAGGGAGCATAAACAACTCTGCCCAGTGCAGGAAAGCAGCAGCTAAGGTGAACAGGATGCTAGGCTGTATCACAAGGCATTTCTCATCCAGGCATAAGGAGGTGATCCTGCCCCCCTACAGATTTTTGGTCAGGCCGCACTTGGAGTACTGTGTGCAGTACTGGTGGCCTTATCTGAAAAGGGATATTAATTTGCTGGAAGGTGTACAACAGAGGGCAACAAAAATGTTGCAGAGGATGGAGAGCAAGGCCTACGAGGACAGGCTGAATGAGCTGAATATGTACATGCTGGAGGAGAGGAGGGATGGAGGGGATATGATTGAAACGTTCAAGTATTTGAGGGGATAAACAAAACTAGCACTGATGGGTTGTTTAAACTGAGGAAGGATAGGAACATGAGGAGGCATGGGCTAAGATTGAGGTGAAAGACTGAGGAGGGAGATGAGGAGGCACTACTTAATGGAGAGGGTGGTGTCTAAATGGAATGCTGTACCAGAGGAAGTGGTATCATGTAAGACAGTAGGAAGTTTTAAGAGGGCATGGGACAGCGCACTAGGGAGGGTCTGGGTTGAGGGGCTGAGGCCGTCATGGGAATGACAGATGGGAAGGGGATTGGGGCAGCTGCAACTAGGGCTAGCTGCACACCACACAAACTAATAGACCGGTGGTATGTTTCTGCTGGCAGATTTGTATGTTCGTAAGTTCTTATATTGCTGGCAAGAATTGTAATAACCTGTCCACAATTACAAATGCCTTTAAACCAATTTTTTTGACTTCTCAGACTTCACAGCAGTTGCTGACATTGGTCCTAGTATCTTAGTGTCCGTTACCTCCCACTGCAGGCCCCAGTCCCCCTCCCTTCTATCTCCACTCAGTAAGCATAGCCAAGGTCAGGAAACCTCTACTGTCGATTTCAACAGATAATAATTCAGGGTCTGGTGGCCTTGAATCCAGTCTGTTGTTCCTAGCAGCCACTTCCATAGCTTCCCCATCACCAAATCCAATTTTTTTATGTTTGGACATTATTCCTGTTGTCTGGAAAGTTCCCAGGGTTACCCCATGAAAACTATCATCCCATGCTATACTCACAATCCTTTCTAAGATCTTTGAGAGGGCCATAGCATTCCAGCTCAGTGACTACATTTCTAACCACAATATTCTGTCCCCTGTCCAGCATGGTTCATGGCACCACCATGGCCTTGGCCAAACTGACAAATGGCACCAGCTTAGCTATTGACACCAGCCTTCTAACTGGGGCAGTGTTTACTGACCTCCCAAAGGCATTCAACTAGTTCAGTCTTTTGCTTTGCTGAAACTGACTGGTCTCCCTTGGTGCCCCACCCCCGGCGATTTCCTGGTTTTCTAACTACCTGACTGGTAGAAAACAAGAAGATAAACTACAATCAGCTACCTCCAACCTTGCAGACATAACTATTGGTGTTCCAAATGGATGAATCCTAAGCCTGCTTCTCTTCCCTATCCATATACCATAAATAGTTTTCCAGATACAGCCACACATTGCAGCTCTCTGCTGTATGCAGATGACCTTGCCCTCTACTACAGTGCAGCTGCCATCCCTTATCTGAAAAATCTTCTGGGACTCCATTATTCTTATCCAGCATTGGCTTTCAACCAACAAGCTGTTCTTGAGCAGCAAAAAGACAAAGATCATGCTTTTATCTCCAAACCATAATTCTGTGTAGTAAGTCTCCCTTACCTGTTTTGATGGGTCCCTGCTATAGGAGCTGTGCAATTTTATGTACTTGATCATTTTGCTGCACACCTCCCTTGTTTTCTCTCCATGCCTCTCAAACCTTGATCTGCAAATGGATTAATGCTATGCTGGACTTGGCTTTTAGGGTCAAAACTGCTTTTCTCCTGCTGCCCAGGGAGTAGTTCTATCTTAACTTAATTATAGCCTTCTGGAATTCCTTGGTGGTAGTAAAACCATCTTTTCTAAATGGGATGTAACATACAACAGCAACATTTTGACTTGACCACCCCATGACTCATGCATCACTGCCTCCTTTACACTGTCCTGGGCTGACCCTCGCAGGCAAGCCAGTGTTAATTTGCTCTAGGCCATTTTGTTGACAAACTCCTGAAGTCAGACTCCCATACACCCTAACCATCTGCCTGCAGCACCCATCCATAGCCTACTCACTGAGATCAGTGGACACTCAACCTCTTCTAGAGCACAAATGTTCTAGGAACCTTTGTAAACTGGCCTCTGCAGAGTATGCCCCATATTCTGGAATGCATTTCCTTCAAATTTGTGTTACGCTCCCAACCAATTAATATTCTGCAAGGCTCAAGGACTATCTATGCCTGGCAAGTCATTGTTCTTGTCCCTCATATATAAATAGAGAGCTAGACAGATAGATGGATAGACAGGCAGACATATATTTAACTTTCTTGACTGGGTGAGGTAGTTGGCAATGAGTGACTTTTTCAGGCATGACCCTGGTGCAATAGCAAAGACTATAACTGATTAAATGAACAGTAATAATTGAAGATACTTATTACAGAAATTTACAAACATGAACAGGAGTTTACAAGTGTGAACAGCAGCAGACGAGAAGACATTATAGAATACAAACAAAAGCATATGCAGAAAAAAATTCAAAATCAAAAGCGGGAGAAGGCAAATAAAGAAAAATTACATCCATTAGCAAGAGTAAACAGGGTAGTAGTACACACCCAGGGTAGAAGTACACATGGGGTATTGGGGTTGTGGTGATAAACAAGTACATGTTCATGGAGTTTGGGCAGTTGAGAGTAGGGAGGTATAAGGAGAGTGAGGAGGGATTAGTGTGATATGAGAGTAATGGGGTGTTGAGTAGGCATAGTAGTATAAATGGGTAGCATGATAGCTGGAATGGCACATACACATGAGTTCTCATATAGTTTGGGCAGGTAAGATTAAGGAAGGGGACAGAGGTAGGTAAAGGGGCTTGGTGGAAGCAGTTACAGATACAGGATGAGGAGTAATGAATGTTCAAAAGTTTAGTAAAGGCTGACAATGTAGGGGTTCCTTTGATAGAAGGGAGTATGGAGTTCCAAACTGAGGCAGCTCTGTAACTAAAGGAGTATTGTCTCATGTTAGTACTAAACAGAGGAAGTGCAATAATTGTGATATTATTGTTAGAGACTGAGAGGGACGATGGCAGGTCAACAAACGACATTTGGTTAGCTAGGTAGGAAGAGATTCCTGGTAGCAAGGTTTTTTTAACGAGTGTGGCAAAGGTTAGGTTTGCTTTAAGGTCAGGGGAAGCCAGTTTAAGGAATTAAGCACATGACAGTGGTGGGCACTGAACACACTACCAGAGGTATATTTGGCAATTTTGTGATATAAGGTATGCTTCTTTTGTAGTACTGATTTGCTGGCACCATCAATGACAATCGAGCCATCATCTAATGAAGGGATAAGGTTGGCTTGTACAATTTGGGTCCTAGGATCAGGCGATAGCTACTGGTGAACTTTGTAAAGTGAGTCCAACTTCTGGTGAAGAAGGGTGGTGGAATGCAGTTGATGAGTTTCAAAACACAATGTTGGATCAAGGTGATACTTGAAGGAGATGATCTTTTCAAGAGTGCCATTTTCTACATAGACATGGAACATAGGGGATAATTTACTTAGGTAGTGCCTGGTCCCAAACAGCATAGATTGAGATTTGGGGATGTTTAAGACCATTTTCTCTTGAGCGAACCACTTCTGCAGCATTGTGAAGCTATTGCTGAGTGTTTGGTTGATTATGCCGATATCATCACTGTGGGCGTACAGAACGGTGTCGTCTGCGTAAAGGAGGATATGAACATGTTTGCAGACTGAGGGAAGGTTATTAATGAAATGGAAAAAAGAAGGGCCTAAAATAGAGCCTTGGGAAAAACATAGGTGATAATTTTTACACCAGATAGAGCATTTGCAATTTTGATGGCCTGTATCCTATGGCCAAAACAGTCTTCAAACCAAATGAGAGCAGGGGATCTGAGACCAATTTTGAGTAACTAGGAACTTAATGCTTTGTGGTCAACCAGATCAAAAGCCTTGGACAGGTCCACAAAGACTGTTCCAGTTGCAAAGCCTTTGTACATAGCGTAATAGATGGCATTAGTAAACTGATTAGGCAGTGTTAGTGCTATGCCCTTTCCAGATGCCATGTTGCTTAGGCAGATAAGGTCATGCTGGTGCAGGTAGTAACTCATTTGTCTGTGTACTATTTTATCTTGTACCTTGGCTAGAGCTGAGAGAAGAGAGATTGGGCAAAGTTCTCAAGGATGACTTTTTCCTCTTGTGACATGGGATGACCATAGATATTTTCCAGAGATCAGGCACTTTGTCAGATGAGAAGGAAAGGTTGAAGAGTTTGATAATGGGGAGTGCTATTTGTGGAGAGGTAAGCCTGAGGAACTTTGAGATGAGTCTATCTGTGCCAGCGGATTTGTCAGTCTTTAGGGCAACAAGAAGTTTATGGACATCATGACGTGACCATTTTTAAGTAAAAAAAGTGGCTGATGTGTCTTGCTAACAACATTGATGAGGCAGTGAACAGAGGCATCATCAGATCTATATTTGAACAGGTCACAAAATAAATAGTTGAAGTGGCTTGCCATTTTAGAAGGGTCAGTGTGTCTAGTGCCATCAAGGTCAATGGACAGTGTTGAAGGTTGAGAATGGGCATTTAGTAGGGAGTTTACTGACTGCCAGAAGTTCTTTGGGTTGTTAAGGTTCATTGTCTGTTGGGATTTTAGGTACTGGCTTTTGGCACTATGGATAGCATACTTACACTCATTCCTAGAGACCTGTAGAAATTCTAGTCAGAGGTATGGAGAGATTGCTTGTACTTGGCCCAGGATTCATCCCTTCTACACATAAGGGGGAAGATGTTGCTTGTGAGCCAGAGGGATTTCTTGGGTTTAACCTATATGTGATAAGGGGGGTGTGCTTGTCGAGTACAAATGTAAAATTCTTAATGGAATAGTCCAATGTGGTGTTGACATCTGGGGCTCTGTCAAGAAAGGACCAATTGATTACGGATATGTCATAAAGAAAGGAGGCTGTTTTAAGGCTGGAGCAATTTCTAAACATGACAAGCATAGGAGGGGAGTTTTGGGGCACACTGTTATGCTATTGCCAATATGTAGCCAGGTGATCACTGATTGAGTAACTTAAGAAACCTGAGGCAAGGATTCTATTGGACTTATTTACTAAGATCCAGTTGATCGATGTGTGGGTACCGGTTTTGAGGTTAAGTTTGGTCAGGGTTTGCAAGATTTGTTGCAGCTAGCAGGGACTGATTATGTCCTTATATTGAACTTTATTGTCCAACCAGTTAAGCTTGAGGTCCTCTAGTACTACTAATTCAGACAGAGGGAGCTGGACAAGCATATGGGAGTGCTTAGGAAGGTCATTTAGACCTACTTTGGGTAGGGTTGTAAACACAGCAAATTTTTAGGGATTTTGGGCTCAAGGTGATGTTTACAAACAACCATTTGCACAGGGTACTAGGAGTGTATGGATGGTAGTAAATTTCTGGCACAGGGAGAATCTTCTTTCACTCCTTGCTCTGGATGTAGTCTGGGGATCCTAAAATGTATCTGACAGGGTGAACTGATATGCCTAGCTTCACTTAAGAAAATCCCAGGAGAGTCTGCTTAACCATTTTTACATGATATTAAAACCTGAAAAACTTCTGCTCTATCTTCCCAGAATTGGAGAGAGATGAAAGGCACAAGGCTCTGCTATTTTACTTGAAAAAACAGTGACGGTGATTGCTAAGATGACAGCTACATGTGTAGGTCAAGGTGAGAAGGCAAGCACATTGCTGTCTCTCCATCTTAAGCAACAACAAGCTTCTTGCTGGATTAACTCTCTGCAAGACCGTTCTCGTCAGTTTTGGTCACTGACCCACAAAATTGTGGACATTTATAAGACTATTTTTCCAATGATATACTGAGCCCCATTTGTCCCAGCATCAGGTTGGGTGCCTGTGACTTTCTTGGTTGATGTCATTCTTCCTCAGCTGTTGGAAGCCCAACAAGAGATGTTATCGGTACCTATCACTGAGTAGGAGGTTACAGTGGGTATTTCCTCATTGGCTTTAGACAAAGTTCCTGGTCTGGATGGCTTCTCTATCAATTTTTACTATACTTTTGTTGATGACTAACTCCCCTTTTAACTGAGCTGTTTAATTATTTACATAGCCACACCCTTCAAGATTCTTCTGTTTTGGTGGCTAGAATTGTTTTGTTACCCAAGCCTGGGAAGGACGATACCCAGCTGGACAGTTACAGGCCAATATCCCTTAATAATGTTGATATTAAAATCCTTGCTAAAGTATTGGCTGCCCATCTGGGTAGAGTCTGGACCAGGCTAATTGGCTCAGAACAGATTGGATTCATGGTGGTAAGTTTATCAGTGACCATTTTCAGAAGCTTTTCCTTTTAATTTACGCATCTGAAGGGGCAGATTCCAAAGCGGTTCTTGTCTTTCTGGATGCGGGAAAGGCTTTTGATAGAGTTTTGTTGTCCTATCTTTTTCACTTTTACCCCTTTATGGTATTCCCACCTCCTATATCAATTAATTACATATTCTGTATCACTCCCCTTCCTCAAAAATGTTTTGTAATGATGTACTTTCTGATATTTTTCCCCTTACCCTAGGAACTTGTCAGGGTTGTCCCCTCTTCCCTTTTCTGTTTAATTTATACATTGAGCCTCTGGCTCATAAAATCATTTTCTCTCTCCTACTATTTCTGGTATCCTGGTGGGTGAGTGGGAGGGGAAAATATTGGCTCTATGATGATGGTTCAACAACACTTTTGTTGACTGGCATCTCAGTGATGGGATTTATGTCAACTGCAAGTTGCGGCAGACATAAATCCCAAATGACTCCTGATCCTGTTTCTTTATTGGGGGACTTCACCCCTGTACCCCATGCATGGGGCTCTTCCCCTGCACCCCCATACTAATGATTGTCAACTCTGGGTCAGAGTTGACTCAGGGAATAGGGTGGGACTGGGGAGACAGTGTTGCTTGGGCACACCAACACAGTGACCCGTCGGCAAAGTGTCAATTTTGGCCGGCGGTGAGTATGTCGCTGTGTTGGTGTCACTGCACGGGGGCATACACCAAAATATCCATGTTTGCTGATAATATTTTGTTACACCTTACTGATACTTTGGTTTCTCATCCTGTGATTCTTCACACAATTCAGAATTTTGAGCTATTTGGGGCTATAAACTCAGTTTACATAAGACAATAATCTACCCATGTTCCCCCCACCTCTCTAAACAAAATTTTCTGGATTTAGGTGTCTAGTAGACTACTCATTCCTTTAAATATTTAGGTATTCAAATTACAAAAGATCTTCATTTATTGAAATCTCTTAATCTTGACCCCTCCTATAATGGATTGATCTGGATCATTGATGTAGGAAGTCTTTAACATTGTGGGGAATGGACAGTGTTATTAAAATGAACATACTACCAGATTAATCTATTCCTGTGGTATGTTGAATATACTCCTTCCCAAATCTTGGTTTCAAAAATTGTTTAGCCTCTTGTCTATATTTTTATGGTTGGATAAACCTCCCAGGAGAGCATATGACAAGTTAGTTCAGCCTAAAATCCTGGGCAGTTTATCCATACTGCAGTTTCAACTATATTATTTTGCTTTACATGGAGCAAAATGTTTTCATTGGGCCCTTTCAGATATATATTATTTGCAAACAAACTGCATTAATGTAACACTTAGGGTTCAGATTAAACTAACAAATGTAGGGAAAATCTGGTGTTAGGGTTTCAAACCCTAATGCACCTTCCCCAACCCTGAAGCAAATCAACAGTGTATTCTTCCTTGGGGTTATAAACCCTAATGCTCACCCCACTGCAATAGCAAAAAAGCTGGGATGTGAGGGAGACAGGTGTGTATGTTTGAGTGAATAGAATGGTGTGAACATTAGAGTTGACAACTCCAAGGAAGACTCCACCCATGATTAACTTCAGTGGAGTGGAGCAGTGGTGTTAGGGTTTAAAAGCCTAACACCACATTTCCCTACTTTTACTGGTTTAATCTGAACCCAAACTGTTGCATCAACACAGTTTTTTGCAAAGAATTTCCTTACCCTTTGAGATAGTAGAATGGTATCCTCAGTCACATGGGTGTCCTTTGACCTTGCAGGAACACATCCACATGGGAGTGGAGCTCAGGCCCTTTGGGCCTTGCACTTCAATGGCTCCATATGTCCATCATATGGGAATGAAAGTTACAATGTTATCCTATGAGAACTGTATTTTTGTTTGCTTTTATATGAGACATAAATATTTGGGGTGCATTCTATGTCATTGCTGCAGTACTCATATAGACCTTTAATGTGATATATAGATTGTGTCTTAACTCCAAACATTTTAGGAGCTGTGGCTTATAAAAGTTAAATATGGAAAAAAACTAAGTCTAAGTTATTTTTCCATGTGAAGGAATAATTTTTTCATGAGAATGAAAAAAACTCATGAAAAAGGATCACTTTAAATATAAAAAGAAATCTAAATCCAAATGAAAGGATCCTTTTTTTGTGAGAACAAAAAAGTCTCACAATAAAGGATCCCGTAAAATGAAAAAGAAATCTATGTCCAAATTCCTTTTTCATATGAAGGAATCCTTTTTCGTATGCCCAAATCCTTTTTCATATGGGCATATGAAAAAGAAAAGAAAAAATAAAGTCATGAAAAAGGATTTTTAAATGTTAAAAAACACATTTCTGACACTTTTTTTTGAAAACTAACATCAGAATCGATCTTAGGCGTGTCTATCAGCAGGAGACGTGCATTGCTTTACATGGAAGACATCATTTTATTTTTTTTGAGATTTTGACATAAAAAAATGCAAACAAGATGGTGGCATATGAAAAAGGATTTTTTTGCAAAAAAGGAATAGCTCCAATTTGAAAAAAATACTTTTTCACATGGCCAAATACTTTTACGGTTTCAAACATCTATCCTAAAGTGCCTACTGAGCATGCTCAGAATTGAAATTTCAAATCCTTATAACTCTGCAACTGATTATTATTTTTTCACCAAACCAGCAAAGGGCACTATTCTGGGTCAGGCCTCTTCTATCCTGAGCATTTCAGACCACAATTCCAAACTGTCTGGACAACAGGGGCCGGCAAATAAAAACAGCAACCCCAGATTTACACAATTTTCAATGTCTGGATCTCAGAATCAACACATCCTATCAGAACAAAACTTGGCAAATCAAGAGACCTTAGATTTCTGATGCATGCAACATTTCTTGAAATCTGTTGAATTGCTGTGAGGTTATTAAAGTTCAAAAACTGGGGTTTAACATTAAACAGCTTACACAACTATAACTATAGTGGCATGACGTGCATGAGACATTATGGCTAGACTCAGAATATTTTATTTATCATCACTAGATAGGAGGTAGGACCATAACCCAGACTGGCAGAATCACAGGTGAGTTATAAATGTTCTGCCCTCTCACAAGTGATGATAAATGTCATATTCTAAGTACGGCCATTGTGTATCCAATTTATAGAATGTATTTTCAATTGTAATGCTTTCAGATTAGTTCTTTTAATGAAGAATAAACAGTTTCTGTTTGATTTCACTGCTCTGTTTTGAGTATAGCAGAGATCATTGTGATGTCAACAGGCATTAGTCACCGTGCCATCCCATTGGTTAGGAGCTAATTTGTAATCAACCTTAAGTAATGGCAAATGGTGATGACCCACCTCTGCTGGTGATAAATTATTTATCATAACTCCAGATCCTACTGCCATGTAATTATTTCATTTATTTGCATGTTTTTGTCTCACTCCCATTGTATAAATATATACAGTATGCACTATATATAATATATTTATATTATATATAGTATATTCTTTAAAAACTGCTAATGCCCCATTAGGGTTCAGCTTAACAGCTAACTTCCATCCCCACCCCCAAAGCAGCCAAAGGAAAAACATTAGGGTTTGGGGTTTCCTGGGTTGTCAGCCCCAGTTCTCACCCTCCTTCAGTCATAGTCTTCTGTCAAAAGCACAAGGTACAGTTCCAAGCCAGGCTTCATAGTAATACACTCTTGAAAAGTAGAGAAGTATGTTTCACCACATGTTGCCAACACAATTCTTTCTAGCTTTCCTTACATAGGGCCCTGTGGCCATGCATGAAGAAAGGAGAACTTGTCTGATGCTGTTTGCTCATGGAATGGGTTGGGCATTAGGGCTGACAATCCCAAGGAATACCCCACCACTCATTCAACAAGACTCTGGAGACCCAAAACCGTTTTGTTTTTTTTTGCTGATTGAGGGCTTGAGTGTTAGGGTTAGAAACCCTAACACAACATTTATCTACTTTTTTAACATTAAGTTGAACCCTACCTGGGGCATTAATGAAGTTTTTTTGCAAAGAATTTCCTTTCTTTTTGAGATAGTGGCATGGTATCCTCATTCACTTAGGTCCCTTTAGGACCTGCATGAACAGATAAAGAAGCACCAGGCCCTGTGCCAAGGAAATACTCTGTCTTTCTACAGAAATGCACTGACAGATGGCAAGAATTCATGGAGCTGTCTGCAGGGTTTTGAAACTCATAGCCATCTGGTTACTGGGCTTCTATGTGGCCACAGCTGCAGATGCATAGGGAAAAGTCCATCTGTCATCAATGCACAGGGCCTTCTGACCCCCATGGGTGCATTGCAGGGTCCTATGCCAAGAGGACAGTTGTCTTCTCTACATGATATGCAGGCCAGTGGACATAACCTGCAACTTTCATTCTCTGGCTGTAAGGGTGTCACATAATGCAATCACCCCATCCTTGGCCCATCAAGTTGGTTACTGAACGTGCCCCAAACTTAGCTCACCAGCATGGGATCACAAAGCATGCCCACTGGTGTCAAGACTGGCACTACACACAGAGTTTCTTAACAATTATATTTATCTATATCTATATCTCTCTATATCTATATCTACAGTGAAGCTCAGCAGGATGAAACCCATTCTGCAGCATTTGCAGGACTATGCAGCATGCTGCAGCAAGCTACTGTGAAAACAATGTAATTTCAGTTTCAATTAGGCTCTTTTGTCATGCAAGAAACTGACATTCACTTCATCCTGGCAATGTCACATTTTACTGGGTGACAAAATGGTTTCATTCACATTGAAATTACATTGTTTACTGCAGTAACTCTGCTGCAGCATACTGCAGAATGACTTAGAAGTGGGTTTCATCCTGGTGAGCTTCACTGTGTATCTATTTGATCTCAAACTTTCAAGATAGTAATTTTATGACTCCCTTTATAAACTTGACATGTAGCATTTATAGTATAATGCCCAAAATGTCATTTTGCAACTGAAGTGTGAAAACAATTCTCATCCAGGTTTTAAACAAGGATACCTATTATGTTTATGAGGTAGTGAAAATGGCTATGCTAAAAGTTTGGAGTCAAAATACTGAAAATTATCAAAGTTATGAGTAAACACTGAAATATTGCAATGTTCACTCATAACTGGGCATTTTATCATATTTGTACACCAAGGCCCGGATATTCAAAAGGGTTGCATGCACAAACCACTGATGCACCCCGGTGCAATATTCAAAAGGGAAAAGTGTGCGGCACAAATCCCAATGCGCCGGAGTGCATCAGTAATGTATGCAGGCACAGGTGGAGGGGCGTGCCCATGCATAACCTGCACAGCCCGATATTCAGCCCGGGATATGCAGAGCCATGCATGCGCAACCCCTACCTGTGCCAGCACAAAGTTAAGCCAAAAAAAAAGGAACAACTGATGGCCACCCACAGGTGAGCTGCCACATTGGAGGGTGCAACATGGCAGCTGCCACCTGTGGGTGGCCACCTGAGTTCCAGCTGCATCTGGTGGTGCCCCCCCATGCCCGATCATGGGCATTTGTAAAAATATAAGAATTCGTCCAATATCCCAGGTGGTCCAGTGGACCGCTATGTACCCGATCGCAGGCATCTGTCTAAAAAAAGACATAATTAGATAAATTTGATTATTAGATAAATGATTTCATTCACATATCTGGAATGTGTAGTATGGTAGGGGCTGCACACCCATTGGCTCATGCTGTGACTAGACCACCAGGGATATTGGCTTACAAATGCCTGCGATCGGGCACATAGCGGTCCACTAGACCACCAGGGATATTGGACGAATATGTCTATTTTTAGACAAATGACCATGATAGAGCACATAGTTGTCCACTGGACCACCAGGGATACTGGACGAATATGTCTATTTTTAGACAGATGCTCACTGTCGGGCACATAGCGGTCCACTGGACCACCAGGGATATTGGACAGATATGTCTATTTTTAGACAGATGCCCATGATCGGGCACATAGTTGTCCACTGGACCACCAGGGATATTGGATGAATATGTCTATTTTTAGACAGATGCCTGCGATCGGGCACATAGTTGTCCACTGGACCACCAGGGATATTGGATGAATATGTCTATTTTTAGACAGATGCCCGAGATCAGGCACATAGCGGTCCACTGGACCACCAGGGATATAGGATGGATATTTCCATTTTTAGACAGATGCCCGCGATCGGGCTGCAGGTGGCATTGGTCCCCGACGGCTGCTGTCTGGCAGGGCACCAGGCGCAAGTCGTCGGGATCGGCGCACCTGCATGCAAATGGGGCCATAATGACATGCAAGTGGCCCCATGTGCACCTTGCATACAATTATGGCCCTATTTGCATGTTCAGTTTTGAATATCGTGGTTGCTGTGCATGGTGCAATGGTACTTGTGCTAGCGCATCTCCATGCTCCACTCTGCCACTTGCGCTGGTGCAGTGCCACTATGCCATGCACACTGGGGGTGGCCAGGGTGCAATATTCAAAGCTGCTGAGCCATGGCACAGCTCCTTTAAATATCATTTAGTCCATAATTCCAGCTTAGCTGTTGTGCTGCACTCCAAGCTTGCACTCACAGCCTGGTGCAGTTTGAATATCTGGGCCCAAATGTTCAGCATAGCCCCTTTTTATCCCACCTTATGAATCTGATAAGTGAAAATGTTAAAATCCCTGCTAAAATGCCATTCTATGCCACAGGTGTGAAAACACATATTAGCCAGGGTTTAAAAATTATGTCTGTTGTGTTCATGAGGTGGTGTGAAACAATATGGCTATGTTGAACATTTGTGGTCAAAAATATTTAAAATTTACCACAGTTATGAGGTGAATGTTGAAAAATGTCAATCTTTGCTCATAACTTTGTACTTACATATTTTGACCCAAATTTTCAACATAGCCTTCTTATGACCCTTCCTCATGAATAAGGACAGTGAAAGTTTTCAAATCCTGCCCAAAAGGTGATTTTGCAAAGTGAGCCAAGAAATTGCCTTTCCAGCTTGAATTGCATAATTACACTGCCACTGGCAATGAGGTAAGGTTCTAGAAAGGACATGTTGAGAATTTGGGGTCAAAATATGCAAAATGACAAAGTTATGAATCAGAGTTCAAACCCCATTGAAATACATTAAACTGGATTTCTTATCATGGTGTAGTTGTTGTTTCCAGTTGCAAGACATGTCTTTGTTCTGAGCGTGGATCTGCATCATGGGACATGTTCAGCTGATTAAGGTGTGTGGAGTGTGGGATACTGAGTGGGAGGGCAAGATGGTGTGTATGTGGGGGACAGATGAGTGAAGGACCATTTTCTTATTTGTAGGTAAAAACATTTGGGATGGTTTTCTTTATTTCATGAGATATTCAAAACTGGGGATTGGGCACCCAACATCGGACTACTTATTAGTAGCACCAGGACTGAGACACCATTGCCACTATGTACATAGTGGTAACAGGGTACAACCTGGAAGGGGGTCAAGAGAAGCAGTAGCAGTGGTGGTACCCTAGTCCATTTATATAATGGGCCCAATTTTCAAATGGGTTGCATGGCTTGTGGCAAAGTCCTGCATCCTGCAGAAAGTTTGCCACACCTGTATCCAAGGGTTTGCTACAACTTGCACCCAATTTTAGAACCCTGGAGGCAGGCTGTGACAGTGCCCTCAATTTACAGCAGCTTGTGCCAAATCTGTGGTTCAAGATCTGTAAACTGATTCCCCCACAGACACAAAGTTAGACCAGGGGTAGCTGGTCTAATGTTGCAGTGTCACTGCAAGGGACTTGCAGCAGGGGGGTTGCAACAAGCTTCTCTGAAAATCACACTTATGGCACAGTTTGACACAAGTCACGACTTGCATCAAACTCCCTGCTGCAAGTCCCTTGTGGTGCTCTAGTTCATTTTGAAAATTGGGCCTGTTATATTTAATGTATTTAAACACTGTCAAGGGCAGGTGGGCCGGCAACTGGAAGAGAGAGAGGAGAATGAAGCAGTATGGGGTTGGGCACCTCAATCCACGTAAGAAATAATTATGCACAGCTAGATAGACAGACAGACAGAGACAGAGAGAACAAGGATAGCCAGCTTACTGCCTGAACTGAATCCAGTAGCAAGACCCCAGCTGCAGCTTCAGCATTCAAGATAGTCCTGCTGTTCTTATACAGAGAACACGGATGAATGGCTCCTCTCGCTAAGATGGGCACCCTGATTTTGGGGAGCCTAGAAAAGGTATTTCTGGCAATTTCTTTTCAAAAAACAAACACTATAATCTAGGTAAATGGGTGTCATTTACCTAGGTTCAGGTTTTGTTATTTGAAAATATGTATTTTATGTATTTTCAAGTTTGTGGGTAAAAAAAAAAAAACAAGATGTCAGCAGTCAAGATCAGTATTTTTTCAACACGACAAGTAAATAAGGAAAATATACACATATTACATTTTTTTGCACTGTTTGCATTTCTTGGTAATCAAAAAATCCTTATAATACTGGAACTGTATAATATTTTTTTTCATGAAACCTTTGAAAAGCATACCCTTGGCATTGACCCCTTTAACCCTGACAGTTTCATGAAAAAATTCCACACCATCTAGACTGTAGATGAGAGCAAAAAATATACAGTGTTAAGTATAAGGAAAAAAAGCACCTCCCCCCCCTTGTTTTTGGTGCTCTCTACCTCGAAAACTGAACAAGATGCCATCACAAAACTTTTACATCTTGAGACTCTGACAGCCTGACCGTGCATGTAAAATTGTGAGCTATTTTGCCAAACAACACCAACATTCTTAAAGATCAATTGCTATGTTTTTAAAATGCTTTTTACTGCAATTTGTTTGCTCACCATGCGAACAGCTACTCCAAATATATTGCAAGTAATATGCAGGAATTGCCATTTCTCATGTTCAGATGCTTACCTTTTAATGGTTTTACAGAAAATCCTCAGACAATTTCAGACCAGCTGGCACAATCTTGGGTGAGTGCTGTTTTCATTCAAGCTACAACAACATCATTTTCCTCATGGTCCTGGCAGCTCAGTACATCATATTAGGATATCCAAAATCAGTCTTTGCTTCCAATTTTCTGGTGGCAGCCTGTATTAATCAAATTATTCCAGTAAAACACCATGGGCGGATAGTCAGACTGTGCCAGGCTGGGGCACAAGCCTGGGTGCAGCACAACTGGGATGTGCCAGGGCATGGTCTGGGTGATATTCAATGGTGTTGCACCATGGCTCAGCACCATTGAATGTGGCACCATGGTCACCACATTGCACATGCACCAGTGCAAGTGGCAAGTGAGGAGCAGGGGATGAGCCAAGCGCAAGTCTGTGATTTGTGCAGTGGTGGGTATGCAAATGGGGTCATTATACATGCAAGGTGCAAATGGGGCCATTTGCATGTCATTATGGCCCCATTTGCATGCAGGTGCACTGATCCCTGGTGACTTGCACCCGGCGTCTTGCCAGGCTGCAGCCATCGGGGGCTGACACCCGCTGCTCCTCAGTGGCAATGCGCCCCAATGCACTTCATGGGCTTTGTAAAATTTAAACTCCCTGGTGGTCCAGTGGACCCGCTCCCAAGCCCGATTGTGGGCTTTGTCAATTTAAAAATCCCTGGTGGGACAGTGGTACCCCCCTCCACACCCACCCACACAGACCCACCACCCTGCTCCCACCCCGCTAGCCACTCAGCCACCCACTGACTGACAGCGTACAGTATGGCTGTACACCCGTTAGTCCACAGCATGGGCCAATGGGCATGCATACCATACTGTAACACAGTCCTGATATGAGAATGGAATTCATTCACATATCGGGACTGTGTCTAATTACAGTCTCACATGCCATTGTCCCACAACAGTGAACAACGGTGCACAGCCGTATTGCACACTGTCAGTCGGCGGGCAGCCGGGTAGCTTGTGGGTGGGGAGATGTTACCCACAGCAGACCGGGGGAGCAGGGTGGCGGGTCTGAGTGGGAAGATGGAGAGGGGGTACCGCTGGACCACCAGGGATGGTTACATTGACGAAACCCACGCTTGGACTTGGAGAAGGGTCCACTGGACCACCAGGAATACAGTTCATGTCTACTAAGCCTGTGATCGGGCAGGGTAGCAGGTCCAATGGACCACCAGGGAATGGATATATTTTATTAAGCCCATGATTGGGTGAGGGGGTAGGGTCCACTGAACCATCAGGGATACTATACATTTTCAAATGCCACGATTGGGCGTGGTGGACCTGACTCCGGCCTCTGTCTCGGGGGTTTGGGTGGCCAGTCACAGCAGGCAGCTGCTGTGTTGCACCAACAATATAGTGGCTGGCCTGTGTGTGTTCCCAACATGTTTCTTTTTTGGGGCACATCTTGCACCCTCGTGTGGTGCAAGGTGGGTGTGTGCCTGCGTATGCGCTGCAAATCCCAGGCTGAATATTGGGATGTGCGGAATATGCATGGGCACGTCCCCCATACTTGTGCCTCATACATTACTGGTCCACCCCAGTGCATCAGGATTTGTGCGATGCACCTTCCCCTTTTGAATATCACACCATAGTGCATCAGTGGGTTGCGCATGGCACAGCACTGTTGCGCCATGAGCAACCCCTTTGAATATCCTGGCCCATGAGTAAAAATCTGTCAACTTTGCTAAGCTGATTTAACACTTGGTGCCCAGTATCACCCCCCCAAAAAAAAACATTAATAACATAACAGGCTCTTAACATGATGTTTCCTTTGTTCTCTTCCTGTCCTTAATGAAGCCCCAACAGCTTCCTCTTTATTTTAAAGTATTGTCCCCTAAAAATTACTGATACATCTGTGAAAGTAGCTAAATATTTCTCTGTAATGCAGTATCAAAAAAATCCAATAGGCAAAGATCCTCAGACAATTGAAAGAAAGCATGAGTTGTTGCCATTTTGTAATCTGATATACATTAGTGTGTGCGTGTGTGTGTGAAAAGGTGGATGGATGTCTACTGAGCTTCCAGGACCTTGAGGAAAATTATGTCATTGCTGTCTGAACGGAATGAGCACTCACCCAAGATTAACAAAGTTTTTTGTCAAAAATGTCCTTACTTTTTGAGAAAGTATGATTGTCTCCTTCTTTGCTTGTGAGAGTGCAGAGCCCCCGGGTCCTGTGCTCCCATCCCTCCATAGATGCATACATGTATGTTGCCGTGCAAGCATTTCAGCCAAAAAAAAGCAACCAAGTTGTCTGCCTAACCTTGTTATTTTCTCACCTCATGAACGCTGGGATGAGAATTTTCAAATGTTCACCGAAACATCATACCGTGCCACTGCAATGTCATTCCATGCCACATGTGATGAAAAACATTTTACCCAGGAATTGAAAACTGACAGCTACTGTATCACATTCATGAGGTGATATAAAGAAATGGCTGTATTGAAAATTTTGGGTGAAAATATTGAATATTACAAAGGTCAGGAGCCAGTATAGTGAAATTTCAACAGATGCTCACAACTTTGCCATTTTAACACATTTTGATCCAAGATTTTCAACACACCCTTCTTATGACCCCACCTTATGCACAAGTGTAACCCCTAGGTGGCACTATCACAAGGGCTACTACCCCTGCCTGCTGGGCTAGTAGCAGATTGAGAGGCCTAGGTTCTGTGATGGGTGCCTCCACCTGGAGGTCAGAGTTGGTAGTGGTCAAGCTAACCAGGGCACAGCCCTCCGGGACACTGCAACTCCCCTCTTTCCCTGCCAGTGGCCCAAGCACTGCACAATAATTACATTCACAATATCCCTGATACATCTTGCAAGTACCCACACTGGTTGCACTTACTACCAGGGCTGGTTCCTCTGGCTCAACCCTGGGGACCCCCTGTAAAATGAGGTTATGCACAACAATGGACAACAGAACAGTACTCTTAGCATAAACTGGAACCACAGTCTGGTTAAATGCAAGAAAAAGTAAACCTGATTTATTCAGGGAACTTGAACAAGGGAAGGGCGTAATCAGGTCAATTAGTTTAAAAGCTCTACAAATCAGGCAATTATGCATGCATTCAGAGTCCCTAATCAGTCACATCCTCTGGGTAGCCAGGTGAAGAAGAGATGGGCTAGTCAGGACCATTGCCCAGGGTTGGATGGCATCGCAGCTGGTTGGGGCCCTGTGATAAAATAAAACAACATGCACAATACACCCTATTTGTATTCTGGAGCCGGAAGGCTCAGTTCATGGAAGAAAAAGAACAGCAAGACAATCGGTTGACACACTTAGATTAAACTGATGTTACAGGGAGCTACCCTGATGGTTACTCACGATACCCAGAACTGGACACAGTCTGGACGGAAATCAAGACTGCAGGTGGCTGATGTGGAGAGCCAGGAGAAGCAGGGCCCACATGGTTTGCCGAGGTGTCATTCCTGTTCGAACATGGAGCAGGGGGCTGATCCCCAGGCAGGTCTCTCATCGATGGCTGTTCTCTGTGCAGTGGGGTAATCTGGCAGGAATCTTGTGGCAGGCCCAACCACAGGGAGGTAACCACGGATTCAGTCCGTTTGGGCTGGATGTAGCTTCCAGCCGGCATAACACAGTTCACACAGTGGGGAACCAAATCATGACCCCTTATCAACAAACAGCACATTTATATGCAAAGGATTTTACAATACCAGGCAAGCTGCTCTTTGGTCATGATCGCAAAGTTTCTGTTCAGAGCAGGAGCTCAGGGGTAGCTGGAGTTCCTGACAGGCTGATTGCATTCAGCAAAATATTCAGTCTGCTACAGATTGAGCCTGGTTACCTTCAGTGGCTTACTTGGTCTCACCACCTCGGATTTAGTCCAAAATTATTTTTCTTCTCCATCTCAGGGTCTCAGACAGGCCTGCAGGCAGCAACTCAGACCTTCTGACAGTTCTCCCGCACGAAACTATGCTGGCGGCTGCTCAACTGTCTCAAGATCTTGCTCCTTCAGCTTCCAACTCAGATCTGCCCCAGACAACAAGCAGCTTCGGATTTCCTTCAGATCCAAAGGTTTGATTGGCTGATTCAGCTGTCAGTCAAAGCAAGAGCTCCCCCTTCAGTTGCAAAAAGGTGCCAACAGTCCAAAACTACAATTCCCACAGATTTTACTCCACACAGTCCCTGTAAGCAGGCTCCATTTTAGAGTCCCAAAGTACTGATTGGCCCAATTTGGCAGTTTAGGGCCAAGATGGTGGAGATAATCAGAACAGTCCTCGCTGCAAAGAAAGCAGGTTAGAACAAACTACAATATCTTCACTGCCTTAACAAATGGTCAGCAAACAGTTATATCTTTAACTAGGGCGCCCTCTCCGCAATTAGTGATGGCTGAAATGGAGTGATTATCTTGCAGTCCAGGCTGGACTCAAGCATGACAATACTCAACCCTCCTTCCAGATTAACTATTACTGCAAACTAGGCAGCTCTTAAAGCGATAGTACACAGAGGCTACACAGGCACTCTTTGGCAATAACATTTAACAGCTACCATGCAGGACCCAGCATGGCAGTGAGCGGTTAGGCAAGCTCAAGGAAGACTTTTCAGGAACCTCCATTTGTGGGGGTTGCACAAGTATGGTGACAATTTTGAAATCTAGCTCAAAAGGTGATTTTGCCAACCAACCATGACAGCACCTTTTGGGCAGAATTTGGAAAATGACATGAACATTGCTCATGAGGCAGGATCTCAAAAGGTTATGTTGAAAATTTGGTGTCAAAATCTATAAAATGACAGTTTTGCAACAAAGTGGAAATCCACATTGAAATACATTGAACTGCATTTACCTTATTCTCTGAATTCCATGGTATTCTTGTAGTCCCACCCCCGATATCTGATCTCCATCTGCTTATTCCTAAAATAATCTGTGATAGTCTAGTGGTCCACCTCCCTCTACAATTGCCAATCACCCTCCTGGTATTCAGAAAATATTCCCTGATAGTCTAGTGGTCCCACCTTCCTCCCCAGTTGCCGATCACCCATCCAGTATTAAAAAACAATATTTCCTGGCAACCCCCCTTCCCGATCGCCCTCCCCATATTTTTTTTTTAATAAACTCCCCTGGTAGTCTAGTGGTCCCTCCCCATCCTTGATCCCTATCTCCTGAAATAGGAAAAAAGATAACCCTGCTGGTCTAGTGAACCCCCCATACTCTCTGGTACTGAACCACCACCCTGCTCCCCCCAACCCAATCCCCAGCTGGATACCAGCACAGCCCTTCTCTCACCACCACTGCTGGCTGCTAACTGAGCTGTGAATGAGTGCATACTAAACAGTACACAGTCATTCACAGCTCAGTCCATGGCTAACAACGGTGGTGAGAAGAGGGCTGTGCTGGTCACCAGCTGTGGATCTGGTTGGGGGTAGTGGGGCAGTGGTTCAGTAAGTGAGAGGGTGGGAGGTGGGGGATCAACTAGACCACCAGGGTTATCTTTTCTCCTATTTCAAGGAACAGGGATCAGGGACAGGGAGGGACCACTAGAACACCAGAGAAGTTTATAAAAACTCAATTCAAGAGGGCAATTGGGGATTGGGGTGGGACCACTCGACTACCAAGAAATATTGTAGTCAATATCAGAAGGGTGATTGCAAATCAGTGGGAGGGGGTGGAACTCACTAGACTACCAAGGAATATTTCTTGCAATCAGGAAATGGCAATTGGACATGCGGGGAGGGAGTAGGACCACCAGATTACCAGGGAAATACACTTTTGCAGATGGGAATGGGGATCAGTGACTAAGGCAGTGGGAGGGAACCACTGGACTAACATAGAAGTTATACATGCTTTTAAACATGAAAAAGGTTTAAAACTTTGCATTTCCCTACAAGGTTGCTGTGTGTAAGAATATACTATTTCTAGCATCAAACTTGCCAGTTTTTTCAGTTTTAAGTTTGTTTGTATTGTCATTCTGAGCCCTGAGATCACAAGTCACCTGACCAGGAAGAGTTGAAACTGTAGTTCCTCAGCATAGTCTTGAGAACTACAGTTTTCAAATACTGTGTTTATTTTAAACTTTAAAGGTAAAATCTTACTGGGGTTTGCATAGAAAAGTGCCTGTTACAGCAAAAACTGTTTTACTGCATTTAAAAATGCGATTTAAATCGCGCAAGTGAATTTGTGACCCCATCTTTAACTTTCGGGTCATATTACAGTTAAAAAAAGCCCTCCTGCGAGCAGGGTGAGCGAGAGCAGGGCGCGTGATGATGCGCGCAGAGACACGCGCGTTGGCGCGTGTTATGCATGTTAAGCATTGTAAAGCGTTCTTCTGGGGCAAGATTCAAAGATCATATAAAATCAGTAAATTAGTAATCCTGTGTAGAGAAGATAGTTTGCATGATAAACGGACTAAACACCACTGGATTATTTTCTGAGGTAAAATTTTGATCACAAACTTTAGTTGGCCTATTGTTTGGAAATAAAAATGGAGAAAAACATAATTTTTGAAGGTAAAGCAGGGACTCAGTGCATTGAATGTGATATGTACCTGTTTACAGATATACCTATAATTGACTTCCATTTTACCTGCTTAAAGTGTAAACAGAATGCAGAAATGAGTATTGAACTATCTTTATTTAGCACCAAGGTTAAAGGCTCTAGAAATCAGCCAACAGAAATTAATAAAGAAAATGGTTAATGAAGAATGTGACAACTTATCCTGTGAAAATGAGACAATGAATACAAAAGTAAACAACATAGCATTACAACAATAAATTGCCCGGCCATTACCCACCATAACTATTCAAAATAGCAATACGGCAAAAAAAAAAAAGACCTAGAGATATGGACATTCAAGATAACCTAGACAATGAATGGTATGAGGTCTAAACTAGAAGACCCCTGAAAAAAAAAAGAAAGAAAGGCAGGAAAGCTGACTGCTTTACTATACAACTATTGAATAGTTTTGACCCACTGATTACACTAATAGATGGGGATATCATACCACAAACTGAATCAATTCAGATACAAGAAATTACATCAAACAAGGAATGTTCCAAAAAACAGAAAGTGACAACGGCACCCAAATCAGCAGACAAAGCACAAATGAACATAGGAACACACACTCCCGAAAACCCCTCTTCTAATAATGTTATGATTAATACAGAGATAACAGCTTCATTAGCTATACATCCATTATTGGGAAGCCAATCAGAACCAAATAATGAACAGGAATTACCAGCAACTGATATGGAATCAAATCAAGATCAAAACCCAACTCAATAATAAAGTACACAGATAGATACACAAGAGGAAATAAAGAAAATATAACTAGTTGAAGTTATAGTGAGGCATTGATAAAAGACATAATAAAAGAGATTCCAGGGATACTGAAAAATGTGAGTGGGAAAAACTGTTGTACTACATGTCTGGAACAAATAACATTGGAAAGCAAGATGCACAAGAAATTATTTCTGATATGGAAAATGCTATTAAATGTATCCAAGAGAATGATGCAACTCCCATTATTTCTGAAATTTTACCAGTACCTAGGGCAAGCCACTATAGAACTGGAAATATTAAATAATTTAACAACTGGCTACACAGGTGGTGTTTAACAAATAATATCTTTTGCATTAAAACTTGGGAGAAATTTGAGAACAAAAATGAGGTATATGGTTATGATGGGTTACATCTAAACAAACATGGTTCAAGACTGCTGGGGTGTAACATTTACGATGCAATTAATGTTTCAAAAAACTAATAGGAAGGGGGAACAGGGGATACCATTTTGAGAATAGATTAGAGATACAAAACCTAAAACCAACTAAACAAATACACAAGAAAGTAAGTAAACATATATTGAAAACAGGTCTAAATTTTCTACTAAGAAATGCAAGGAGTCTACATGGTGCAAAAATGACCGAATTTCAATATATTTTAAATAATGAGGAACTAGATATAGCCGCTGTAACTGAAACATGGTGGAGCGATAACTCTGAGTGGTGTAACAATATATCAGGATATACAACATATTTCAAAAATAGAAAGGATAAAAAAGGAGGAGGTGTGGCATTATTTGTTAAAGAAAACATAAAATCAAAACAAACTGTGGATGTAATTAATAGTACATTAAGTGAAATTATATGGGTAGAAATATTATGTGACAATACTCCGAAACTACTGATTGGTCTATGTTACAGGCCACCTGACTCTAACCTTACAATAAACCAGGATATAATAAATAGTATAAATGATACGTAAAATTATAACGAAATAATTCTAATGAGGGACTTTAACTTTCCAGGAATAAATTGGAATAAAAACATTGGCAGTAACAATATTGAAACTCTGTTTGTGGATACATGTACAACAAATGGATTGTACCAAGTAATAAATCAGCCCACCCGCAACAATAATATTTTGGATCTAGTATTGACAGACATGCCTGATAAAATTACTAATATAATGGTTAAACCTCCATTACTATGTAGTGACCATATGATAATTACCTTTAATAACTCTACATGTTTTAAACCAGTTTTGGGTAAAACAGTAGTTAAAGATTATAACAGAGCAAATTTTGTTAAGATCAAACAGATTCTATCAGAGTGGAAATGGAACAACAACATAGATTGCAGTAACGCATTATGGAACAAAATCAAAAATAAAATTATAAACTTAGAAAATAAATATATACCAAATAGAACCCTGTACAATAAAAGAGGTAAAATTCCACCTTGAATGACCCCAACTATTACAAATTTAATTAAACAAAAATGTAGACTATATAGAGCAATGATAAGAGACAGTAGTGATTATAATATCTGGAATTACAAGATCTCACAAAAAACATGTAAATACAAAATTAGAATGGTGAAAAAAAATTTGAAACAAAGCTTGCATACATTAATGATGGTGGGAAAAGTTTTTATTCCTACATAAATAATAAAAAATCAAACTCTAGAAATATAGGTCCACTGGTGATAGATACTAATGAAATATCACTTCAAGATAGTAAAGATGAATTCAACAAATACTTTTGTTCAGTTTTCAATACTAAAACATACCCATCAATAGTCAATAAAATTTCAAAAGATACTTTAAATGAGATAACTAAAAATAGATTATGGACAACCTAAACAAACTAAACACAAATAAATCACCTGGTCCAGACAAGTTACATCCTAGGTTATTGAAGGAAATTAAAGAATGGATAATTAACCCACTACATAAACTTTTTAACATGTCACTAAATACAGAGCATGTCCCAATGGACTGGAAAACTGCAATTGTCACATCTATTTTTAAAAAGGGAAATCGATCACAAATTTCAAATTATAGACCCATTAGTTTAACAAGTATAGTAGGTAAAATGTTCGAAACAATATTAAAAACTAGGATTGAAAGTTACCTAAAAGTAAAAGGATTAGAAGACAAATCCCAACATGGTTTTCAAAAAACAGATCCTGTCTAACAAGTAACATGTTTTTTTATGAACACATAAGTAAATGTATAGAAGATAATAAAGCTATAGACGTAATTTATCTTGACCTATGTAAAGCATTTGATAAAGTGCCAACGGACTACTAATAGATAAAATGGACAAACTTGGTATGACAATAGGATCACAAATTGGGTAACTGATTGGCTAAAAATCGTACTCAATGTGTTCGTATAAAAGGTCATGTATCAGGCATGAGATTGTTGATGAGTGGGGTGCCTCAGGGATGGGTCTTGGGACCGATTCTGTTCTTTATATTTATATCAGATATGACATCAAATTTAAACAGTTTAGCCATAAAATTTGCTGATGACACTAAACTAACAGCCCAGGTAGATAATAAGGAAGATTACCGTAAATGACTTAAAAAAAAAATAGAATTATGGGCTGTAAAAAAACAAATGACATTCAGCAATGAGAAATGTGTTGTTATGCATTTCGGAAAAAAATAACTTACATCATGGTTGCACATTAAAAGGACAAATAATAAAACCTGTAAATCAACAAAATGACTTAGGATTATAATAGACTCGGATCTAACATTTCATGCACATTACAATAACATTATTAATAAAACAAACAGACTAATAGGATGCATAAAAAGAAGCTTTATATCCAGAAATAGAAAATGCATTATTCCACTCTATAGGGCCTATGAGGCCTCATTTGGATTACTGCTCCCCTTGTGGAATCCATACCTGAGAAGGGATGTAAATAGAATGGAGGGGGTGCAGCGGAGGGTTACCAAAATGGCGGAAGACATATTGACCATGAGCTATGATCAAAGATTGGACGAATTAAAGATGTATTCCCTGGAGCAGAGAAGAATAAGAGGAGATGTACTTTTTATGCATAAATTATGTGGAGAGGAAGAGTTACTAACACTATTAAATCTATCTTATAATAAACATAAATGTAATTTAAGAAGCCACAGATATCAATAATCTCTAACATACTCAAAAAATAATAAAAGGAGATCCTTTTTTACGCAGAGAATAATAACCTTGTGGAACTCATTACCTAATTACTTGTTTGATAATAGAGATCACAAAATCTTTAAGCATAAACTTGATTCAATCCTGTTAAAATAAACATGGAAATTACCAGCTTGGCTGGAGACATACCAAAATGAGCCTCGGCTTTCTGTATGTCTATACCTCCTAGATAACTCCTACTATAACTAGTAAAATTCTGTCACTTTCTCAGAAGTACTACCTGCGAGAGCAAGGAGAACATAGGATTACATGCAACAGGAACTTTAACTCATGGTTGAAGAACTGGTGCTGTGAGAAAGGGTTTGGATTCATTGGTGACTGGGGACCCACCTGGAGGGATGGAGGTTTGTTCAAGCCTGACGGCCTGCATCCATCCTGGAGGGGAATCCAAGCACTCAATGCTAAGTTTAAATGCTACATTGACAAGCATTTAAACTAGCAAAGGAGGGTGGCAGGCCAGCAAGGGGGGGTACCTACTTGCTCACCCCCCACAGCTAGCAGTGGAACCAGTGAACCAGAGGAGTGGCTATCTCTGCACAGCACTGTGCAAAAGATGGAGATTAGTGCCCAAGAGGTAGATAGGCAGAAAGGGGGCAAAATTCAGCAAAAGGGCAGACAGCAAGGAGAACCAGGGATAAAGGACAACCAAGGAAGGGGCTGGAGTAGAACAGTGAAACAGTTTAGAGAGGTCAAATCATGGAAAGCCATATGTGCAAATGCCAGGAGCCTTAGCAACAAGATGGAAGATCTGGAGGCTGTCATGGTGCAGTCTGACCTGAACATTGTGGCCATCACTGAAACCTGGTGTAATGATAACCATGACTGGGAGATGGCCATACCTGGCTACAACATATTCAGAAGAGACAGAGCAGGCAGGAAGGGAGGAGGAGTGGCACTGTATGTGAAAAATGACATAAGGGCCACAGAGATCCAGGAGGAACAAAATGGGGGAGAGATACTGTGGGTTAAGATGGAAAGGAAAATGGGAACAGCCATCCGCACAGGTGTGGTCTATAGACCACCAGCCCAGGAGGAAGAAACAGATAGGGAGCTGATGCTAGCCATCCAAAGGATGGCAGACAAGGGTGAGGTAGTACTGGTTGGAGACTTCAATATTCCAGACGTGGACTGGAGCATCCCAGCAGCAGCATCAACTAGGAGCAGATTTATCCTGGACTTCCTTCAGGGTGCCTTCCTCAAGCAACTGGTCATGGAACCAACTTGGAAGAAGGCAATACTGGACCTCATGCTCACAAACAGGGGCAGTGTGATGGGGGTAACAGTGGGGGAGCACCTGGGGAACAGTGACCACCAGTCATTGTGGTTTGAAATCACAGAAAGAGCAGAGACCAAACCACACAAAAATACGTATCCTGGATTTTAGGGGCAGACTTTGGGAAAATGGGAGATACTTGAAAGAGGCATTAAGAGGAATGGAACAGGAATCAGGGGTTGAAGAACAGTGGGCAGTATTTAAAATGGGGATTACAAGAACAACAGAATTATGCATTAAGCAGGCTAGCAAAAGGAAAAGGAAGAGGAGACCGTTATGGTTTTCCAAAGAGGTAGCAAAGAAAGTGAAAGCCAAAAGATTGCATTCAGGCAATACAAAAGACACAGGCAGAAGGGGATAGGGAGGAATTACCAGGAGACACAAAGGGAGGCAGGGAGGTCAGTAAGGGAAGCCAAAGCTCAGACAGAAGAACACATTCCAAAATCAGTGGGTAGAGGGACAAAACCTTTACAGGTACATAAGTGAAAAAGAAAGACAAAGGGAGGGATAGTGAGACTGAAAGGGGAGGATGGGGCCGCGTGGAGGATGACAACAGTAACACTGACATATTGAACAGGTATTTCTGCTCAGTCTTTACTGAGGAAGAGGAGGGTAATGGGTCTGAAGGGAGAACAAGGGGTGAGAATGGTGCAGAAATGGACACAAGCCCCTTTACACGAGAAAGGGTCCTGAAGGAACTGGAAGTAATAAGAGTTGATAAAGCAATGGGGCCAGATAGGGTGCACCCCAGGGTCCTTAAAGAACTAAGAGAGATGGTGGCTGAACTTCTGGCTATCCTGTTTAGCCGATCACTGGAAACAGGGGAGGTACCCAAAGACTGGAGGACAGCAGATGTAGTCCCCTTATACAAAAGTGGGAACAAAGAGGAAGCAGGGAACTACAGACCAGTCAGCCTCACCTCGGTAGTGGGGAAGATCATTGAAGCACTACTGAAGGAGAGATTGGTGGAACATCTGGTTGTCAATGGACTACAGGACCAAGTCAGCATGGTTTCACCAGGGGGAGGTCATGTCAGACCAACCTCGTTGAAGTTTTTGACTGGGTGACTAGGGAGGTGGATCAGGGGAGGACAGTGGACATGGCCTATCTGGACTTCAGCAAGGCCTTTGACACTATGCCACATAGAAGACTATTACACAAACTGGGGAATATGGGTGTGGGCAGGACAGTAGTGTGGTGGGTAGGTAACTGGCTGGGTGGCAGGACACAGAGGGTGGTGGTAAATGGCTGTCACTCTACAGAGTGAAGAGTGACCAGTGGGGTACCACAAGGATCAGTGCTGGGACCCGGTCCTATTCAACATCTTCATCAGTGACATTGCACAAGACCTAGAAGGCAGAATTTCACTGTTCGCTGATGACACAAAGCTCTGTAACAGAGTAGACACACCAGAGGGTGTAGACAGAATGAGAAGAGACCTGCAGAAACTGAAGAATGGTCAGGGGTTTGGCAGTTGAAATTCAATGCAAAGAAGTGCAAGATAATGCATATGGGGCACAAAAACCCTGGCACAATATATCAGTTGGGGGGAGTGAGGATATAGCATGCACCAAGCAGGAAAGGGATCTTGGGGTTATCATCTCTGATGACCTCAAGGTAAGGAAACAGTGTGACAAGGCAGCAGGTAAAGCAAATAGGATGCTGGGATGTATAGGCAGGGGCATCACCAGCAGGAAAAGGGAGGTCATAATTCCACTATACAAGACACTAGTGAGGCCCCACCTGGAGTACAGTGTACAGTTCTGGAGACCATACCTACGTGAGGACATAGACAGGGTAGAGAAGGTTCAGAGGAGGGCTACAAAGATGGTGCATGGATTGCATCACAAGTCCTATGAAGACAGGTTGAAGGAACTGAACATGTACTCCCTGGAGGAAAGGAGGGAGAGAGGGGATATGATAGAGACATACAAGTATCTCACAGGGAGGAACAGGGTGCAGGAATACACTATTTTTAAGCGAAAAAGATGTTCCAGGACTAGAGGGCATAGGATGAAGTTGGAGGGAGGATGATTCAGAGGAAACATGAGGAAGAATTTCTTCAGAGAACGGGTGGTGGACAAGTGGAACACCCTGCCAGAGGAAGTGGTGGGGGCTGAAACAATCATGGGATTTAAGAATGCTTGGGATAGACATAAAGGAATTCTGGAGGTCAGGGGTAAGGGGCAACAGACTTCTAGGAAAACAAACTGAACTTACAAGCTCAAATGGGCAGACTGGGTGGGCCATAGGCCCTTATCTGCCGACACTGTCTATGTATCTATGTATCTATGTATGACAAAATCATTTTTCGCAAATTGTGAAAAAGAATCCTTGTCTGCAGTTCAGGATCCTTTCCCATGATTGCTTTTTTTGCAATTTGAGGCAAAGGAACAAATCTTTTTGTTGCAGAGTGTGAAAAAGAATCCTGTTTCATGATTCCTTTTTTGCAATTTGCGAAAAAGGATTTTGGCATGTTAAAAAATCACACTTTTGAATCAGATATCAGAAAAGTAAATCAGAATCAAACTCTAAGGGCCCAGATTAGGTAAACACAACCACTGGTGTTTACTAAGAGCTCTATTTTGTTTTGTTATTTCATTTTGTTGCCACCACTAACTGAAAACAAGATGGCAGCAGCATGAGAAAGGATTTTCCATTTGTGACAAAGGACTACCCATTTGCAACAAATGGTTCTTTTATAGGGACATCTAACTGCCATTGAAAATACTGGAAATTTTAAAATCTAATAACTTTGGGACAGATTATTATTTTTTCACCAAACCTTCAAAAGGCACATCTGTGACCTAATAACTTTGTACCCTAAAATTCATACCAAAATCCCAATACATTTTGTACAGTGGTGTGACAAAGAATTTCACCAAGAATGGTAATTTTCACATTTTGACACTCTGTAGTTCTGTACCCACACATGCAACCAAATTAAACTTCCCTATCAAGAGATCATTGGTCCCTGATTGTACAAGCAGAAGTTCATGAAAATCGCTTGAACAATTGCAAAGTTATTAGAGTGCAAAATGTTGAGTTTAACATAGAAGTGACCATTGAACCCAAATTGTAGGCGTGACTCCACTCCATATATATTTGTATATAGATATGTACATATACATATATATAGTATCATGTCTTAGTGCACCATTGGCACCTCAGTATAAAAAGTATCTTTCAGCAATCTAAAGGGGGCTGCAGACAGCAACTAAAGTGATTACAAGAATGAAGAGGTTAAGTTATGCAGAACAATGAGACAGGATATGCATATTTTCCATGAAAATAAAAAAGCTAAGAATAAATATTATTTTAGTTTTTAACTGTTTAAGGGATTGGATTGGATTGGATAAGGTGGCTCTGGAGAAGCATTTTCTGCTTGTGCAGGGCATTAGGAGTAATGGGTATAACCTAGGTTTAAGAGGAGATAGAATAATTAGTAAAACAAGAATGCATTTTTCACCCAGAGATCAGGAAGTCAAAACAACAATCTCTGATAAGAAATGCTGTGTGTTTGAGGATGGCAGCTTGAATTTTTTACGTATCATTTGTATCACTTTCCCATGTCAAATAACATTACCGGGTACGGCATTTGATTCGTAGAGAGAAAAGATGGTTACAGGGTTTGTTTTTTTAGTATTTCCTTGCAAGCACAGTGTTGGGAAGTATTAGGAGAGGGATGGAGCAGGTCAATCAATCAATCAATATTTTATTTGTTCAGCACAAATTTCAATGAGTCAAAGCGCTTTACATAGTATCATCAATAACATCTTAATTAAAATCAGCATTATTAAAACCTTTATATTAGATCACATCAGAGAAGGCCTGGCTAAATAAAAAAGGTTTTAGCTCGGCTTTAAAGCAGTCAGTGGTCTGGCAATCTCTAACCTGGTGAGGTAGAGAATTCCACAGGGTAGAAGCTGCCTAAAAAAATAATCAGGCCCCAGAAGGCTTCAGTTTAACACTGAGAATCTCTAACAATCCCACATCAGTGGAACAGAGAGGGCAGGAGGGATGGTAAGGACAAAGAAGGTCTTGCAGGTAACTGGGTCCCTGGCCGTGTAGGGCTTTATAGGTCAGAAGACCAACCATGAAGGTGATCCACCAATTTATCAGCAGCCAGTGCAGATAGCAGAGTTTAGGTGCGATATGACAAGATCTCGATAAGCCAGTCAGCAACCTGGCTACTGCATTCTGCACTAGCTGCAGTCAGCATAGATAATCCCTGGTAGCCCTAGATAGAGGCACTGCAGTAATCATGGTGAGAGGTCACAAAGACATGAACCAAAGTTGACATGTCACCAAGGGAGATTAGGTGTTTGATCAAGGGAGGACAAGGAAGCTGTTCCTCTCCTGTACAAGGCCTTTGCTCAAACACATTTAGAGTGTTGTGTCCAGCTGTGGTCATGGCAGATAAAAAGGACAATGAAGAGACTGCAGGAGCCAACACAGGGCAACAAAGCTGATTAGTGGCTTAGGATCAAGCATGAACAATGCAGAGAGAGTACATATTCATATTATTTAGTTTAAAATGAGAAGTCTGAAAGGGATCTTACTTCTGCTTTTCTTAATACTAAAAAGAATAGACAGGATGGATTATACAGTAGATGTTTTTTTTCCGGTGAGTGTAAGCAAATTAAGCGAATGGAGAGAACATGATGAAACATTAGAAAGCATTACTCCACACAGAGGTGGAATAGCCTACCCAGTGAGGTGATGGGAGCTAGCACTGTTCATGATTTCAAACCAGGACTAGACAGTAGCTGTGTAGACAAGGTTGCAGTGTGTCACAGAAAAGTGATGTGGGGGTACAGTGTTGGGCAGCTTGCCCAAGCAGTACACTGAAAGCAGAAAACTGCACTCATGTACACATTAACAAAGGAACCAAGCTTTTAAAAAAATAAAAACTGGAGCTTTATTAGGTTACGCATTGCCATAGGATCCACTAGCCCCTAGTGCCTCGACCGAAAAATATATTTTCCACAGAATGTGGCCAAACTGGCACGATTCATCCTTTTATCCCCATATCAATTAAGTGACAGTACATATTGCATAGAAACATAGAATTTGATGGCAGAGAAGTTGTTGCCCATCCAGTCTGCCCATTTCTCCCTACTAACACCATTACTACAGACCATGCCTAACATACAGCTGTTCTCCCTCCTCCCTTCCTTTACACTATGATTCCCTTTCACTTATCCTGTGCATTCTTGAACCCATCACTGTTTTTAACCCCACCACCTCTGCTGGAAGGCTGTTCCAGGAATCCAACACTCTTTCTGTGAAGAAGTACTTTCTCACATCTCTCTTGAAAGTGCCTCCACCCCCCATCCAGCTTCATAGCATGTCCCTTTGTTCTTGTTGTAAATTAAATAATTTGCAAAGTACACAATTCACGTAGCTTATAGCTACATTTTTAAAATACTTTCATTAAAGAACAATAAGTACACAATGGTGAACAAACACCACAAAAAAATCTATAAGTGAAGTTTATAAAAAGCCATGGGGTGATTAAAAAATGGAATAGAAGGTGAAAGTGCACTGTTATGTGCAAGAAAGGTGAGAAAATGTATGCAGAACAAGTAATAAAACTAGATCAAAGGAAAACCTATATAATTACTGGTGACCCTTTTATCACACTGTGCACAAGGATCTCCAAAACACTGTAATAACTCAAAAATGAGTAATACGGCATTCACAAAATGTTCTTTCACTTCCAGTGTCACTCAGTTGTAATGTGCCACTTCATTGACTCGTGCTTTTTGTATGGGTGGGCTGAACAGTATTACCAAAATGGTGGCTTGGTTTTCCGCTTACTGATGACCTGCTGTTCTTTACTACCCTTGCAATATTTATTTGATTTTTTATTCTTTTTGTGGCTGATTCTGCATTTTATTGCAAAAGAAATATCTGACTGATTCTACCATGTCTACAGACTGGGAGAAGCCTACTCTTAGTGCGATCCTGTGAGATGCTATAACTTACAGTTAGAAAAAGGAACAAAACAAAAGTCTGTTAGACAGCGAGTGAGAAAGGGAGAGTGTGTGTGTGTGTGTGTGTGTGTATGTGAGAGAGAGAGTGCACATGTCTGTGTGTCTGTGACAGCAAGTGAGAGAGAGAGAGAGAGTGTGTGTGTGTGTTTGTGTGTGTAAATAAATAAAACGGCATAGTTGAAAATAAGCCTTTTTTTAATCTAACCTAAACAAATACAAGGTGTCCTTGCACAGGTAATTATAAAAAAAAAAAAATTATGGATAGGCAAGTGTGTGTCCATGGATTTTTTTTAACCGCTTCGGTGTGTGATGACTTCATAAACCTCTTGAGTTTTGCTCTCGAGGCTTATGATTCATCACACACCTCTGGTGTGAAAAAAGAAAACCTATAACACACACTTGCCTATCAATTATTCTTTATTTAATTGTTAATCAGTACTAAACTATTAACCTCATTTTTCAGAAAGGCGTAAGTCTGTCTTCTCATTCAGTCAATTAGGGTTACTGTTTTCAGTAAAATTATGCACCTTGTCTGTTTCTGTAGTAATTTGGTAACTCTGTCACCTCCTCATTTTCTTTTATAGTTGTTTGTAGTGTTTGCTCACCACTGTGTACTTATTTTACTTTACTAAAAGAATGTTAGAAATTTAGCCATAGGCTATATAAATTGTATACATTGCAAGTGATTTAATTTGTAACATGTACCATCACTTTAATTGATATGGGGATAAACAGATGATTTGTATCAGTTTGGCCATGTCCCCTGGAGAAAACCAATTTAGGTCAAGGTGCTAGGGGCTAGCAGATCCTCTGGCAATCCGTAAGCTAACAAAGCTCAATTTTTTTTTTCCAAAAACAAAAGTCTGGTTCCTGGGTTATTGGGTAATCAAGTGCAGTTTCCTGTTTTCAGTATAATGTGTGGGATAACCATCCAAGACTGCATCCCCACAGCACTTTCCTGTGATGTGATACAACCTTGTCTACATTGAAAGTGCTTTTTGCAGCTGCTGCCGGATGCTCAGCCGAGAAAGCCTTTGATGGAAGAGTTACTACTGATTATCAGTCTTAGAACCACAGAGCATTAGCATGCACAAGTGTTTTTATTTTCAGTGTCACTCCCTATCTGTTTTTGGGCATTTAAAATTCAGGAATACATTGTGGACTTTAGCCTCATAGTGGAATGAGTCTACCAAGGATGAATGGTATTAGTTTGGCCACACCCCTGGAGAAAGCTTGACTAGGTCGAAGAACTATGGGCTAACAGATCCTCTGGAAGTCATTAAGCTAATAAAGCTCTGTTTTTTATTTCTTAAAAAAACAAAAACTGGTTCCTGGGTTATTGTGTAACTGAGTGCAGTTCTCTACTTTCAGTAGACAGATGCTGTACCTGATGGGGACTGACTTTAAGGGTTAACAGCATGGGTATTGGTAATATTTCTACCTACAAGCTAGGATGTATGTCCTTACTCAGCTTGGGAATACAGTAGTCACACTTATGTATTACTTTTTTTTTTTAACTTTTTGATTGATTTGCCAAATAAGAACATTAAAGAAACTTAAACATACTTTTATGATACAAGCTCTTCAGGCACAAGACCTGTCCTGTACTGCTTCAATTACAAAAGTTTATACAAGACTTTTCGTAAGGTTAGAGGATTATACTGTATCACCATCATCCAAAATTATATAGTAATAAAGTATTGAACAGGGACCTACCAGGAGGTATCTTCACAACAAAAATCCAAAGGTGACTCTCGTGGCTTCTTGGCCTATTATCCAATGGCATTCATTTGTTTATAATCTTCTATTCTGAAAAGACAGACATAAGGGGATCACACTCCTTAAGGAAATTATAGTGCAACACCTGGAATCCATAGGAACACAAGATCCAAGACAGCAAGGATTTAGAACAGGAATGTCCTGTCAAACTAATTTCATAGATTTCTTTGACTGGGTAACCAGTGTGGTGGACCAAGGGGGTGCAGTTGATACTGCCTACCTTGACTTCAGCAAAGCTTTTCATACTGTTCCACACAGATGATTGATTAATAAGCTGAGTAGGCTTGGGGTGGGTCAGAGGTTGGTCAACTGGGTGGCAAACTGGTTGTCAGGGCAGAAAACAGAGAGTGGTGGTAAATGGTATACAGTCAGAAGAGATGCAAGTCACAAGTGGGGTACTTCAGGGATCAGTCTTGGGGTCATTCCTCTTCAATACCTTCTTCAGTGGCATTGCAGATGGACTGGAGGGTAAAATGTGTCTGTTTGCAGATGACACCAAGATCTGCAACACAGTAGATGGTCCAGATGGGTGGGCAGAATGAGAAGAGATCTGGATAAAGTGGCAAAATGGTTGAAAGAGTTGCATCCGGGTTTAGCAAAGAAGTGCAAGATCATGCACATAGGGAAGAGAAACCTTGAAGCTACCTATAGGTTGGGAGGGAGTTGCTGGCAATCACAAGGAAGAAAGAAACTTGGACATCATAATCACAGATGACCTGAAATCATCCAAGCAGACCACTAAAGCAATAGGTAAAGCTAGAGGGATATTGGGGTGTATTAGCAGGGGTATCACTAATTGAAAGAGAGGTAATTATCCCTCCTTACAAGACACTGGTTAGGACCCATCTGGAGTACTGCATGCAGTACTGAAGGTTGCACCTGCACAAGGACATTAACAAAATGGAGGCAGTCCAGAGAACAGCAACCACAATGGTACAGGGACTGCATCAGAAAACATATGAGGACAGATTTAATGGAGCTCAAAATGTATTCCCTAGAGCAAAGGAGGGGGATAGAGGTGATATGATTGAAACATTCAAACATCTTAAGGGCATTAACAAGGTGAAAAGGTCTAACTTACTTCAATATAAGAAAAATAGCAGTAGAAGAGGACACAGCATAAGCTTAGAGGGAGGCCGATTAAGGGGTAATGTGAGGAAGTTCTTTTCACAGAAGAGTGGTAGATACATGAAATGGCCTACCTCAGCAAATGGTGGCTATGAATACAGTGCAGGGCTTCAAACAGGAATGGGATAGGCATAAAGGAGGCGTTACAGATGAGTATGAATAGATAGGCCATTGACAGGTAAAGGCCTATGGCACATTCATAAGGTAGAAAAATGGGCAGACTGGATGGGCCTTATGGTCCTTATCTGCCATCAACTTCTATGTTTCTGTGTTTCTACACAGCATCATGTCAGTCACATTTCTGCGGTGTGCATTAGAAGAATATTTGTACTGTACTAAGATCTAGGTTTCGTGTCAGTGCTCTACTCACAGGATCAGTTATTTTCAAGGGTGTATGGCAAGGGAGAAGACTGGGGAGTCAACCAATACCCCTCCTTTGATCCACATAAGCCATAAAGCGGGTCCAGCACTTGTGATATGTGACCATAGTATCACCTGTCTTTTGAGAAATTCTAAGGATGCTATCCCCATGAGGGAGTTAAGTAGCTCCGATACATTTGGGGTGTCTACGGACCTCCATTTACCTAGTAGGAGTCTTTTGGCCTGAATTCCCAACAGGGCCAACCACTTCTTCTTTGATGGCTATATATGGGGGGCATCCGGGGGCACCCCTAGGATCCAAAAATCTGCAGTAGGCAGAATGCATTTGTGTAAGATTTCCTCCACTAGCCTCTGGACCTGGGCCCAGAAGGGCTGTATGGCAGGGCAGGACCATATTATGAGTTGAAGGTCCCCAAACCTCACTGAGCATCTCCAGCAACAATCACTGGGGAGGAGTTTAGCTATGTACAGCACCCTAGGGGTTTCGTACCAGGAATGTATGATTTTGTTTTGAATCAGCTGGCTCCTAGTGTCAGGGTACATTTTATGGGCCACAAACCAGCAGGCCTTTGATTGCTGCTCAGTGATGTCTGTTCCCAAAATGTTCTCCCACATTGCCTCAACATTCTGGAATTGACTGGGCATGCTTTTTCTGATATATGTGTATATTTTGCTAGCTGTGTCACTTTTGGCAGCCAGCCACCCTTGTAGGCTGCAGGGTTTAGGGGTCCCTGGGTACCTATGGAGGTATACTTGTATTGCACTTCATACAGCAGTGTCACTTTTGGCAGCCAGCCAGCCTTGTAGGCTGCAGGGTTTAGGGGCCCCTGGGTACCTATGGAGGTGTGCTTGTATTACACTTCTTACAGTAGTTGTAGATACCACCAGAAATCAGATTGGGGATACCATATTGCTGCTTGAGGGTTTGAAATTGAGCAACTTGCCCACTCCTAGGATCCAACATCTGCTGGACATGGAAAATGCCTTTCTGTAACCAGTGTGGCCATCTAGTTGGCTCATTCCTTACTTGAAGGAGCTGATTGCCACACAGAGGGGCATATTTTGAAGGGATTGGGCTTGAGCCTACCGTATTGTGGGTTGTTTTCCAGTATTTAATGGATGCCCCCATTGTTGGCTATATTTTATTGGATCCCAGTGGGGTCCGATAGAGTAGGGAGGACAATATGGGTACCTCCTCCTGTTCCTCCTCCATCTGAAGCCATTGTGGGGAGGAGAGAAAGTGGGGACTGAACCATCTACATGTCTGTGATGTGTGTTAGGCCATTGTGTAACCCTCAAACCAGGGTAGATCCTGCCAATGTGCCCATAGCTTGTTGCGGCTGTACCTGGGCTTTTCCTCCCATATGAAATTGCCTATAAGTTTGTCAATTTGGCTATACCACCTGGGAAGTTGGAATATCACCAGGTGTGAGATGATATATAGGAGTTTGGGGTTGTCACCATCTTAATGGCATAGATTTTCCCTGCCATAGTGAAATATAGCAGCTTCCATCTCACAAATTGAATACCAAACTATTAAGGAGGGGTTTGAGGTTAATGCCCCAGATATGGGAAATATTCCCATGAAGCGAGATACAAAAGTACGTAATGCCATCTGGCGCCAACCTCAGGCTGTGGGAATGACAATTGTTTCTTTGCAAACTGCATTCAGGGGTAGCACCTCTGTCTTGCTCTGGTTGACCTTTAGCCCTGATAGGTGGGCAAACCTGCCCAGCAGGAATTAGCAGAGAGCTGATGGCTGCATCAATATCCACTAGGGGGACCAACTGATAGTCTGCATACATTAGGGTGGAATAGTTATTTCTCCCTATGATAACCCCATGAATTTGCAGGTGCTGTCTAATAACTGCTGCCAGAGGCTCCACTGCAAGTACAAAGAGGAACGGGGATGGGGCACCCCTGCCTGGTACCTCTGCCCGAGGGAAAGGGGTCTGATATGACAGAGTTAGTGAGACTCTTTGCTGTGGGAGCTGTGTACAGGGCCTGGATCCATACTAAACTTTTTTCCCCAAGCCTCATATATGTCAGCATTGACTGCAGATAGTCCCATTCCAGGGAGTCAAAAGCTTTTTCAAAATCTACAGCCAGTGACAGTGACGGTGTTGGGAGGGACCAGGCTGCTGTAGCTATATTGATTAAGGACCTGATATAGTCAGCACTGTACCTGCTTGGTTAAACCCACCTGTGAGGGAGAATCAGCTGGGGCAGAAGGGGTTAAGCCCTAAGGGCAAGGTTTTTGCAAAATGTTGCTGTCCACATTTAGTAAGGATGTAGGCCTGTAACTGGCAGGATGGTCAGATCTTTCCCCTCCTTGGGAAGGATAGTTAACACTGCTTCCCTGACAGTGGGTGGAAGTTGCATACCTCCAAAGTCCCAATATACATCAAACTCAGTGTGGAGGTGATTGCTGCAGAGGTGTTTCCATAACTTTACTGGGAATCCATCTCCCCCCAGGGTCTTCCCTGTCTGAAGTGTCTGTAGGGCCCTAGCCACCTCCTGTTCAGTAATAGGAGCATCTAATATGGCTGTCTGTTGGGCTATAAGGTGGGAAATATCTAAAAATGTCAGGAAGGCATTCACCTCAGTGGGGTTCAGGGAACAAGAGAAGGAATGCAGGGTACCATAAAACTTCTTCATTATTTCATTAATCTCCTGATTCTTAGTTTAGATATGTCCACTGGCATCTAGCAGATGTGCTATAAATCTCTCTGTCTATTGCTTTTCTAGCCTATGTGTCAGGACTTTACCCCTTTTTCCCTCCTCCCAGTACCTGTACCTCAGCCTTGAGATGGACATCTCAGCCCTATTGGTAAGTATATCATTGATGTCTATTCTTAACCCCCAAATCTTGCCACCAAGTGGGGAATGTGCACTGGCTTTCAGGGTGGCTTTGAAGGCCTGTTCCACCATCCAGAGTTGGGCCTCCAGGTCGGACAGAAGTTTCTCCCTTGTTTCCTTTGGGCAGCTGCATGCCCCATTATACCTCCCCTCAGGGTGGCCTTGAATGCCTCCCATGTATTCCTGGCTGTGGTGTCTGTCAGGGAGTTCTCTTGAAAGAAAAGAGTGGTGGTCTTTTGTGCCCATTCAACAAAGTCTGGTCTCTGAGAAGAAACGGGTCCAGTCTCCAAGATGGGGAAACTTATTGGGGTGGCCCATAAGAGGTGCAGTTGTACTGGGGCATGGTTAGATATCACTATGGGGGCAGACTAGACATTCAGAGAAGCCTGTGTCAATTTAGGGGAGGTCAGACAGTAGTCCAGGCAGCTGTGTGAACCATGCAGCTGAGAGTAATAGAAATAATCACAATCTCAGGGGTGAAAAATCCACCATATATCCACCAGCCCTGCATCCTTCATCAGCTGCTAGAGCAACTGCCCCTCTAGTATGTGTTTTTCTGGCTTGCACTTCTATCTAGCAGAAGTCTATGGTATGGTTTAGACCTCCTCCTAAGAAAGTGCAGTGTAGGCTTCAGGGCAAGATTCAATTTTCTGGGATAAGGCATGAATAAATTCAGGGTCATTAGTGTTTGGGCCGTACACATTCCCCAATAATATCAGCCCCTGTGGAATGTCCATCAGTGCTAGGTCCCACCAGCCTAACCTGTTGTTTTCTGTCTTTATAGGGGTCGAGCACAATTTTTTGCTAATTAAGATGGCTACCCCTCTTTTACATGTTGGGGCCGAGGAGTGGAACACCTGTCTCACCCACTCCCTTGCTAACCTGGCATGGTTTGACTGATTTCATTTGGTTTCTGGTAGAAAGGCTAGGTCTGACCTTATTCTTTATAGCTGAGAGAGCACTTGTTTTCGTATCACAGGGGTATTGAGCTTTCTCATATTCCAGGTAGTACATGTGAGTTCACCCATTACCCATCTTAGGGAACTTATGTATATAGGATGTGAGCATAAGCAGGGGAAACATAGAAACATAGAATTTGATGGCAGATAAGGACCGCTTGGCCCACCCAGTCTGCCCATTTCCCTACCTGATGGATAAGCTGCAGATCCTAGTTAACCAGCAGCCTACTTCTTCCTACACCACCCCCTAGAATTGCCTTATGACTGTCCCATGCATGCTTGAATTCCACCACTGTTTTTGACTCCACAACCTCCTCTGGAAGGCTGTTCCATGCATCCACAACCCTCTCTGTGAAAAAATACTTCCTTAAATTACCTCTGAGCCGCCCCCCTTCTATCTTCAAATTGTGCCCCTTGTTCTTGCACACCTCTTTTTTTGAAAGATGCTACCCTCTTGGACTTTGTTGATTCCCTTGAGGTACTTGAAAGTTTCTATCATGTCCCCCTTCTCCCTCCTTTCCTCGAGGCTATACATATTAAGCTCCTTAAGTCTCACTTCATATGTCTTCCGGTGCAGACCCTGCACCACTTTAGTTGCCCTCCTCTGGACAGCTTCCATCCTGTCTATGTCTTTGTGGAGATTGGGGATCCAGAACTGCACGCACTACTCCAGATGTGGTCTCACCAGCTGTCTGTACAGAGGGATAATAACTTCTTGTTTTTTTTATTTTATTTTTTTTTATTTTATTGTAAGATCAGTTTTACAACCTTTGAGTCAAAGACTGTTTACAAAAGTACCTCGTCAAGAAAGGTGGGGAGGCGACAAATAGAGTGGTGTTAGGACAGGGATGACAGACAGGTTAGATACATAAAATATACATTTGGAGAGTGCAGACAGCGAAGCTGTACTGGAGCAAACTCTGTAAGGTGCTAACATTGGTAAAACAACAGAATACGTTATTCAATTAACAACATGTCAAAACTAATATGTAAGTTAAAAGGACCGGACGGCGAGGGGCTTGAAAAGGTTAGAAAGGACCGCACAGGGCAGCTAAGCAAACATTTACAGCATCAGTTGTCAATAATATGCTGGCGGAGGGCAATTTTGAAGCGGCCAATGCCTGGGATCTTGGAGATGGTTTCAGGAAGGAGATAAACCAGGGACGGGGCTAGGTGATGGAAAGATCTTTGCAACGGGAGGTCCTTGCTCTGGGAATGTTGAAGGTGGCTGCGGTGGCGTACCGGGTTGGCAGGGATCTGCAGCCGCTGCAAAGGTCCAGAGACCCTAGGAGGCAGAGACCTGACATGGATTTTGGGCCAGTAGGCAGGTTTGATATTTCAGTCTTTCCTCAAGGTGAGTATTTTTGTGGAGGAGTATAGCAGACAGGTGTGGGTTCTGCTGTGGGCACCGGTAAGGAGCCTACAGGCTTTGTTGATGGAGGTCTGGACTTTGGATAAGGCAGAGGCATCAGCAGCTGCGTAAACCGGGAGTCCGTAGTCAGCCAGTGATAATACCGATGAGGTGATGGCAAGTTTTAAGGCGGGTTCGGGGAGACAGTCTTTGTGGCGGTAGAGAAGACCGATCCTGGAGTTCATTGCAGATGCCAAAGCTTTAAGGTGGGCGTGGAAAGTAAGGCCGGAGTCAAAGGTGATGCCCAGGTACTTGTAGGATGAGACCTGCTCCAGAGGGAGGGGCATGCTGGTGGTGATGTGGAGGGGAAAGTCCCTGGCATTGTTTTGCCGATGAGAGAATAGCATGGACTTAGTTTTCTTTAGGTTCAGGACTAAGCAGTGATTATTGAACCACTTTTCGGTTTGGAGGAAGGCGCTTGCAGCATGACTTGGAGTGGGAGTGGGTCAGGGTGTGATGCCAGGATAACAGCATCATCAGCATAGAGTAAAATTTTACTGGAACAGGAGCTGGGGAGGGTGTTCAGGAATAGGCTGAAAGGGTCGGGCCAAGGATGGAGCCTTGGGGACCCCCGAGTGTAGGAAGGTAGGGAGAGGTCCCATTAGCTTGATTCTTTGGGACCTGTTGTGTAGGTAGCTGTGAACCACTTCAGGGGCCGGCTGCGAGACCTAGTATGCTAAGGGAGTTTAGTAGCAGGGGGTGGCACACCGTGTCGAAGGCCTTGGACAGGTCTATAAAGACCGCCCCTGCGAGATGACCTTTGTCAAGTGCTGAGTGAATGTGGTGGGAGAATTCCAGAAGGGCAGTGGACGTGCTATGGCCAGGGCGGAAACCATGTTGCTCTGGACAAAGAAGGTTGTAGTTAGTAAGATATTCCGAGAGCTGTGTGTTCACTATTTTTTCTAAGGCTTTGGATAGGGGGAAGGATGGAGATGGGCCTGTAGTTATTAGGCAGAGTGCGGTCCCCAGACTTGTGGATGGGGGTTACTTCAGCTTGCTTCCAGGCCTTAGGGAATTGGCTGAGGCATAGGGATTTGTTAATGATAAGCGTCAGCGGGGTAAGCATGACATCCAGCATGAGGCGAAGTATCCTGGAGTCAAGAGGGTCATTGATAGGGTTCTGAGAGGCGAGGGATTTTATTAAGAAAGGTTTGGCATCGTGGGGTGAGATCATACCGAAGTGGAATTGTGGCCTGGAAATGGGAGCGTGGGTGGGTTTTGCAACCGGGTCTGAAAAGTGGGCCGGGAGGACGGCACTTAAGTCAGTGAAGGTTTTGTTAAGGCAGTCAGCGATACAGGTGGGGTCAGTCGAGACAGTCCCATTTATGACAATCTGGGATGGAGGGGGGAGCGGGTCTTACCATTTAAATCTTTAATGTTGTCCCAGAAGGCTCTGGACGAGCCCCAGGAGGATGTCAACGCAGCCTGGTAGAATTTAGCTTTAGCCTGCTTGATTGACCAGGTGCATTGATTGCGGGCTGTCCTGTAGGCTAGTCTGTCAGCAAGCCTACCGGAGTCATTATCTAAGTGCCAGAGGTTATCTCTCTTTTTTAGTTGTTGGATCAGTGCAGGAGTTATCCATGCAGCAGTCCGTTTTTATCCTAGGAGAGTTGAGGGGTGCATACAGGTCACAGGCGTGGTTGAAGGCCGTGGAGAGGTAGGTTAGGGCAGAGTTAACGTCAGGAGCGCTGGCCAATGGGGACCAGTCGATATGGGTGAGGTGATGTTTGAGGTTGGCGAGACCTCCGGGAGAAAACGGCAGTAGGGGTCCTGCTGTACCCAGGGCAGAGGGTGGGGAGGACCAGAAGCAGATGACAGGGGAGTGGTCACTGAGTGAGTCCGAAAGGACTTCAACGGAGACTATTTTATGAGGCCAGTTAGAGAGGATGACATCCAGGAGGGAGCTAGTTCCTGTGACTTTGTTAAGTCTAGTGGGCTGAGTGACCATTTGGAACAGGTCAAGGGCTGCAAGCTCATTCTTCAAATTATCAGCCGACGGGCTGAGCCAATTGGAATTTTCTGCTGGTGATGCCTCTCCCTATGCATCCCAGTATCCCCCCAGCCCTCCTTGCTGCCCTCTCACATTGCTTGCCCACCTTTAGGTCATCTGATATGACTTCCCCCAGGTCCCTTTCCATTTTTGTTGTTGTTAGTGTCTCAACCCCCATTGTGTACTCTTCCCCTGGGTTTTTGTTTCCCAGGTGCATTACCTTGCACTTCTTAGCATTGAATCTAAGCTGCCATACATTTGACCATTCCTCTAACCTTGCCAAGTCCCTTCTCATCCTTTCCACCCCACCTTGTGCATCAACACTGTTGCAGATCTTTGTGTCATCTGCAAAGAGACATACTTTTCCTTCCAGTCCCTCTGCAATGTCGCTTATAAATACATTGAAGAGGACCGGTCCTAATACTGAACCCTGTGGTACCCCACTGCTAACCCCCCTTTTTTCAGAGTGGACTCCATTTACTATTACTCTCTGTGTCCTATTCTCCAGCCAATTCTTTACCAGGCTGTCATCTTGGGACCCACTCCCAGGCTGGCTAACTTGTATATTAATCTTTTGTGTGGGACTGTGTCAAATGCCTTGCTAAAGTCTAGGTAGGCCATGTCCACAGCCCCTCCCTGATCTACTACTTGGTCACCCAGTCAAAGAAATCTATCAGATTTGTCTGGCATGACCTTCCCACTGTGAATCCATGCTGCCTTGGGTCCTGTGCCCCTCTGGCCTCTAGATACGCAACAATTCTTTCCTTCAGAAGTGATTCCATCATTTTCCCTACCACCAAGGTTAAACTAACAGGTCTGTAGTTTCCTGCTTCTGCCTTGCTCCCACTTTTGTGAAGGGGAATCACATCCGCCCTCCTCCAGTCCTCAGGTACCACCCCATCCTCCCATGATTTGTTAAAGAGGGTAGTCAGTGGTGTCACTAGTTCTATCCTTAGTTCTTTTAGAATTCTGGGATGAATCCCATCAGGCCCCATTGCTTTGTCTACCTTCAGTTTTAAGAGCTCTTTCAGAACTCTTTCTTCTGCAAATGGGCTGGTATCAACTTCTGTATCCAGAGTGTTTCTACTGTTTGTTTTAGGTATCTCCCACTTCCTTTGTAAATACTGAGCAAAATATTTGTTTGGTATCTCTGCCTTTTCACAGTCACCCTCTGCCCACCCTCCCTCCCCTTTATTAAGCCTCATTATCCCTCCCTTGGTCTTCCTTTGCTCCCTGATGTACCTATAAAAGGTTTTATCCCCCTTCTTAACTGAGTTGGCTATCTTTTCCTCGGTTTGGGCCTTTGCTGTTCTGACTGCCTTTCCAGCTTCCTTTTGCTTTAACTGATACAGTTCTCTGTCCTGTTACTTCTGTGATTCCTTGTACTTCCTGAATGCTTTCTTTTTCTCTTGAACCTTCACTGCCACTTCCTTTGAGAACCATAGTGGTTTCTTACCTCGTTTCATTTTATTTATTTGCTTTACACAAAGGCTTGTTACCTCTGTGATGGCAGTTTTTATTATTCCCCATTGTTCTTCCACCCCTCCTTCCTGCCCATTTGCTAGTGCATTCCTTAGGCACTCACCCATTTTGACAAAGTCAGCCCTCCTAAAATCCAGTACCTTTGTCTTTGTACGGCTTGACTCTATTGCTGTGTTTATTGTGAACCATACTGTTCGATGGTCACTAGTTCCCAGATGGCTACCCACTTCTACAGACCTAAAGTTAGACCGCGGCCTTGCTGCTGTAGCCAGTGACATATCCACACTATGCATTCCTTGAGTGAGCATCATTGCACAAAACCTTTCAAGTAGGTAACACTGCCAAGCACTTGAATACCACAGCAGTACAATAAACAAAATCATAAATATACTACACACTACTAAACCATAACTATGTACACAAGCCATAGATTGAAACCTTGGGAGTAGAGGGATTCCTGGCCCAGTGACCCTGCTGCCCAGGGGCCATACCTCTCTCCGTGGGGAGGTGTGGATCTTCTTCTCATCTCCTTCATCAGGGCCCACAAGGATTTTCTGAGTTAAGGGTGGTGAGAGAGAGTGAGAGAAGAGGGAGGTTGGGGATTGACGTCAGAGTCTCACCCCACCTTAATGGAAGCTACTGTAAGGGGTGTCTTGACTTGCCACAAAATGGTAGGTGGTATCAGTTCAGAGCCTACCAGGATCCCAGGAGGTTCCCTCTTGGGGACAGCACAAAAGGGTAATTCAGAGTTTCTCTAGGTCACTTGTAACCTTCCATTCCCCTCAGGGATGCAATTACTAATTCCAGGGTTCTGTAACCCAACAAAGCATGTGGATAATAACACTGGGGTTGAGCCTAAAGGGGATGTTGGTTCCTGAACCTGAGTATGGCATCTTGAGAAGCTTGACCTTTTCCCCTTATTTCATCACAGTTAGCTCTATTATAGCATCGAGCAGAGGTTTTAAGTCCATTTCTCACTTCTTATATTTCTAATGCAATATTATAAACACCCATCTATTTATACAGTCCATTCCTGTTCAGTGTCGATTAGGACCCAGTCAGTGTGGCTCCAGTCTATTGCCATTTAAAGTTCTTAACTTTATTAGTTAGGCTACAGGGCCATGGTGGGGCAAGTTTCACCACCAGGAAAGGGGGGATGGAGACATGGCCTATCCCTGCACCCTGCTGGGATCCTGTGAGGATGGCCTATGCAGCACCAAGAAAGATTGCCCCCTTATTCCACATAGCTACCTCCTCCTTTCCCAATCCTGAGGTACTGAAATTTGTCAAAAACCCTAGCCCCACCATGTACTTCACTGGCCTTGGCAGCCAGTATAGTGTTATGCTTGTGCAACTGTGTTAGTTTGTTTTTGGCCATTCACACTTTGTATTCCAGAGGAATTACTAACCTGTAGGGGTAAGAAGGTAAGGAACCCTCAGAGAGGGTTCCACCCCTAGAGGTGCAATAGGAAGGTTCCCATGGCTAAAGCTACCTTAGGAATCCCCCTAAGGAGAGAGTGCTGCTGCTGGAGGAGGAGGAGAGGAGGATGGTGGGGCAAAGAAAAAATGCTTCACAGTGAGGCTTGTAAGAATTGCTTATATAGCTCAGGAAATGGGAGTGGCTGGCTGCTTGGCCAGTGAACTACAGGCAAGTCTTTGATTTCACTGTCCTACACAGCCAGTATAGTGTTATGCTTATGCAACTGTGTTAGTTTGGTTTTGGCTGTTCGCACTCTCTATTCCATAGGAATTACCACCCTGTAGGGGTACGAAGAAAAGGAACCCTCAGTGAGGGTTCCACCCCAGAGGTGCAACAGAATGGTTCCCATGGCTAAAGGTACCTTCGGAACCCCACAAAAATGTAGTATCATTCCCAAAAAGGAGGCAACATGAAGTATATGAACATGCAGTAACTGAGACATAGGAGTAGCAACTGTAACATAGTAATAGAGAAGTGTAGGCAGTGTGATAATGCAATGAGATGCTCAGTTGTCGTAATGACTGCCCAGGTCTGTGTAGCATGGTACTGATGATTTGCTTTGAGAGTAGGGGATCCCTTAAGGAGACAGGGATCGGCAGGACATCCTCCACCTCCACCCAACAACGAAACCTACTTAAAGAAACTAGGGGAAACAACTAAGCTAAGTGTTATGACCTGAGGCAACGGAGGAGAGAAAAAAAACCCTATGAGGAGGCAATCTCTGGGGATCCAAGGCTTAGGTTGCCTTCCCTCCAGGCTTGGGATAGTTTATTTAGTGACGGCTCTGCAGCTGCAATTTGGAAAACCCTATTAAAGGGAGGTGGAAAATATTCCAATTTGGAGGAAGGCTCTCACTCAAACCCTCTAGTGGGAACACCATGGAAGGTTGTGAGAAAACTCTGCAACAATACATGCATCCAAGATGCAGGAGGACAGCAACAACTGCTGAGGCACTCAACTGGCCTACCCATCCTAAATCAAACCAGGTGAACCAGAGGCAGTCATAGGGAGGATGTGGTGAATGTGCCTTGCTAGGGAAACACTACATAGTGGAACACTAGAGCCAAAGGAGATTGTCGTAACACCCTTCACCGCTAGTCTTAAATTCTACACCAGGAGCTGCTGTCACATAGCAGGCAGCTAAAGCCAATCCCAGGGTGAGGACATTCCCAGCTATGGACCAGATGAGAAGGACCCCGCCCCAAGTTGGACACCCTCGAGATGCAGACTAAATGCAGAGTGAGACCATCAGCTGCAGGAACCCTGCACCAGAATAGAATGTCTGGCATGCCCCAGAACTGATTGAGAGCTGAAAGCAGGTGAGCTGAATGAGCACGGTGTGCTGAGATCGTAATGAGCATTGAGTGCTGAGACCTTGTAGGTCAAATGCATATTGGGTGCAGCAGAATCCCAGGCTGAAGCAGAGGGGATGGCAGTAGACATGAAGCAATGGTTTGCTTAAGCAAGGAGCAACGGTTGTGTAAGCAAGTGTGGACCAGATAGGTCAGTAAGCAGTAGTAGGGATAGGTGGACCTGCATAACATACTGTATAGCAATCCAACAGCACTGAATTGGGAGCATGCCAGCCAGACAGTTCAAAAGAAATCAAGGTGACAAACTCTGAGGATTTTCGGTGGTGAAGACAGGATTTAGAATAGAATTAGTTAGCCACGGAGGCCACGACCCCCAACACCTCCCAGTCCCTTCCATAGGGCAAACAAGGAAGTGATGGAAGGCCAAGAACCACATGCAGATATAAAGCTAATTTAATAACCTCAACAGGAGAGTCAGCTAACCTCAGAATAACACAATGTACAATAGCAAGGGTAGTAAACAAAGCAGTAGCAGGAAGCAATTAGGCCTGTGCAGCAGTATTGAAAACAAATGAGTACACTGTGTTATACAGTAACTGCACAAATAAAGGAGGCATAATGTTCTTAAAGCACTGCCACCAGGCAGAGGAATGAATTTGCTGTAATAAGGTAATTAGAACAAGCATGAGTGAGCTGTATAGCTATGTTGAAAATCTGAGTCAGGTGATAGTAATAGAGTATGCCATGGAACAGCTGCTGAGCTGAAACACACAAATCAGGTTTGCAATTGCAGTACAAGTAATTTGAGTTGGTAACTGAAAGCAAGCAGTATGAGCTCTGAAATAGCAGATAAACACAGAGCTTAGAAAACCCTTACCCCCCAAAAAAAGGAAGGAAGCATACACAGCCAAAGACAAAATAGAAACCAAAAGCAGGAAAACAAACACAGAAGACCTGCAGAGACCAGCAGAAGGGGGGGCAAGCCCCAGCCAGGGAGGCCCAACCAGCTCAGAGGACAAACTGGCAGAGTCTTCAGCTACAAAGAAAAAAATGCTTCACAGTGAAGCTTGGAGGAACTGCTTGTATAGCTCAGGAAGTGGGAGTGGATGGCTGCTTGGCCAGTGAACTACAGGCAAGCCTTTCATTTATCTGATTGCTGCCTCCTTCCTCTTCAGCCTGGTCATTGTCTTCTGCATTAACTGCTGCATTCACATAGGGCTAATGTGAAGAGGAAGAGGGAGCAGGCTCTGGGCTGTACGTCTGATCCAGGGTGCATTCATGCTCTAGGAAGGCTGCATTTTATTCAGTCCTCAAGACCCTCGGTCCCTAATCAGTAGTGGTCTGCTCTTTGCCATCAATTTCAGGAGATACTGTGTCAATGTCATTCCATTCTGTTGTTTTCTGGTTGGAGGATGGGGATCGTAAGGCTGCATATCTGTTGTTCCCCATCCACACCTCCTCTTCATCCCTGGATCATTGGCATGGGTCTTCCCTCTGCGGGCTCCAGGGTGCAAATCTATCCATTGGGTGTTCCCACCGCTGCTGCTCTCTGGGTGCCTGCCTTTTGCTGTTCACCCGGTGGAGTTGACCAGACCTCTGCAGCTTGAAACAGGAGTTGTGCTCCACCTGTCCACTCTCCGCTGGGCCTTCTGTTGTTGCTGGGTTCTCTATGCTCCATTCTCTATAAGTCCAGGGGTTCAGGGTACCTCATCTTGTGCAGCCAAGTCTTTTTCTTTCTGAACATATTGGTAAAAGGGTAACCTTAAAATGCTCAGGGCTGTCAAAGTTCAGCAGGGTGCCATTGTGCATCACCCACATGGTGGCCAGATAGTAGAGTTAAAAGGTTACCCCCAACAGGTCCACTAGTCATTACCACCCCCAGTTATTGTGTCCTTCTGGTGGTAGTCTCAGAACCTGGCTAGCAGAGGCCTGGGTCTCTCTCCAGCTTTGAGTATCAGAACTAGCATGCGGTGAACCTGCTCTATGTGCAGAGGGGCCTGATTCTGCAGTTGGAGCATATGGGTGATTCCATGTGATAACGGCAATCTCAGAATAGTGATCGTCATTCAGGCGAGTGTACATTGCCGAAAATGAATTTCGACGATGTACACTCGCAGCGAACAACAAAAGGGTGCCAGAGATTAATGTTTCTTTATTTTATGCTTCATCCCCCGCTCCTCCCTACTAAAGGATTCATGTCAGGGGGGCTGCAAAACTAAAAAATAAGAGGCAGTAGGATAGTAGGGGAAAATATATATATATAAAAATAAATAAAATAGAGAGAGGAAAGAGTAGTATACAAAACAACAGTTAAGGGACCACAAATAAAGACATGATGGGAGTGGTGCAGTGCAGTGGCTGTGGAGCAGCAGTCTTCCAGGACACAGTCTGGAGGACATGCTGTTGTCTCATTTGCAGGTATCTCTCTGGGCTGAGGGAGGAAGTTGCTCATTCCAGGCTGAGTTGGCCAAGATTCGGGGACCCCTTTCCCACTCAGGGACCACCAGGGCTACTGCTTCTGCCTTAGAGGTTGCCAAGAAAGAGGAGTGGTTGAACCACAGTGGGCTCAGGGAGGGTGAGGGTGGTGGAACAGAGGTGCATCCCTCCAGTTGTACCTCTCCTTAATTCGTATGCCATTCTAGCAGAGTGTGGTTCCTCTATTGAGGCACTCACAGTGGAGACAATGGAGGATGCTGGGAACCCCCACAAAGGAGACCCACAGGAGGGTGGCATGGGACCCCACAGGGGAAGGAAATGACTCCTTTTGGAGGACTCCATTATTAGGAGAGTAGAACTGGGGGAGGGAGGGGAGAGGGAGGTAAGGTGCCTTCCTGGTGCCATGGCTTGGAGGGACAGGGAGAGAATCCTCAGGATCATGGGAGCAGCTGCGTGGGGAGGGAGCTAGATGTCATTGCCCAGCAAGGGACAAATGACCTAGCTGGGAAAGGGATCAGAGCAGTTTGGAGGACCTTGTGGAGTTCAGAGGGCCTTAGACAAGTAGCACAAATGGTAACCTTCTCAGAGGTGCTGTCTGTCTATGGTATGGGTGAGGCTAGGTACTCCACACCATGGGATTTGATCAGTGGTTGAAAACTGGTGCAGAGCTCAGGGTTTCAGCTTCACTGGGGACTGGGGCTCCACCTGGAGGGATACAGACCTATATAGGCTTGATGATCTGCATCTGTTCAGGAGGGGAACCAGAATCCTAGGTGATAGGTTTAAATGCTTCATTGGCAAACATTTAAACTAGCCAAGGGAGAAGGCACTGAAAAGGAAAAGGGAAACACTAGCCCCAGCCCCCCAAAAAATCAGGATAGTTGGTGAGGTAAACACCAAGATAAAGAAGTCGATAAGGAGAAGGGCTGGGATAAATGGAGAAAAAGATAAAGGCAGTAAGGACAGGGAAGGGGCAAAAAGAGATAAGGCCATCAAAAAATGGAGGGTAATGAGTACCAATGCCCATAGTCTAGGTAACAATCTCCCTGAACTAGTGTCCTTGATGGAAGAGGGATGCCTAGATGTCGTGGCAGTCACAGAAACGTGGTACACAGAGAACCATGACTGGGGATGTCAACATACCAGGGTACACAATCTACAGGAGGGACAGTGAGGTTAGAAGAGGAGGAGTAGCTCTCTATGTAAGGGAAGGGATCAAAGGAATGGAACTAAAGGGTAAACAGGGAGGAGAGAAGGCACAGTGGGTCACCCTGAAGACTAAAAATGGCACCACAATCCATACAGGGGTTGTATACAGACCCCCGTCTCGGGGGGAGGAAATGGACAAGGAAATAATAGAAGGCATCCTTAGGATAGCAGAAAAAGGGGATATATTGCTGATGAGGGACCTGAATATGCCAGATGTTAACTGGAGTACCTTTGCCACAGCCACATCCAAGAGAAGGGCTATTCTCAATGCCCTACGGGGAGCATGACTCAGACAACTAGTATTGGAACCTACTCAGGAGGGAGCAGTCTTAGACCAGGTACTCTCAAATGGGGATGGAGAGAGGATCTCAGATCTAGAACTGGGTAGCCATCTGGGAATAAGTGACCACCAAACAGGTTGGTTCATGATAAACTTAGCTATAGAGTCAAGCCATACAAAAGTGAAGGTATTGAACTTCAGGATGGCTGATTTTGTCAAAATGGGAGAGTGACTCAGAAAAGCACTTGTAAACAGGCAAGAAGGTGAAGTGGAGCAACAATGGGGAAACACAAAAACTGCCATCACAGAGGTAACAAGCCTTTGTGTGAAGCAAATAAAATCAAAATGAAAGAAAAAAACACTATAGTTGTGCAGGGAAGGTTAGGGAGAAAAAGGTAGCATTCAGGAAGTTTAAGGAAACACAGAAGGAGCAGAACAGAGAACTGTACCAGTTGAAGTAGAAGGAAGCTAGGAATGCAGTCAGAATAATAATATTTATTTAATTAAGCGCCTTTCAATTTTTCAAGGCGCTGTACAAAATTCATAAAACCAAACATCAAAATACAATAAAACAGAACAACAATTTCAACGAATAAAATCAGTTACGATATAGATGGAAAAGCCTTATTCCATAAAAAGGATTTTAAAGCCCTTTTAAAAATATCCACTGTTGTACTCTTTTGGAGCGGACGGGGTAGAGAATTCCAGAGGGATGGAGCCACGAAACCAAAAGCACGAGTTCCAGAAGACTTCAAATTAACCCTCGGGATCTCCAGCAACCCCTCATCAGCCGAGCAAAGCTGTCTCACAGGGGTGTAAGGCAACAAAAGCTCTTTCAAGTAGTCAGGACCATACCGATGTAGGGCTTTGTAGGTCAAAAGACCCACTTTAAAGGTGATCCGCCACTGTATAGGCAGCCAGTGCAGAGAGCGCAACACTGGGGTAATATGGGATCTTCTTGAAACCCCGGTCAACAGACGTGCTGCTGAATTCTGCACTAGCTGCAAGCAGTGGATATCAACCCCAGCAAGCCCTAGATACAGGGAGTTACAGTAATCCAAGCGAGATGTCACAAAGGCATTGACCAAAACCAGCAAATCACCAAGAGGAACCAGGTGCCTAATCCTGGAGATGTTTCTAAGATGGAAAAATGCAGTCCTGACAACAGCAGACACCTGGTAACGAAGGGTCAACTCTGTGTCAAGCTCTACACCCAGGTTACGCACCCATCCAGAAATGGGGATCTGGTCCCCTCAGAATTATTTCAGAGGGACCCCCCACCCCCAAACCCCCAACCCTGCGGCCGGGGTCCACAACCATAACCTCAGTCTTTCCCGGATTCAACTTTAAACCGCTGGTATTCATCCAGTCTTGGATGTCTACAAGGCACTTATTCAGCACCGAGACAGCACTAACCTGGTCAGGTGCAAAAGACAGGTAGAGCTGGGTATCGTCAGCATAGCAGTGAAACCTCCAGCTCATAATGTCTTACAATGTCTCCGAGGGGTATATATACTGCTAATAACATGGGGAAAGATCAACCCTGTGGGTACCCTCTACAGGGCATAGAGAAAGTCCCAGAAGAATATAATCCCGAGACCCTCTCTGCATTCTCCCCTCGAGGTAAGATGAAAACCATCTGAGGACCATACCTGAAAGTCCACAGATGGACCCCAGGTGTTCGAGCAAAACCCCATGATCCACAGTATCAAAGGCTGATGACAGATCAAGGAGAACCAGAATAGAACGGTGTCTCCGATCTCTCGCCATCAGGAGATCATTGGCACCGAACCAGAGCAGTCTCTAGTGCTATGCCTTACGAAAAACCAGACTGGAGAGGTTCGTATAGACTATGGATGGTCAAATGGTTGTCTAATTGAGCCACCACAACTTTTTCAATAACCTTCCTACAAAGGAGGTTAGAGATCGAGCGGAATTAGCTAGGTCATCCGGGTCAAGGAAGTTTTCTTCAGAAGGGAGTCACCACCCTTCCTTCAGAGAACTAGGAAAACTCCCATCTCCAAGAAGCACCGGGTAATCCGAGCAAGGACAGGGCCGATAAACTCCGCTACAGCCCAAAATCAGGGAAGTAGGACCCAGATCCAACCTACAGCACATTGGGCGCATCTCTGAACAATCCTCATAGTGTCAACGAAATCCAGCAGATCAAAAGTACTCCAGGAAATTCCAGGCTCCGAGATAAAGCACTGATCAACTGCAACAGCCTTAGAGTGGGGTCGGGAACACTGCCTCCGGATGTCTTCCACCTTATTTACGAAGAACCAAGCGATCTCCTCACAGTCAATCTGTGTAAAAACTTGATGGATCTGCTGACAGACTGGGTTGCACAGTCTGTCGACAGTTCTGAAGAGCTGAGCTGGTCGATTCCGAGCAACCGAAATTTCCCTGGACAG